>JAQQAC010008864.1:15279202-15383328 GCA_029783875.1 Phataginus tricuspis
CACACACACACACACACACACACACACACACACACACACACACACACACACATTCTGTTTTCTTATATATTTAGTCTTAAAGGTGGGACAAGGTCTAATCATGACTGATGTGTTTTCACAGAGCACGTAGGCTCTCCGCGTCCTACCCCTGCAGATCATGGGGTACCGCGAACACCCCCGGAGCCGGAGTTCGGGCGGCCTTCCTTCTTGCTTCAGTGAAGTCATTGTGCCACCTATCACTTTGGCTTCAGTCAGTCAGGTATAAGAAGTTACTGTGTCTTAGCAACATTGTTGCTGCTTCTACAACACAAAAGCCCTATTGACTGTTTGCTTATTAGCGCAACCAAATGAGCCCTGGGGTTTCCCAGAACGTTTTTCAGTGTGTGACTGAAGGGTGTCATGCCAACCTGCTCCCCTGGACCTAATACACTTCAACGTGGACACTTGGTGAGGCCGCTCTGGGGACCAAACCATTCCCTTTTTCTCAGGAGCAAGACCTTCTTTCTAACTTTACCTCTAGGCTCTCCCTGACATTTCTGTCTCTCGGGGCCACTAATTTCAAGTGCTGTCTTCTAACAGTGAAATCAGCCTAGGAGATGCGCTCTGGGTTCACCGCTGAGTGTTACTATGATGGGAAGAGCTTGCTGATGCCACTGTTATCAAGGGATCAAAAACGAAGAACATCTGGAAGTTTTAAGAGATCATGAGACACATGGTGTACGGGCTAAACTGTGACTCTCCAACTTGCATGTTGAAGCCCTAACCCCCAGTGCTTTGGAATGTGACTTTGTTTGGAGACAGGGCCTTAAAGGCGTGATGAAGTTAAAATGAGACCCTTGGCTGGGCGCTGGGTATCCTTCTCAGAAAAAGAAGGTTTGGACATACACACACTGGGGATGCAAGTGCCCAGAAGAAACAGCACGTGAAGACAGAGCAAGGAAACTGCTTTCTATAAGCCGGGAACAAGGCCTCAGGGGAACCCGAGTCTGCCGACACCTGGAACCTTAAGCCTTCCAGTGTCTGGTATTGTGTTTTATGACAGCCCTGGCAGACTAACACATACCGTATCAGAAAATGAGGAAATAATAGAGCCTTTGGAAAAGGCATTACAGACGGGGCTTACAGTTCTTCCTGGGCTGCACGACCTACCTATCGGACAGAGGTCCCAACTGAGGTCCAGAGAGGCCTCTCATCCTTCTCGCACTGCCCAGCGATGTAATGTTCAGGACAGCTGGCACCGCATAGCTGGCCTCTCCCCACCTCTTAGGTGTTGTAGCGTCCCACCTGTGGGAACTGTAATTGGCAGGGTGCTAAGCATAACCACACACTCTCTTCTCCCGGTTTCTCATTTACTCTCTTAGTTACTTTCCTGAATGGAGTTTAGAACTGATAGGTTGTTCCTTGAAGAGGGAGTTTACTTTGGGAAGCAAAACTTCTACAGTGCATGAGTGGTTGCCCAGCTTTTCACTTTGAGGAACGCTTTTATTTTAAGCCAGATTCAATACAGCTTTTACTTCCTGCTTCGGGCTGAGCTTTGTTAGCTCTTATTTCCAGAAGCAAAGCACAGGTAACCCACCTACTGCATTTTAAAATCCAGTTCCCACAACAGAAATATGGATGTACGTGAGACAAAGCAAGCAGAGTAAACCGGTAACAGTACAATTTAGGTGGTAAGTATGAGGGCATTTAATATATAATTACTTCAGATTACTTCTTGAAATTTATTTGGACTAAATATAGGAAAAAAAAACAGAATTCCTTTCAAATTCTTGCGGTAAGTGGACCATCAGTCCGTGTTTCTCATATTGTGAAATATTACCTTTTTCTGGGTCTTCATAGTCAATTTAGGGGAAAGTTTAGGGATGTTATATTCAGGGCTGCTAAGCCAAACACCATTTAAAGCAGAAATCTCAGTTATCTCTTAACAGTAACAAATAGTTATTTACTGAACCAAACAGCATCCAAGATACTTTTTTTCGAAGGGAAGGGAGGCTCGCACTCTAATGATGAACAGCCTAACCAATTATACTAAATGTTCCCACAAGCTAAAATAATATACTAATGCAAAATTTAGTAGATAATATGAAACTTTCCAAGCAGCGAAGGCAAAGATTTTATGTATCTCAGGAATTATTTAAAAAATCTACCAAGTATCAATCAAGAAAAGCAAGTGAATATTGTCTCACAAAACGAGTATCTCCCACTTCAGGTTTTTTGTTGCTCATTTGAAATATAAACACCTGCCACATATTCATTAAGCCACAGATATTTCATTTTCAAAATATAAAGCTTTATAAAAATAAACTCTTCTTATTACCAAGGGACAATGTGTATCTGGGTCTGTGCCAAATTACTTTTCTTTAGAAGAGCTGACAGATAACTAAGTCCCCAAATTAAAAATGGAAAACGTCTACATGTTCTCCCTGTTTGGACATTAAGAAACATAATATATATAAAGAGATGCAGAACATGTTGTGCCACTGTGCATCAGAGACTGGCCACAGTAATTCCATACTGCCCAGAAGTGACTGTTTTCTGGCCAGATGGGCGTGAAGTCGTCAGACAAGCCATACAACTAAATTACATGTCTCACTCTTTCCCTTTTGAGTCTTTCCTGCATTTCAATAGGGAAGACGAGATGTGAATCTGAGTACAGATTCCTAAACAATGATCACCAATGATGGGGAAACTACATGAAATATCATTTATTTATATTATATTTCCATAATCTCATTGCTTATTCCAAATGGTATGATGCTTCAGCTAACTCTCAGAAATTATTGTCCAGTTGGCTTACCCAAAACTTCTTGAATTCTCCTAGTGCTTTTACAACTTTGATTTTTTTTATTCTCACCCCTCCTCCTTCAATTAAGGCATCCTCCTTTTTTTATGACCATTTGATTTGATAATCAATTTCATTTGTATACCGAAATAATGATTTTCCACCCTTATTTAGGACTCCAGGGAACTAAATGTCCTGTCTTTGGAGCATCAGCAACCCTGAGCCTTTCAGAGGCTCTGTTTAGTTCTCGGAGCGGCAGCATAATGGGAGATAAAGGAAGGGCCTCGTACTGGGGAAACTTAATGGACGCATTCTGTGATCACTAGAGTGCTTTCTCTGCAGACGGCCCGCTCCTCATTCCAGCAGCGATGCGGGGAATACAAAGAAATGGCAAGGCTTCTGTCTCCCACGAGGCTTCAGTCCAGTGGGGTGAGGGGTGGGCAGCTAAGCAACATATGCAGGGGTGTCTGACAGTGAAAGTTGCAAGAAAGGGAAAATATACAGCTGGAGCAGCCTGGAGAAAACAGTGTGGGCAGGGGACAGTGAGCAATGAAGAGCATGGATGTAGGGGGAGGTCAGGCTCTGGTGAGAGACCAAAAGAGGTAAAACTGGACAAAGAATAGCCACGTCATCGGGAGTCTTCAACACTAGATAAAGGATTTGAACTTTCCAAACAATGATAAACCTTTGCAGGTTTTAAGCATGAGCATCAACTATGTTAGAAGCAGTGGAATAAAAAGATAAACCTGTTGGTGCGTAGAATAAACTTTATTTTCTAGGAAAGCCTGGAAAAAGGCAGGATGTCTTGGAAGCACATGTCGTGGTCCACATGTGAAGTGGTGCGAGCCCAAACTGCTTTGTAGTTATCTCAGACATTTTAAGAATAAAATGTCACAAAAAAAGATATGTCACTAACATACAAGATGTGGAATTTCATAAAAATATAGTTTAAAGAGCTCCTATCTTCCTTTGCTCTCCAACATCCCCTGTTGAGGTCGTCAGAGTTATGAAAATAGGTTTTTACACTAAAAAAGAATATGAAACTTTGAGCAAGTCCTTTTGAATGATTAAGGTTCCTTTCGATTGTAAAGTTAATGCAATCAATAACTCCCCGTCTCTCTTTCCAGCACTAACCCTAATACACAAGCAAATCTGAATCCAGGTTGCCCTTCATTGACAGTTTCTGATGAGTGGTCCGGACTTCAGGATGAACCTCCAGGAGCTCTTCTGGGGCACAGAGGAGCCAAGGAGAGTGGCCTGCTCCGGTTCTCCAAATCCAACTGATGCCAGATACCCGTAGCTTGGTTTTCATTCTATACTTTAGGACACAGTGAGGTTGATTTTATTTCTCTAGCAATAATTTTTTAATCCAAATAAACCGGCACTGAGAAATTAAAAATAAAATTGAAAGAGCAGAAAGCAGTATGCCAGCAAATGCTACAAGCAATCACAGACTACTCAGAAACTGTCATCCTGTCACCACCCCCTTTTCTGCAGCGGAGGAAGACATTTCCTCACTTCCTATTTAAAATGTTCCTGCATCCTTGTCTCTTATCCAGATGCATATGTTGCTGCCTGGCTTTTTAATGCTGACATTACGTAGAATTCACTGTCTACCTGGCACTCCAGGTGTAAATGGGTAACGCCAATGACAGCTAAATATATTGCTCATGTCACTCTGAAGAATAACCCTAACCACAAGGCATCTTTTAGAGTCAGATAAACAAAATGAGGAGACAGTATTATAAGCCTGTAAGAGTGAGATATAATTTGCAGAAGGGGCCTGTGAAAACAGGTAAATTAAGAAATACATAAGCATTTTTCCCTTCAATTTCAAAATAACTCAAAATATACTTAATAGTAGTCAAATATCCCACAGTAAATGTCAAGAGCTTGCCTAAGACATCTCTACTTTCCCGGTCCCATCCCCAGACTGAATTACTTTTAAACGTGTCCTTTGGTTCCATGATTCTTGTAACAAAACTGATTAGGATACATTGATCACTAAGTCATATACAATTTTTCAACAATTTGTAAGAAAAAATGTTTTTTTCAAGAAGGAGAAAATTGATTATTTGAGCTACTGAATACAGTCTCAAAATTATTATGGCTAGAATTTAGGATGCCCATTTTACAGGTAAACATTTTCAGAATAAACCAGATCCAAATGAAGTAGGGAGATAATGCAGTTGGTCTTTCAGATTTAATTTCTTCCTTGACTTTTGTAATTGAAAATACTTTAAAATCCATACAAAAGTTCAGTTTTCATTTTAATGAAGCAATCTTATATTGTCAGAAATCATCTATATATCTTAAAGATGGAGATTCGTTATCCAAAGAGGACCACAACATTCTGCTTTTACCACACAGCAAAGATTCTATTCAGAAGTAAGCATCATAAAGAAGTGTTTCTATTACTTGAAACCTGTCTCTGGGTCTCTTTTCTTCTGCTAAACCTATTAACTTGACCTTTATACTCAATGCATTTTGATCACCTATTAAACACAATGCATTTTTTAATTGGTGAGAAAAATTTAAACACGTGGAGGTTTGATTCTTTAAGAAATTCAACTACAAAGGAAGATCAAGATTATGATATTTTGTGCAATATTTTATTAAATCAATTTAAAATTATTGTACCATAAAATGAAACTTTGAAAATGTCTAATTAACATTTTACTCCATTTATTATAGTAATATGAAATTCTTTATAGCTCAAGGAACAATCTTGAGAAAGAAAATTTAAATTGATGAATGTATCTCCAAACATAAAATAATATCCTTCTATATATTGAAAAATATATATTATAAACTAACATGGCACAAATCAACTATCACTATAAAAGTGACAACACATTAAACAGTAAGCTCTTTCAAAAGAAACAAATGTGAGAGGATGATTTAAGAATACTTTTAGTCATTAACATACACATTATAAAGAAAAATAAAATCGTAACAAAACAAAACTCTTCACCTAAAATCCCATGGAGCGTTGGTGTAGAGTCATCGAACAGTTAAAGCATTATCAGAAAGATAGAGATCTGAGTGCAATCTTGAGGTACAGCCTTTGACTACTTTTTAAAAAGCTTTCCTTACATGCTAATGCAACAGTGGCTAGAGATGTATTGATTCAGTTATGGCTGCAAAAGCATTTTCTATTTATTTGTGTTGATTATAAAATTGTTGCATCTCGCCTTGGCCTTGGGTCTCTGATATTTGCCCTTTTTTATGTACTGGGATGAGTTTTAACAATCTGTTCAGTCTTCATATAGATACAAGAAGAAAAACAATTCAATGATTTTCTAACTTTACCTTCGGTTTTGTAAGACTTAATTTTTTTAAGGCAGATGGTACACTATATTGCATCATCTAAATTAATATTTTTGTCTTCCTAGCATAAAATTATTTTTAATAATCAATAACCAGATGTTCTCCCTTACTCCTTAAAAACCCCCAACATACATTAACATGTATGTGTGCATTGCTAATTGTGGATATGTACATAAGTATATGTATATGTACAGACCGTACAGCCATTGTAAGTGACAATCCATGAACTCGCTTTCCATTCTTTAGTTATCACCCCAGAACCAGAGAGCAGACATCGCTCAGAACATGGACTCAGCAAGCAATAGAAATTCATTCGTTTTTACTTTAAAATTCAAATTGAGAAGTCTGCAGAGAAGCTGATAAGCTGTCTAGTAGAGTATAAAGTCTACCACAGGCCTTGAGATCTTGCACAGGTGGATTATGTGAAATGAAGTAAAAGGAATAAATGTCATCTAAGGTGAGCGAATCCATCACAACTCCCACCTAGGCAAGGCAAATATTGGACGTCCATTGGAAGCTATGAATATAAATACCACAAGCTTTCACAGACTTGTGTCTTCCAAATGCAAATGTATTTCTTATAGAGATAATAATGTAGAGGAAAGTTTTGAGGGGTGTTTTTTCCCAAGAGAAATGGACTCCAGAAATTAGACTGTATAAATAAAAAGAAAATACTAGTAAATCTTAGTTTTTGAAAAAATTAATTCTAAATTTAAAAAAGTGTGAATGCTCTTCTATTCATCCAATACCTCATCATCTAAGTATCCTTATATCATACATATAAATGCATTTTTCAAACACGATAAAGATTTGGCCCCATCATATATAAGATGGGGCCTATATATTAAGCCACAGCAAAATAGAGACAATTTGGTTCATTGCTACTCAAAAAATTTACAGTATTGTAATCTAACTAGTCTAGATATTTATCATCTCTGATCTAAATACTGACTCGTTGCTCAAATACTTTTCAGAATGTATCCATGTTAAAGGAATTGGAATACTTGGTATTTTTTTCCAAAGCGGATGGATCCCGAAATTTATGAAATCATAATCGTGATGACGGGTCTCAAATTCTGTCTTTGACAGCAAACCCGAGGCAGGTCCTCAGCATAGCCAGGCAACCACACTATTTCTTGATTTATTCCCTCTCTTGGAGGACTCTTTTACATTTCTCTCCTCACATCTTTTCCATCCCCACTCTCAATCTTAACAGCTTTGTCTGGTTCTTTTTCATTCAGAAGAGAATTCGTCGTCACCCTAGCAGCTACATGACCCAGGGTCTTCTCCCTCCTGACTCACACCAGCAATCGCCTCTTCTTCCTCTACACAGCGTTTTTCAGATTATCTGTGGTGAAGGACCTACACCCCAATCTAATGTGAACCTAAACTTTTGTAAACTACAATAAAAAATAATTCATAATGAAATAAAAAATGAAAGATATGTACCATGTATCAGATATCAGATTCAGTTCAACATACCATTACTACATCAAGTCGCTATAAAAGCTTTCTCTCAAATTCTGTCTTACCCTGTGAGTCAGTGATGAGCAGCTTGACACTGGCACCAGTGTCAAAGTGATGAGCCCACTTTGAGCGGGACAGCCTGTTTCAGGCCTAGCTCGGGTTTCCTCTGCTGGAACGCTCTTCCCCCATGAAAGCCAAATGTCTTGCTCTTTATCTCATTCACCTCAGCTTTAATGTCACCACCTGAGAGAGGACTCCCCTGACCATTTTGTCACCTATCAAAATAAATCCTTGCTGTCACTTTCCATTCCCTTGCATTATTTGTCCTCTTTGCCTTTATAATTTACTTGGCATTCTTACATTTATTATTGTTTGTTTTCCCAATATAAATTGAGTTCCATTAAGTCAGTGACTTTATGTTTTTGCTACCGAGTTCCCAGCATTTAAATTCTAAGTGGCACGCAGTAGGTTAAATCGATGTTACTTAGCAAATGTGTGAATGTCACCAAATATATAACCAAAGATAACTAGTATGGTATCATCACAGGTGTCTGGATAATGGTGAAAGATTTCTGTGGTTCCATAAATACCGACGTGCAGTTTCTTTCACAGTACAATACAAAGATGAAATGGCAGAGGTTAAATTTAACTGTGAGACATGTTGTCTAAAATACAGTTCACAAAAGCTACATAAGAACAAATGTCTACAGTTGCTTTAGAATGCTTGGGGTGAAATGGCAAGCTTTTCTACAAAAGAAGTGCCTAATGAAATGAAGGCATAAGCAATTAAAACACATTGTCTTTCAAGAAAACTAGAAGTGAATTCAGAAGATTACTGCTCCTTTACTTATGAATGGACCTGAGTTTATTTGACCTCAAAGCTGGTTTTAATGTATACTAATTACATTAAACAATACAAGTATTTAGATGAAATTCAAAATATTAAGAACAAATTAAAGAAAAATGTAACATTCTTGAGGCAAAGAAGCAAAAGTGAAAAACCTATTACATATTTTGGTCACTTAAAAATGATAAAAAATGATTACCCTTATATTTTAATAAACATTAAACAAATTCTTTTAGATTATGTGTGTCATAAATCAATTTTCTTTTACATTAGCATATAATGTGTATTCTATTTCCTTACAACATAGGTATCTTACAGTTAATATATTAAGTCTTTCCTACTTAAAAAATATTAAGTATAACTACTGTGTTGAAAGCTAGTTAATTTTTAACAAATAAGTGTAATAATACACATGCATTATTATTTTATGGTCCCAGCACAGGAATAGCAACCATCTTCTGGGAGATGCTCCTCCTTCCTGTATGTGGTTTGATGGGCACTCCATCTTCTCACCCGGCCTTAGCCACAGCTGGGTCAGGTGTGCACGAGCCCGCCACACAGAGCTGCTGGGTGCAGGGGTGTGGCCCTGATGGAGGCAAGGCATGTCAGGGATCTGGGCTTATGGTTCATTCCCTTTCTAGAGGTGGCTATATGAGAAAAGAGTCAGTGAAGCTATTGTCACTGAAGTTAGACTACTGAAGCAGGAGGAAACTTCTTGAGGTGATGGAGATATTATGTATCGCAGTCATGGTAGTGTGGGATAATTTGTATGACGGTATACTGAAAAGGAGAAGTTTTATTCTATCTAATAAAGTATATCTCAATTAACCTGATCTGCAAATTTTTAAATCCAATGCACTGCTTGACATAACTTATTATTTGCTGAAGTTGTGTTTTATCATATTGCTTTAATGTATGTGCCAATTTGACAAAGTGATATTTTTCTGTACTCTAATCTGCAAATGTGATATAAGAGGCCATGACAAGGTATTAAAATTAATACTTTAATATCACTCTGTGGAACAGTGTGCAATACTCGGTAATTTCGTATCTTGTTTGCACAGTCTATAAACATCATATAATTGCTTCAATTAGGAATATGTTTCGGTACAAATGAATAGCTTGAAAAAAATGGGCACTTAGGAACTAAAGTGGGAACATTTCTCCTATTCCAACCTAATTAGCTCATTCTTCTACCTCAGTTTGCTTTCCTATTATCTCCTGAGGTATGGCTTTGTATAAAAATATTTCCGTTTTTAACTATTTGATTAAGTTGTAAATACATTGCTACTTACCATGTATAAAAATGTATGCTGTAAAGAACATGAAATGTACACAAGGTTTACACAAATAGATACAGGAAACATTTATTAATAATAATGACAAAACAGAAATGTTTTAACATTCTAGTAAAGTAATAATCTGTTTAAAGCTACACGTTCTCTACAGTTTTTACATTTAAAATTACCAAAAACAAAACAAAACAGGAACATTTAATGGTGCAGAGAAACGATTCATCCTTCTGGCACTAAATAGAAAAACCCTAATTCTTTTTCCAGGATGGTACTTCAGATGTTCATCGTTCAAACAAGCAGGGGAGAGGCTATTTGCAAATATCTATGAATTTTGTAAAATCTTAAGACTATACAGTTGACAAAAACATAATATCTTAGGAATAAACATCAAACAGAAAAAAGAAAATGGATATACAGAGGAATCTTCATTTACTGGGAAGGCTGAACTCTGAGCGCTGCAGTTGTGTTTTTAAAATTCTCTCCAAATGTGGATCCCGTGGCCCAGCAACAGTTCATGTGAAAACAACACATAATGAACAATAAAACCCGAGAAGTAAGAAAGCGTTCTGCATAAGAAAATACCCGATGGACCAAAAGTCATGAGCCTAAGTGTATAGTTGTCTCTCCTCCCTCCACACAGTGAAGCGAAGGCTTTGCCCCCCACTCGGCTCCCCCCACCGCCGCACCCTCACCCACCCCATTTCCCCGCTCTTATCATGTATGGAATCTTCCTTGTTGTGCAGGAGGTTCAAAGGCCCGTTTATATAATAATGACCTGGTGGGGAGGAGCCACAGACACACAGGAATCTGAGTTAACTGCTCGACTTGAGCCAAGAAGCAGCCGCCAAAAACTGCAGTGTCATCTTAGTGACCAGAAAACGGGAGGACGTGGACCCATTATTTCCAGTATTGGCTGAACCACCGCCTGAGGGGTTCAGTTCTCTACTTCTCATTTCAAGAGGGACACCAAAGAGCCAGGAGTGATGAACATCATCTGCAGGACCATCATGGAAGAAGAATTCGGGAGAGGATCGTTATTTAGTGCCAGGAGACGAATGGGAATACATTTTCCTTAAGTAGATGCTGTGTAAAACTAAAAAAGATTGCTTCGTGAGGTAGAGAATCGTGATCTTTGGAATTTTAACATATTCGTTCAAACATTTCATTAACACATATTATGTATGTAAAAGGCTCTGCAAGGCAGTATGGAATCACAGTTAGTAATAATAACAAAAAAGTTCTTCCCTCAAAGAATTTCTATTCCAGCAAAGATCTGGCAGGTACCAGGTATTCCTGTTGGATTATAGAAGACAAGCCACCCTTGGTAGGAAGAATAGATAATCCCTTCCTACTCAAACGGTTAATGTTGAACATCAGCATTTTATTACTCATTTCCCAAGGAGACTTGATATTCCTTAACAGGTCACTAATCAGACAGAAACCAAGAACTGACTGCACAAAAAGAACGCTTTAGCCTTCCACTGCTTATCTTTGCAATTTTCCAAAACATTTTAGTGTTATGAAAAACATGTTTGAAAAATCTGCTTAAAATGTTTCCAGCTACATTGATTTACTTAGTAAGAACAATCACTAGTGTGTAGGAAATTTATTTGCATGTTAATTAACTTTGGAGGCATGAGACCTGCTTTACTCTAAGATTATATAATGTCTTTCCAGAAGAAGAACAAAGCCAAAGTTTGGGAAAATGACAGAAGTTAATTACCTGTTTTCATGATTTCAAGGGGAATTCATCTACCATATCTTACATAAATAGCTGATGTATTTAAATCAAAAGAAACGATGAATTGAATCAGCCTGCTTGACATTATGGTGTAGGTTGTCACTGAGTAGCAAACAGAATCTTTATGACATAGCATAGCTAATGAAATAATACTAACATTATTGAGAGCAATAATGCTAAAACAGAATAAATATATTCAATGTGAAATGTGCTACAGTGGTGTTTTAGATGTGTCTGACTTAAGAACAATACCTTAATTTTTGAATAGTTATATTGCAGTAGCAATGTAGTGCCACACACACGCAGTAGGTGGTTTTGGAATCTGATGAGCAGAGAGTTCAATTTCAACCTGCCAAGGAGTCCGGCGGGTTTGGCGGTAGTTTTTGCTATGATCAATTTAAGAAGCAAGCTGAAAAATAAGCCCACAGGGCTTGGGGATGAGGATGAGATAACAGATGTTAGAATTACTGCCCCGGGCTTAGTGCTGCTTCTTTAAGCTTTTAATATCACTGAAGTCATTCCTGATTTTACACTTTTTGACTTACACAAATACATACAAGGCCATAGGCCAAATACATTGAGTATTAAAAAAAAAACCTATATTTGAGAGAGATGCTACATGACTCTCCCATTGTCAGTGAAGCAAATGACCAGAAAGAACTAAATTGGTACATGTCTTATATTCCCGATTCACCGGGCTCCAAAGGGTCTGCCCTCTGCACTCACCATTCCCTCTGCCTTGTCACCATACCTGCCTTGTTCACCTTTCCAGAGGCAACCCAAATGCCTGCCTTCTGTTCAGCCTTCCTTGCTTCGCTGCAACTTTCAAACAGTTGACTGCTATCAAGCTTTGAAAATGTGCTCTGTTACCACATTACATAAACACTGTTTATCTCTCTTCCTTCCTTCACCTCACATTTTTATTGAGAAATCACAAGTTTATATATGGGAGGAAGAGAATTCAAGGCTATAAAAAAGGCAAATTCAAGGTCATGTCTATATGTGTCTATATGATCCGGGAGAGTTTAGTTAAACTTTGTGGGTTTACTCATCCCTGCAAGAGCACAATAACAGCAACCTTTCAAGCTTCTACGGAGGATGAAATGAGGTATCTCAAGTGAATAGCACAGTATTTGAGAAGGAGAATTAGGCCTTGAAATACCAATTACTATTATGATTATTGTCAATAACTCAAATAGGGAGTATCATGTGACAAGTGTTCAATGGGAGAAAAGCAAAATACTAAAGGAACACAAGGTAAAATAGTAATTTTGAAGGAGATGTCAGAAATATAATGCCTGCCATTGGGAATTCAGTATATGTTTATTAAATTGACTCGAATTTCCAGATCTGTTGAAAATTGAATGGAAGTAAAAGGACAGGTAGAATTTTGAAAAACTAAAACAGAAAGGAAGAGATTTTTCCCCCCAATTTTAAGGATTTCAGCTCTATTCCTGTCTACTTATTGGGTATTCTGAGCTATAACAAATCAAGAAAATCATATATGCTCACTATACTACTTCATCTTATGGATTACACACCATAACATACACTGAAAAAACAGTTAAGCAAAGAAGAGAAGAGAGAGAACAAATTAAGGCATTCTTAAAGAAAGAGTCTTTTATTCTAATCTGTAGCTTTAGACATCTCTTTAGTAGCTTATTTTGTTATACTATATACAAAAGGGTAATATAAATGGTAAAAGAACCTAGACATTAGCACACACCTAATGAGGTGATCCCCAACAAGTACTAGAAGACACAACAAATTCTCCATAGACCAAATCTTCAAAAATCCATACATGTATTCAGATGCAGCCTGACTATGAACAACTGATAGGCACAGTCTGTAAATTTATGCTTATTTTACATGAAACTGCTCTAGAGAGGGGAGAATGATTTAAGTTTGTCTATGAGAAGGTTATTACAAACTTCTAAAAGAAAAGTTTTAATGGCGAAGGTAAAGAAACAGAAGGAAAGATGATGAATGAGTGAGTAGATCCTTTGGAAACATATAGTATAAAAAGGTAATTCTTTTGAGACCTTTATTAGTGAAGGAAAAAGGATTGAGCCCAGTGAGGGAAAACTGAGGTTTAAATAAATGATTTCTCTTTATAAAGAGACTTAAAAAAATATGAATATCTGTAGGGTGTTTGGGAAAATTGGTTTAATGGATGAATAGAAATACATAAGCTGAATTATTTGAAGGAAAAGGTCTCTGAAAAGATAAAAGCAGCTAAGATTAAGTGGACTTGGGAAGAGATTATTACACCTGGAAAGGACACAGGACGTCCACTCCCCAGGGTCAGGAGGAACGTAGGAGGGAGTGCATGCTGAAAAGTGTTTTGTTTAGGAAAGAAAGGGAAGAAAGAGTAATTGTAGACTTGTGATCAGTGGCTTTAATTTTTCTCGATAAAATCAAATGTAAAGTTTTAAGAGAGTGGTTAAGTGTTTGAGAGAAAGGAACATTATTAGGGTCACCAGTGGTTCTCAGAAATGAGTCAAATACAGATGAATGGAAGGACTGATGGTAAACTGGGCTTGTCCTTAAGCCCATCAGTGCAGTGAAAGGACTTAGGGCCGCATGGTGTTATAATGGAGGATCGTGGACTTCATGTAAGGGTGAGGCCTGGCAAAAGGGAGGGGCACCCTAGCCAGGGCGAGTACAGGGGTGAAAGAGCCGAAGAACAGAATCTGATTCAGGGGAGGTGGGCAGGCTGAGAGAGACTGAGGAATTAGGGTTTCTAATGAGACTAGAAAAAAAAAGAATTAGACCAGTGGAAAGGACGAGTTTGAATTGATAAGTTTAATGCTAGAAATCAAAGGATCTGAGGAGTTTATGGATAGACTCATTAAAAAAGAAAACACTGTAAGAAACGAGTTACCTATTTAGACAGCTCAGTCACTTAAGACTGTAGCGGAGTGGAAAGGATGGGGGACAAGTATGGCCTAGGTGGTGAAATGGAGGTTGAAAATGAAACAGCTCACAAAGAGTTGCCAGACGCTGATAAAGGAGAGCAGCACACCTACGGGGTGACTCACGGAGGGGGAGCAGCTCAGGGAGGGGAGGCAGAGCCAGTGGGACCCCCAACAGGCAGGGCGAGATTTCAGGGGAAGGACTTGGTGGCGTGCACGGGACAGGTCGGAGCTCAACGCAGCTGAAGGACTGACCTGCAAACACAGATGGCTCTTCTTAAAATTGAATAACACGATTCAAATAGAATCTGTCATGTGGCTTCTATCTCTCTAAAATGGAATACAATGAGGAACATGGCCCAGAACCTACGATTATTTTTGCCTTCAAGGAGAATAGAATGTGTTTGGGAAGGAAAATAGATTACATGAGGAAATTAGTTGAATGATGAAACAAAATATAAATAACTGATATCTATTAGATGTGAAATCAAAAGATGATCAAAGACCTGAGAGAAACAGGGTATCAATAAGGGAAAAAGGCAAAGATGAGAAATGTCAGGATGGTGGAGATTGTATGATAAAAAGAGACACCTTTCCTAGTAAGGTGTACAGCATGATGCACTGCAGGCGCTAGAACGCGACTGAGGAAGCAATTAAGACATAGTGTAAGAAACATAATTAAATCCACTTAATCATGTTCATCTTTCTGTGGCATGTGGGTTTTCCTATTAGAGCATATTATGGATTTGCTATCAGAAGAATGAAAATGTGTTTTCCAGTATTTGATTTAAATTACTTGGGTGTAAAACTGAAGTATCAGAAAGTGACCAGACCATTCAAACTACAATCAGCAATACATTTTCATCACAGCTCTACAGATCTGAAATCCATCTTTCAGGTTACAATGAATATAAATAAATACATTGTCCTCCCCTTTAAAAATCACCAGGTTTAGAAAGAATTTAAGATAAAGGCATTGCTGTTCTGAGAGACAATGACAACGCTTCAGATATAATGCCTGCTACGTGAAAAATACGAAAGTCTGCAAGGCCTTGTTAATCATTTCATTTGATGAAAATTCATTCATTCGATATTCCCAGGAAAAAAATGGCCTTTCCCTCTGAAATATTAAAATAGCTAAAAAGGGTTTATGACAACCAGTATAAACAGGTAGTTAGGGCCACCATTTATCAAGGTAAGCTTCACTCTCCATGGTCCCAAGAAAAAAGTGATACTCCATAAATACCATCAATAACAATGATGCAAGATTAGGAACTCAGAGGCATGTATTCTGTAGCTAAGAACTGATTTATGACTGGAGCAGGCTCTAAGTATGATAGAAAAATTTCATCAGAAAGAGAGAAAAAGCTGAGTCAGGGTTATTTGCTAAGACTTAACCTATGGGTCATAATTGGTATGTAAATTTAGTGATCTCATTTGCATGTCACGGCTCTTATAGGCATTTGTTAATAAATAATATATTAATAATAATTGAGATATTACACATCAACAAAAGAAACAATTCAATTCAAAATAAATGATTGCTAAATTGTGAACATGTATTGAAGACTATAGTATCAGAATATCAACAACAAAAAATATTAGTGAATAAAGGAGAAACTGATAAAAATTCATTGTTATTGGTAATTCTATCATTTGCATCTCTAAAAGATTCCTGTAATGAAAAATGCTACAGCTGAACTTAATAATGACAAGGAAGATTAAATAATGGTAAAATACATTTTAAAGGACAATGCCTAGTTTTAAGAGTCCACATATCTGTGCAAAAAAACAAATTTATCTGTTACTTGGTTAATGAAGAAAAGTTTAATAAATTCTGAAAAAGCATAAACTGCACTACCTCATTTTCTGACCACAGTGTAATATAAATAATTAAAACTAATGAGATTTGAAAAAAATAAATGATTCACCTAAGGAATTACTTCATCAAAGAGGATATAAAAATGCAATTAGAGATAATTTAAAAAATAATGAAAATTATATCCAAGTTTCCAGCTATTATAAATTCTCATAATTTGTTACTTGGGTAGTGATACAAGATGAAAATACAATCAGATGCATAAAGATGTTTCATTTTTATGTTTATTATGGAAATTGTTAAACATATGGGAAAGTAGAGAGAATAATGTAACAGACTCTCATGTACCTGGCTTCAATAATTATCAGTTGATTTGTTCAAATCTGAACCTAAATGATGTCTATACATTGCATTTGGTTGATTTGTCACTTAAATCCCTTTCAATCTGAAAGTCCTCACTCTCTCATATCACATTTAGTAATTAAAGAAACCAGTTCATTCATCTTACAGAATTGTCTACATTCTAGATTTTCCTGTCTAGTATTATTTATATCCAGAATTTCTTATAAACTGGTACTACAGCTACAGAAACCCAAACAGATTCAGGCTTGCGTTCTTGTCAAGAGTATTTCATAGGCATTGTGTACGTCTATCAGAGGCAAAGAATGTTCAGTAGTTTCTTTTTTAATGTTAATAGCCATTAATGATCATCAACTAAACCCATTCCTTCCTTGAGTTTTGCAAAGTGGAAATATCATAATTCTATCATTTCTTCTTTATTCATTAGTTGGAATAATTCTATGGAGAGAGCGTTCTCACTTTAGCTAGTTACTCTAACTTAGAGTTAATATAGGAAAGACAGGTTAAATGTTTGATGCTTTCCCTATATTTGCAAATTTTCAGAGTATGTTGCTTTCCTGGCATTATCCAAAGATTATCAATGATATCAATTTTTAAAGGACTTATAAATTTTAGCATATTTCATAAGGCTTGACCCATTACAGTTCTTTCTTCCCTTCATTTGTTTCTTCTCAATACATCCCAATTTTGAACAATGGGAAAGACTTCAACGTCACTCTTCCGTCATTGTGACACAACCCTAACTATTTTCTGGTATTAAAAGGTGTTTCAGGTTCAACCTGTATATTCCCTGCTCCAGATGAGGTATCAGTTATTCCTCCAAAGGGCCACAAAAGTTTGGATAAATTAAAAAGTATAATGTCAGAAAATTATTACTAGACTACATGAATGCTGTGAAGCATTCCTAAGTGGTGAGATGGACATCATTACATAAGTATAATTTGGTTGTCAGTCTATGTATCACTACGTGCAAAACACCAGGTTTAAGAATGAGGTCTATGCCCATGTAGAAATTATTGTAAAGTCTTACATTTTACAGTCTTATGTTTTTTTCTTATTATTTACTCTGAGTGTTTGTGTTTACTCATTTAAGTGTTTCCTGTAACCTATCGGTCACAAAGTTGGCAATTCCTAGTATAAGCTAATACTTTATAAAATGTGCTTGAAATAAAAACACCAAATGTGGAACTTCCAGAAAACCAAACTAAATATAAGGCATCCATAAGTTTCAATAATATGTATTAATATAGAGCTTCAAAACTTAGTTTATATCCACGTTGTTGCAAATGGTAGGATTTGTTTCTCTCTTATGGCTGAATAGTATTCCATTGTGTATATGTACCACCTCTTCTTTATACATTCATCTACGAATGGATATTTAGGTTGCTTCCATCTCTTGGCTATTGTAAACAGTGCTGCAACAAACATAGGAGTGCACATGTCTTTTTGAATCTGAGAACTTGTATTCTTTGGGTAAATTCCTAGGAGTGGAATTCTGTGGCATCTTACTACATTGATGGACAATGACTGCAATGGGGTGTGGGGGGGACTCAATAATGTGGGTGAATGTAGTAACCACATTGTTTTTCATATGAAACCTCCATAAGAGTGTATATCAATAATACCTTAATAAAAAAATAATAAATAAATAAATAAACAGTTTATATTCATTAGCAACAAAAATTAAATGCAATATAAAATAATTATAAGAATATAAATTTTACTTAAAGCAATCACATAAATGTATAGAATTTTCAGAACCCACTTCTAACTGGTTCTTCATTAATTGCTTGCTATGTGTAAGAGTCTGTGTGTGTGTGCATGCATGGATAGATGTCAGAGAGTTAGTGGGGCACAATGGTTAAGAATATGGACTGTGGAGCCAGGCTGCATCAGTCTCAATCTTAGATCCTTCTTTTAATAACTATGTGGCTCAAAAGAAGTCACCTGATTCCTCTATTTCAGTTTCTTTGTCTTTAAAATGGGGATAATAATACCTCATATGTTATTCTGAGAATTTAAATAAGTTAATAGTTTATCTAATAGTTTATCTAAATTCTGAATAATGAGGTAATTTATAGCTTTTAATTATCCCCATTGGTTTTGCTGCAGACATATTAATGTGTCTGACCACAGAATGTTGCTCTGGACCCCACTGGAGAATTACTATACTTTCATGTCTGTGCACAGAGTATTGATTTTACACAAAGTCTCCTTAAATCCCTTCAATATTATCGCATCCTTTCAACACCTCCTGTCACTTTTACTTTAAAATGGGAAAGGTACTTCAAGACTTGTCAGGATTATCTCATTTCTTAAAACAAATTATATTATTTTCTTTATCATTTATTTATACATAAATATATAATATTATATTGGTATACCTACATAAACATCTGAAGTACGTCACATTTGACTAAAAAAAAATAACAAACACAAGCACTCAAAAAAAAATGGCATTCCTTTAATATCCGTGACCTGGTTATTTGTTTTGGATTATTATGCAGCTTGTGAGTGGTCAAAAACATTCCACGATCATTTGGTATCTAATTTTATCTCTCACCCAAAGACATGACATATAAATACTCAAGAAAATAATTTGTAAGGCATCCATGCGAAAATGACAGGTTTTTAAATGAATGGCCATTCTGCCCAGTCTTCCTGACCGAGTGCTGTTCACCCTGGAAAGCGGATCAGGCCCACCTGTAACAGCAGAGGGACAAGGAGACTCAGGGAGGTCTCAGTGCTTCATCCATAATGCACAGACACTCTAAAATTAATCACCAGGGGTTACACTACAGAAGTCTACATGAACCGCGCAGTTTCTATCTCCCATTTCTCATTCTTCTCCTTCATCTAACTGCACATGAAGCGCTGGCATTCGCGAACACCTCCCTCTCTGAGTAACTCAAAACACATCTGCCGCCTGGAATTTCTCTTTTCCCCTTCCTGGACATTCATCAAATAAGTCATTTACTACAGTTCTTTCTTTCTCTCCATCTAAACAGGAAACCTGTTTAATTCTCCCTTTCATTCACCTAGACATATGTGAGATGATCTACATAGATATACACTCGCCTCTTTCCTATGCGTACCTGGAAAATGTGATTATTAGCAAAGGTCTCCCCGATAGGTGATGATTCCTGAGGTCCTTTAACCTACTCAGAATGAATATACATGAAAGTCATCCTGGGGTTCAAATGGCCTGCTCCTGATTTACTATAGAAAAACCGTTTAATTCATGAATCCATATGGACTGTCAATATTAGTTTAGGGAAACAAAAGACACCACTGAAATGCTTCTGTAAGATCTGAAGGATGGTCAAGCGCAGTGCAGGGCTGATAGACAGTGACGGCAATGGGGGGTGGGGGTGAGGACTTGATAATATGGGGGAAGGTTGAAATCACAATGTTGTTCATGTGAAATCTTCATAAGATTGTGCATCAATGATACTTTAATAAAACAAATCACACATAAAAAAATAATATCTAGAAGTGAAGTTCAAATTAGTTATTTTAAAAAGTAAAGTGTATATGATCATGCTTGACACATAGTAGTAGGTGCACAATAAAATTACTATTATTATTTTTTAAAAACTCAGTACAGAACAAAAATCACCCCTGGAAAAAGAAATGGAGACATTACAGAAGAAAGGGATTCTAAAAGCTAAACTGTCAGTTTTAGCTATGTGAATAATTGAGTATTGAGCAAACCTCCAAAAAGGTATAAGAATGTTTCAAAATTCTATTTTTTTATGTTTTTGATCCAATCAAATAGGTCAAAGTCCACAGACTACATACAGAAGCTCCATATAACTCCTGTCATCTTCTGGATTTATTTCCAAGTATAAGAAACAACCAATGAGGTTTATTTCTAACTTCTATATTTTTGCAGAACTTGATAAAGCTGGAGATGCTCAGTTAGTACAGTTTATTAGCCAGTGGTGCAAGCTAATTTTATATTTAAGGTATAAGATAAAAATTGTATAAAACCCATTATTTTAATTATTGATCAAACATAATAATCCAATAGGTTTTTTGAAAGAAATCACAGAATAAAAAGCAAAGTTTATGCAATTTCTAAAGTACCAATTTGTGACTCTAGTATCTTAAAGGAAAATGAAGATGAACATAAAAAGAAGTTCATTATTTTTAAAAGACTGCTGGTGACAATACAGACTATTTTTTTCCTGACAATATCCTTATGAACCTATTGTGAAGACAGGAAGATAGATACAAGGTATCAATCATTTCTCTGTCAGTACGCTGTGATGTCGAAGCAGAGAGGAATATGTATCTAGAGTAAGAATGGGATGTCTGGAGACATTTGGCATAAGGTCTACAAAATCTGCAAAACAGGCCACACCACATTTATTTACGACTCTCCTGAGTCGGTTTATTCAATAGCACGAGTTGTATATTGTTATAGAAGTATTAAATTTCCCTTATGCTCTGATATTTATATAATTTTTCATATTCTTATTTCAGGACATTGAAAAACTCATTTAATTTGAAAAAGAACAATTACTACTGATTTTTAATACTCATATTCTAACAAATAAACATATCGTTCATATTAAGTAAAAGGTGTACACTTATGCAATCAAAAAGGTAGAGTAACAGAGATATGCGACATTCATTCTCAAGGAGAGCAATTTTACCCCTGGGGGGCTAAAACTAGTTCTTAGAAGGGACGAACTATTACTCCTTTTTATATACAGTACATAAACAGATAGATAGTATATTTGTGGAATTAAAATTATATCAGAGGAGATAAAAATTCTAAAATGGCTCTGTAGAGACTGAGTGATAATGAAACAAAGCTGGGGAACACTGAATGTACCACCATAAGCAAGGAGAGAAGTCAGAACAGTGCTACAAAGTGGAGGAACCATGAAGAAATGGAAATTTAACTCATAGAGGGAGGAAGGAGTTTGGATTCTAACACTGGGGAGATAGTTCAGTGGAAAAGAGTCAGAAAGACTTGGATTTAAGTTACAGCTCAACTTTCCGTTAGATATGTCTTGTCCACGTTGCATCTTTCTTTCTTAAAACTCACTTTCCTAAATCTATAATGGAGATAAGACCTAAGCTCATCAGATTGTTGAGCTGAATACAATTATGAAAATGAATACTTAATAATATAGCATCTAATGCACTGAAAATAATCAGAACATGGTATTAAATAAATATATATTAATAAGTGCTTAGTTTAGCAAATATATTTTGACAAGTTGAAACACTGAGGTGAGTTAGTCATCAAAAGCCTACAAAATTACATTAGAAGATGGATTTTAAATGAAATAGTTTGAATATAAATAAGTCCCTTAGCAATCAGAGTGACCAGAAAGAAATAGTTATGGAAGAAAGCTTTAGAACCTGTATTTCTATAAAATTATAGGTGCCTCCACTGCCATCTGTTCAAGATGATTCATACGTTCATGAGCCTTAAGGAGAGAGGCTAGACCAGATGGTCCTGAATTATCTTCCACCTCTATTATTTTCAAACTCACATAGTTTGTGTTAAATGTGCTAGCTTAAAATCATATATAATAGGATGGAAAAGAATAGATTCTAGCCCATGTTTAAAGGACGTAATAGCTTATATTTTGAAACAGTTTGTTTAGCACGTGAAATTTTGTCAAAAGTAACAAATGATGGTTGCATTCATAATTAACAGTTCCAGAGTTTGCTTGAATATAAATCAGAAAGAAACAATATCTGATTAATACATTACTGAAAGTTCATGTTCTCGTAGCCCTATGCGAACTGTCAGTGTGTATTCCAGGGCTCGTTATGATTTATCTTCATCAGCCATAGGCCAGAATTACCAGATTGCAATTACTTTGCTTCCCAGTTTCCAGAGAGGGAGAGAAATTATGTCAGTATACCACCGGAGATGGCTTAAAACGCCTTAGGTAAAGAAAGTAATCTACTGTTCTCTGACATTCACTGCCTGAAAGTCGTTCACGTTAACAACCATTCAAACTTGTTCAGTGCAAGCCAACTGCTTCTATTTCCCTCTTGTCAGTTACATTAGCTTCAATAAAAACTTAACTCTAAGAAAATTAAAAAAAAAAACTTGCAAAGCCTGACAAGGGTATATATGGGTCCTGACAGAACATGTTTCTGAATTTACTAACTTTAATACAATAATATTCAAATTTTGATTTTCTCCAAGAACAGTCTACCTTTTTGAGCATATGCTAATTTCACTCTCCTGTTTTCCTCTGAAACCAGGTGTGTTGATGGGCAAATAAATGTTTATCAAGATAAAAAGAAAAAATAGAAATCCTTTGTTTGTAATAAGTACAGCATGAGCAGAAAAAAACAAATGTCCTTAATTTCAACCAATACTATGTCATTATTTATGATTATGAGATAGAGATCAAGTTATATTTCAAACTGCATAATATAATCTAATATTCTTTCACTAAGAACTATTATCCTCATATAACAGACCATTAACTCCCAGACAATTTAGAGCTCACAGGTTAACATCAGCACAACGAAAAGGAAATGGGGATGACATTTAAATAACAGTAAGTGCCAATATTATTATACAACATAACAGAGATAATAGTTCTGATGTTTATCTATTATGTTGGGCTTCATGACTTTGATGTTTAACAAGAGGATTAACTAATTTTTGATAGTATGCAAGACGTAAATTTTACATGTATGAATACAAATGTATGATATAATAACTACCAAAAAACTGAACCTTACCCTTTTTTTCTAATTTTAATCTATTTTGTCTTATTTTCTCCCCCATCTGAGGGTGTGTTTGTGTGTGACAGAGAGAAAAGAGCGAGAAGACACCAGGCTAGATCTTTCTAGGCTTTCCCAAGTCTATATGTGGTGGGAAAGCCAGAACGTGGGCACAGCGGACGCACTCACTAAAACTGTCTACACTTTTCGCAGATGGAGAAAGAGCCTGGGGTAAAGGCAATAGATCCAATTATATTTAAAGATGATTGTCAAATACTGGGTGAAGGGTGCATGCATTTCAATTCAAAAATGACTCAAATACCTCTTTATTGTGTTCAAATAATAAGGGATGGAGTAGACACTTTCCAGTTAACTCTATCTGGGTGATGTCCATTAATGCTGAAAATGAACAGTGAGACAAATTGCAGGAAGCTGCACATATTGACAAGATCTGTACAGTATCCTTTTTGAGATGCTGAGCAAGACCTCAGAGAAAAATATAACATGGACATCAACACAGGCTTTTCTGGCTTCCTGTTTTTATGTGGTTAGCACAATTTAGGTATCCTTTTACTTTATCACTGTATCAGTTATGCTTCTTAGAATTCTTTCAAACCATCTAAATGAAATCTAAGACTACTAAGGTATAGAACCCGTAATGTTCTATGCCATCATTTATTAAAACTAAATCCTTTTATTCTAAAGAGAAATGTTTTTAATGCAGTCCTCATTTTGCATTTTCTTGACTGTGAGTTTTCTGAATGCCTTTGGGATAGAACAGATGTAAATAGTTAACCAATTTTTCCTTCTGTGGGTAAAATTGTAATATTTGAGAATCTCTCACCTGGCTTTAGTGCATCTCCATGCAGTAGGTGTTTCCAAGGGGTGGGTGGAGAGAAGTAGTACATCTCCATATCAATAGGTAATTACAAAGGTGAGTAAGGGCTTATCTGGACCAGAGAGGTTGGGTGGGGGCCCCTTCTTCTGCAGCCTGGTCACGAGTGACACGGGGAGCAGAAGTGGACTGCTTGTAAGAAATAAATGGGTTTCTCCCACTTTTTTTCTCCTTTTGACTGTACTAGTGAAAAAGTGTAGAAACTAGGATTTTATAATTGATGGTGAGGGTATTAACAAATATGAGACTTTGTGATAGAAATTTGACAATATCTAGTAAAAGTGAATATGGATAGACCATACCACATTACCATTCCAATTTTAGTTATATGCCATAGAAAAACTTGTGTAAGTGTACAAGAAAACATACACAAGGAATGTTCGTAACAGCATTGTTAAGAATTAAAAAAAAATACTGGGTATAGTTTAAATGGCCATGTATGGAGGAATGGTACAAATGACAAGTCACAAAGAGGACTAATTTTTCAGCCATGAAACTAGTAAATTAGATTAATATGTTTCTACAAGGATAAATTTCAAAACTTAAAAGTAAAAGGTTGATATATGTTTATATTTTTTATACTTTTTTTTAAAAAACCATCTGCAAAAAACTACATTCTCCAATGTAAATTGCAGTAACCACTGTGGAAAGCAATATGGAGGTTCCTCAAAAAATTAAAAAATGGAAATACCATTTGACCCAGTAATTCCACTCCTAGGAATTTACCTGAAAAAAAAACAAGATGCCTGATTTGAAATGATAAATGCACCCCTATGTTTATTGCTGCACTATTTGCAAGAGCCAAAATAAGGAAACAATCTGAGTGTCCATCAGTAGATCAACAGATAAAGAAGATGTGGTACATATACACAATGGAATATTATTCAGTCATAAAAAGAAAAAACCCTGCAATTTTCAACAACATGGATGGATCTAGAGGGTATTATGCTCAGTGAAATAAACCAGGTGGAGAAAAACAAATACCATATGATTTCACTTATTTGTGGAAAATAAAAACAAAGCAAAACAAAAGAAACAAAATAGCAATAGACTCATAGACACTGAGAAGTGACTAGAGGCTACCAAGGGGGAGGGGTTGGGGCAGATTAGGGGGAAGGGGGAAGGCGATAAAGGGCCTAGAAATTCAAAAGCACAATATAAGGTGGTCATGGGATAGTATTACAGCATGGAGAATATAGTCCGTGATTCTGTAAGAATTTTCTATACTTACAGATAGTAACTGCACTAGAGGGCATGAAGATTTAATAATATGGGCAACTACTGAACCACTGTGTTGTATATTTCAAACCAATATACGATTGTGTATCTACAATACTTCAATTAAAAAAAAAAGAACATAGGGTTAGACAAATCACGGTAAAATGACTGGTTATAAGCACTTAAATGGAGCCAGGATGAGCAAGCAGAGAGAATTATGGCTATAAAAAGGAAGACAAATGTTAAATAACAT
Source organism: Phataginus tricuspis (assembly GCA_029783875.1). Taxonomy (NCBI): domain Eukaryota; kingdom Metazoa; phylum Chordata; class Mammalia; order Pholidota; family Manidae; genus Phataginus; species Phataginus tricuspis. The sequence continues at coordinate 15,304,836 of JAQQAC010008864.1, forward strand.
AACAGCGTTATAAAACAACACTTTCTAATATGTTATTAGAATTTAATGTTAGTTAACTAGGATGTACATGTTCATAGCAAAGAGTGAAGAGTTACCATTCAAAATGCAAACTGAATTTTAAAAAATGATTCTTACTTACTCATTATTTATCATAATCCATTTTCTTAATTCATGTAATCTTTAAAACACATGCAATTCTACATGTTTGCAAATTATTTTATCCAATTATTAACCCTACCCTCTTTTCCTCTTTATACACATGCACATACATATACACATAGAAAGAGGCATATAAAATGATGTTCACCAAAATTAATGATTATTTTTCTGCATGATAGGACTTTTAGGTGATTTTTTTTTCTTTTTCTTTGTACCCTTGCTTTTGATCTTTATAACTATAACAGAAAAGCAATAGAAAAATAAAACTAATTCCATGGGTACTGAAAATAATTAGGAGATATAAACCTTATCTTAAAAAATATTTACATACATAAAGTAATACAAAGCAGACCCTAAATGTACACATAACTGGAAAAGTAAAATAACAGATTTTTCAAAACTTTCAAAATGATAAGATAAAAAATGATTTTTTTGCAAATAGTCTTCACTAGGACAAACTTTCAAAAATATATCTCAATAAAATTAGTAGTTTATAATAAATTTATATGGTGCTATGAGTGAATATTCAAGTATTTATTAAAAATGAATAATATACATCCTCTTTGTAAAAGTTTAAATCACAGAACAATTGTGGTTCAATAATTAAGTAAAAGATCAAAGAAAAGTAAAAGACATGTAAAACTTTTTAAAACTAAAGAGTATTGGATATTTATTAAATTTCTTTGTGCTAGTTGAATTTCTAGACTCAACTCTCAGAAGAGTATCTCTTCTAGATCTTGATAAAGACAAAATTGCTAAATTCGGACCTGCAAATTTTCCTCTTGGCTTTAATATTAGCTGTTCATCGGAGACACAGCTATTTGAAAATCAATTTGTTCAGAGCCTCAACATAAAATAACTTGGAAGCAACAAAGAGCAAAAAGATATTTAGAAGGATTGCAGAAGGATATACATTACAGACATTCCTCACAGGTGTCATTTTATACTGAATCAACCTGAGCCCCAAAGAAGATATTATTTCTTTTCTCTGTGTTTTTCTTTTTATATTTTACTAAGGGTTTTTTTTGGGGGGGATAATTAATTAATTAATTAATTATTATATATTTTTTAACTTTGTATTTTTGGTATCATTAATATACAACCACATGAGCAACAATGTGGTTACTAGATTCCCCCCATTATCAAGTCCCCACCACATCCCCCATTATAGTCACTGTCCATCAGCATAGTAAGATGCCATAGAGTCACTACTTGTCTTCTCTATGCTATTCTACCTTCCCCGTGCCCCCCCATATGTTATGTGCGCTAATCACAATGCCCGTTATTTCCCTTCTGCCTCCCTTCCCACCCACCTTCCCTAGTCCCTTTCCCTTTGGAAACTGTTAGTCCATTCTTGGGTTCTGTGAGTCTGCTGTTGTTTTGTTCCTTCAGTGTTTGCTTTGTACTTATGCGCCACAGATGAGTGAAATCATTTGATACTTGTCTTTCTCTTCCTGGCTTATGTCACTGAGCATAATACCCTCTAGCTCCACCCATGTTGTTGCAAATGGTAGGATTTGTTTTCTTTTTATGGCTGAATAATACTCCATTGTGTATATGTACCACCTCTTCTTTATCCATTCATCTACTGATGGACACTTAGGTTGCTTCCATTTCTTGGCTATTGTAAATAGTGCTGCGATAAACATAGGGGTGCATATGTCCTTTTCAAACTGGGATCCTGCATTCCTAGGGTGTATCCCAAGGAGTAAACTCCTGGGTCAAATGGTATTTCTATTTTTTTTTTTTTGAGGAATCTCCATACTGCTTTCCACAATTCCCTTCTCCATATCCTCACCAGCAATTGTTGTTTCCTATTCTTTTTTATGTTGGCCTTCCTAACTGGTGTGAGTTGATATCTCATTGTGGTTTTAATTTGCATTTCCCTGATAATTGGTGATGTGGAGCATCTTTTCATGTGCCTGTTGGCCATCTGAAATTCTTCTTTGAAGAAGTGTCTGTTTATATCCTCCACCCATTATTTAATTGGGTTATTTGCTCTTTGGGTGTTGAGCTATGTGAGTTTTTAATATATTTTGGATGTTAACACCCTGTCAGATATGTCATTTACAAATATATTCTCCCATACTGTAGGATGCCTTTTTGTTCTGCTGACGGTGCCCTTTGCTTTACAGAGGCTTTTTAGCACAATGTAGTCCCATTTGTTCATTTTTTATTTTTTATCCCCAAAGAGATGCATTCAGGAAAAATTTCCTCATTTATATTCAAGACATTTTTGCCTATGTTTCCTTCTAAGAGTTTAATGGTTTCATGACTTACATTCAGGTCTTTGATTCATTTTGAGTTTACTTTTGTGCATAGGTTACACAATAATCCATTTCAGTCTGTTGTATGTACTGTCCAGTTTTGCCAACACCAGTTGTTGAAGGGGCTGTCATTCCCCATTGTATATGTATGGCTCCTTTATCGTATTTTAATTGACCATATATGCTTGGGTTTATATTTGGGTTCTCTAGTCTGTTCCATTGGTCTATGGGTCTTTATTGTGCCAGTACCAAATTGTTTCGATTACTGTGTCTTTGTAGTAGAGCTTGAAGTTGGGGAACATAATTGCCCCTGCTTTATTCTTCCTTCTCAGGATTGCTTTGGGTTTCGGGGTCTTCTGTGTTTCCACATGAATTTTAGAACTATTTGCTCTAGTTCATTGAAGAAGGCTGTCGGTATTTTGATAGGGATTGCATTGAATCTGTGGATTGCTTTACACAGGATGGCCATTTTGACAATATTAATTCTTCCCAGCCAAGAGCATGGGATGAATTTCTATTTGTTAGTGTCCTCTTTAATTTCTCTTAACAGTGCCTTATAGTTTTCAGGGTATAGGTCTTTCACTTCCTCATTTAGGTTTATTCCTAGGTATTTTATTCTTTTTGGTTCAGTTGTAAATGGAAATGTTTTCCTGATTTCACTTTCTGCTAGTTCATTGTCAGTATATAGGATGCAACAGATTTTTGTGTATTGATTTTGTATCCTGCAACTTTGCTGAATTCAGATAACAGATCTGGTAGTTTTGGAGTGGAGTCTTTAGGGTTTTTTATGTACAATATCATGTCATCTGCAAACAGTGACAGTTTGACTTATTCCTTGTCAATCTGGATGCCTTTTATTTCTTTGTGTTGTCTGATTTCTGTAGCTAGGACCTCCAGAACTATGTTGAATAAAAGCGGGGAGAGTGGGTATCCTTGTCTTGTTCCCGATCTGAAAGGAAAAGCTTTCAGCTTCTCGCTGTTAGGTATAATGTTGGTTGTGGGTTTGTCGTGTATCGCCTTTAATATGTTGAGGCATTTACCCTCTATACCCATTTTGTTGAGAGTTTTTATCATGAATGGATGCTGAATTTTGTCTAACGCTTTTCTGGCATCTATGGAGATGATCTTATGGTGTTTGTCCTTATTTTTGTTGATGCGGTGGATGATGTTGATGGATTTTCAAATGTTGTACCATCCTTGCATCCCTGGAATAAATCCTACTTGATCATGATGGGTGATCTTTTTGATATATTTTTGAATTCCGTTTGCTAATATTTTGTTGAGTATTTTTGTACCTATTTTCATCAGGGATATTGGTCTGTAATTTTTTTTTTGTGGTGTATTTGTCTCATTTTCATATTAGAGTGATGCTGGCCTTATAGAATGAGTTTGGGAGTATTTCCGCCTCTTCTACGTTTTGGAAAACTTTAAGGAGGCTGGGTTTCATCCTCTGGTCCAGGTGTTTTGTTCTTAGGTAGTTTGATTACCAATTCAATTTCATTGCTGGTAATTGGTCTGCTAAGATTTTCTGTTTCTTCCTGGGTCAGCCTTGGAAGGTTGTATTTTTCTAGAAAGTTGTCCATTTCTTCTAGGTTATCCAGTTTGTTAGCATATAATTTTTCATAGTATTCTCTCATAATTCTTTGTATTTCTGTGGTGTCCCTAGTGATTTTTCCTTTCTCATTTATGATTCTGATTTTGTGTCTAGACTCTCTTTTTCTAGATAAGTCTGGCTAGGGGTGTATCTATTATGTTTTTTTTCTCGAAGAAACAGCTCTTGCTTTCATTGATTCTTACTATTGTTTTACTCTCCTCAATTTTATTTATTTCTGCTCCAATCTTTATTGTGTCCCTGCTTATACTGACTTTAGGGCTCATTTATTGTTTTTTTTTCTAGTTACATTAATTGTGAGTTCAGACTGTTCATTTGGGATTGTTCTTCTTTCCTGAGGTAGGCCTGTATTGCAATATATTTTTCCCTATTAGCATGGCCTTTGCTGCATCCCACAGATTTTGCAATGTGTAATTATTGTTTTCATTTGTCTCCATATATTGCTTGATCTCTTTTTTAATTTGGTCATTGATCCATTGATTACATAGGAGCATGTTATTAAGCCTCTAAATGTTTGTGGGCATTTTCATTTTCTTTGTGTAATTTATTTCTAGTTTCATACCTTTGTGATTTGAGAAGCTGGTTGTACAATTTCAATCTTTTTGAATTTACTGAGGCTCTTTTTGTGAACTATTAGATAATCTATTCTTGAAAATGTTCCATGTGCACTGAGAAGAATGTGTATCCTGCTGTTTTTGGGTGTAGAGTTCTGTAGATGTTGGTTAGGTCCATCTGTTCTAATACATTGTTCAGTGCCTCTGTGTCCTTACTTATTTCCTGTCTAGTTGATCTGTGCCTTGGAGTGAGTGATGTGTTGAGGTCTCCTAAAATGTATGCATTGCATTCTATTTCCCCCTTTAATTGTTTTGTTTCACATATGTAGGTGATCCTGTGTTGGGTACATACATATTTATAATAGTTATATCCTCTTGTTGGACTGACCCCTTCATCATATGTAATGACCTTCTTTGTCTCCTGTTACTTTCTTTGTTTTGAAGTCTATTTTGTCTGATACAAGTACTGCAACTCCTGATTTTTCTCCCTATTAGTTGCATGAAATATCCTTTTCCATCCCTTTACTTTCAGTCCATGTATGTCTTTGGGTTGAAGTGAGTCTCTTGTAGGCATCATATAGACAGGTCTTGTTTTTTTATCCATTCAGTGACTCCATGTTTTTGACTGGTGCATTCAGACCATTTACATTTAGAGTGATTATCGATATAGGTATGTACTTATTGCAATTGCAGGCTTTAGATTTTTGGTTATGAAAGTTTTGAGGGCATTTTCCTTACTATCTAACAGTCTAATTTAACTCAGTATGCTATTACAAACACAATCGAAAGGTTCTTTTTTCTTTTTCCTTTTTCTTCCTCCTCCGTTCTTTATATATTAGGTATCATATTCTGTACTCTTTGTCTATCACTTGATTGATATTGGGGGTAGTTTATTTGACTTTGAATCTGCTTAGTGATGATTTGTTTTACTTTGCTGTGGTTTTATTTTCCCTGGTGACAGCTATTTAGCCTTAGGAATAATTCCATCTATAGCAGTCCCTCCAAAATGCATGGTAGAGGTGGTTTGTGGGAGGTAAATTCTCTCAACTTTTGCTTATCCGAAAATTGTTTAATCCCTCCTTCAAATTTAAATTATATGCTTGCCAGGTAGAGTATTCTTGGTTCGAGGCCCTTCTGCTTCATTGCGTTAAATATATCATGCCACTCCCTTCTGGCCTGTAAGGTTTCTGTTGAGAAGTCTGATGATAGCCTGATGGGTTTTGCTTTGTAAGTGATCTTTTGTCTCTCTAGCTGATTTTAAAAGTCTGTCCTTATCCTTGATCTTTGCGATTTTAATTATTATATGTCTTGGGTCCTTGTGTTGGGAGATGTGTGCACCTCCATGGACTGAGAGACTATCTCCTTCCCTTGATTGGGGAAGTTTTCAGCAATTACCTCTTCAATAATACTTTCTATCCCTTTTTCTCTCTCTTCTTCTTGTACCCCTGTAATGCGAATATTGTTGCATTTGGATTGGTCACACAGTTCTCTCAATATTTTTTCATTCTTAGTGATTCTTTTTCTCTCTGTGCCTCAGCTTCTTTGTATTCCTCTTCTTTAATTTCTATTCCATTTACCCTGTTGTCTACTACATCTCATCTGCTTTTAAATTCCTCCATTGTATGTTTCATTTCAGATACAGAATTTCTTAATGATTGAATCTTCATCCTAAATTCGTCCCTGAGTTCTTGAATATTTTTCTGTACCTCCACGAGCATGTTTATGATTTTATTTTGAACTCTCTTGCAGGAAGATTGGTGAGTTCAGTTTCCTTTGGCACTTTTTATGGTGTTTGCAAGATTTTTGCTTGAACCAGTTTCATTTGACATTTCATATTTGTTTGGGGGACCCTCTAGTGCCCAGAAGCTCTAGTCTCTGGAACTCTCAGCCCCTGGAGTGATGTCAGGGTTCTCATGGGAGTGACACTGGTGCCTGGGGGGAGGTAATAGCTGTTTCCTGCTTCCTGGCTGCAGTGCCTGTCTCCACTGCTGGAACCAGCGGGCCAGCACACAGGTGTAAGCCTCTGTGCTTTGTGTCTCTAACTAACATAGGTGTAACCTCCTTCTGCCTGGCCTGATACCAGGACAGGGACTGCTGGTTTGCAAGCTGGTGCCGGCAGGCCAGTAGCAAGGCACAGCAGGCTGTGTATCACAGCGAGGGGCCTCTGAGCTGAGTAGCCAGCCAGGGGGATGGAGCACCTGAAGCTTATGAAAGTTCCTAACCTGCTGGTCAAAGCGTGCCCTGACAACCTTGTCCACCTATCCCTTCTCCTGTGCAGCACGCTCTGTGCAAACCCCTCCAGCAGCAGCCCTTTCGCTGCTAGGAAGCCTCACAGACTGCCCGCCTTTCCTTTGTCCCAGAGCGGCCGGGTGTGGATCTCAATCCTCCACAAACAGCTTGAATCTCAGTCTCCCCACGTATTCTGCTTGTCTTAGCTTTCCAACCCCACTAATCTCCAAAGCACCATGCAACGTAGGTTTGTGCTCCCATAGCAGATCTCCACAGCTGGGTGTTCAGCAGTCCTAGGCTTCCACCCCCTCCCTGCTCCGTTTCTCTTCCTCCCGCCAGTGAGCTGGTGTAGGGGAAGGGCTTGAGTCCTGCCAGATCAAGGCTTTCCTTTGTTACCCTGTTTCGTGAGGTCTAGTCTGTTCTCCAGGTGTGTGCAGTCTGGTTCAGCCTTCTTTCCTATTGCTCTTTTCGGATTAGTTTTATTAACTATATTTTCATAATATATGTGATTTTGGGAGGAGTTCTCTGTCTCACCTTTCACACCGCCATCTTGAATCCTCTTCACTCAAAAGATATTTTTTATTATCCCCAGAATGAAGACGTTATATTTTTCTGAAGCAATTGATTTATTTTATCTCATAAAAACTGTGACTTCTGTAGATAAGATTATGGATTTGGGAGTCAAAAGTGTCTGGATTCATGTCCCAGCTCAACCACTCAATTGTTGTGTGACTGCAGATGAAATACTTTTCTAAGATTCCTTTTCTGCATATGTAAAATATAACATCTCCATTTTGTAGGGGCACTGCTATAATTAAATAAAATAATGATGTGTCAAAACAGAGCACAGTTCTTATAATGCTAAAAGTGGTTGATAAACAGGAGCATTTTTATATAAATAATAAAACATAATTACTAATTGATATGAATTTTGCTTTTACTAGTAATAAACTCAAAACCAAATGTATGGTCTCCTCTAATAACAGCACATTCTATGATATAAATGTTTGTTTACTCATTACCCCATGCATTTATCGATGGATTTTTTTCCTTGTGTCCTGTTTTCTCCCTAATTTACTTATCAATTTAGTATTCTTCTGTTCAATCTGTATTTTCCAGTAAACCATATCAGATTATTCTTGAAATAAAGAAGGATGTAAATAACATATATTCTTATGTAAATATACAAATAATAAATAAAGACTACTTGAATTATGCTTTATTATCCCATAAAATTAACATTGGTTTTGTGTTTTCTGTCACCTAAGTTCACTTGGGTTATTAATACCATCAGGTAATAACTAGGAATAAAGTTTACCCACTTCAGGATAAAAACGTCAACTTCTGAAAAATTAATCAACAATAATAACAAACTTTTTTTGGAATCAGTCCAGTGTTTTACCTAAAAGATAGCCTTGTGCTATGTCTTACACATAAATATACATGGAAAATCACAAAAATACTATTACAACTTGGTCTGTGAGAAAAGGAAAATGCCAGAGAACTATGTGCACAGTCAGGTAAAAATAATCCAATTTTAATAGTAAAGATTACATTAACATATTGTTTCCTAGAAATCATTCTAACAAATGAAATAAATCTTGAACATCTAAGTTTAAATTTAAAACTATACCAGAATTGTTTAAAAGTTTATAACATTACTATTAGCCATGAATATTAGATGTGATGATTCATACCTACATTGAATAAAAAGCATATTACTTACCAATTTGTTATTCTACTGTCTTTTTCATTTGAGACATTTTGGCACTGACTTTCTATGTTCTGTACTACTCTTCCATCCCAGTAGAGTTAAATTACACTTTATATCCCTTTGCCACAATTCAAAAGTAAATGGGTCATAGGATAAGGTCAGTTATAGCAAAATTTCCTACAAATTATTGCTAGGTAATTTTCAGAGCAATTGCATTACCAAGCAGTCCACCTGTAGTAAGATTTTCTATTATTAAGTATTCTCATAGGGAAAAATTTTAGAGTGACTATGTCATAACTTGATTCTTCCTATTATCATCTGCTGTACTTACTAATAATATTGCCATTATTACACAACTAATGTGTTTGCTTTTTAAATATTATTTCTACTTACATGTCTTGCCTAAATTCAATTTAGGAACTGATTTTCCCAGCTACAGTTGACCTAGCATTTTACTGAATCAAGTACTAAACAAAAATTTGTCAATGCAGTTATTGTCACTAACTACCTACCTATCTTTAAAATAGAATTTTAACTGAGCTCTAGTCCAGGGCCAAAGAGTTTTGAAATTCTTAAGAACCTAATTTAAAGCAACATTCAAAAAGAAAAGCAAAGTGATATCTTTTTTAACCTGAGAACAGAAAATGGCACTCAGAAGTTGAAATCCCCTCCAAAATAAGTTCCTGGAATGAAAATGCTACTGAATAATCCCTGAATGCCAGAAAATGTGTTCTCACACAAGCACAATTTTAGGAGTAAATCTTGTGACATCTTCCAAATATGTAACAGTTCCATTTTATTCTCTCATGCATTTTAATCAAAAGGAAAAGGAAAAAGGACTTTACTAAAAATAAAAACTTCCCCAAGCCCAAATTAATTGCATAGTTCAAAGTACATGACTTTATACTCAATTATACCAATTTACAGAAAAATGCAAGCACGCACATGTGTATAAATCCTGAACTAGGGTTGGAATATTATCCTGCAATACCATTAGCATATTTAGTCTTTAAATGGACCTTTAAAATTTTAATCTTAAAGATATGAAAGCCAAAGTCAGAAAGTTTAAGTGAACCATAGAATTAGTTGAACTCAGGTCTATCATTGAGACCAATCTCTTCTTTCCACTTTTTTTTTTTCTGGTAAACTTTCTTCTTTTGTAAATATTTATTTTTATAGATGAATGACTTCAAATCATGTTAAGAAATACAACATTCTATATAAAGTTACCTGGTTTTTATTATTTCATCATACCTTGATTATCTCATTTAACATTATATTCAAATATATATGTACTTTCAATGGTTACACAATATTAAATACAGAGATGTCATAATTTACAGTCATTCCCTAACTGTTGAGTATTTAGTTTCTTTCCAATTTCCAATACCGTATACCATGCTAGATAAAAATTCTTCATGTGTACATGTATGTGTGAGTGTGTGCTATTTTAAGGCTAGTATCAAAACTGAGATGATGAATATAAACATCTTTAAAACACAATGTACTTTCCATAACAATATGGGATAAAATAATGTATTTGATTTGAAATACAAAATAAATTATCAATGAAAAAATAACTACTGAAATCCTAGTCAATGAGTATTTTCAAGCTGGAGGTTTCTTCTGTTTTGTTTTATTACTCAAAACTTATTTCAATGAGACTGTGAACAAGTTTTTCAAATGGTAATACGGACTCCTTAGAGTATCAGTTCGGATATCATAACTAAAACTTGAGTTTTGATGAGCACAAAGATAAATAATAATTATAAACTTCATTCCACAACTACTACAAAGAACCCAAGGTGCCTGTAGGTGAGAGGTGAGACTGCCCCACAAGTCACAAATAAGTGAGACGCCCGATGTCTAATCTTCATATCTCTATCCAGGTTAATCTATATGCACCCATATCTATGACACTACCTATAACTATTTCTAGGCTCTTCTCAGCATCGCCTACTCTTTTGGGAGAAAATGATAAAGAGGCCGAATACATGGGTGATTCCTTTACAATTCTATTCATGGAGTTAGAAAAAGTATTGAATTGAGTCTGCATTTTCTAAAGGTAGTATTTCCTAATTCAGTAACTTTATTTGAAATTGAAACAGATCTTACCCAGTACATTAAGTTACTAGAGAAATGCCCTTTATCAGGAATGCCACTTTGGAAGTTAGCACTGAGAATGGACGTGTCATCTTTTAAAGTAACAATGTGTTCATACACAAAAGTAAACTCGAAATGGATCAAAGACCTGAATGTAAGTCATGAAACTATTAAACTCTTAGAAGACAACATAGGCAAAACTCTCTTGAATATAAACATGAGCAACTTCTTCATGAACATATCTCCACAGGCAAGAGAAACAAAAGTAAAAATGAACAAGCGGGACTATATCAAACTAAAAAGCTTCTGTACAGCAAAGGACACCATCAGTAGAACAAAAAGGTATCCTACAGTTTAGGAGAATATATTCATAAATGACATATCTGGTAAGGGGTTGGCATCCAAAATAAACAAAGACCTCATGCACCTCAACAAACAAAAAGCAAATAATCCAATTAAAATATGAGCAGAGGATCTGAACAGACACTTCTCCAAAGAAGATATTCAGATGGCCAACAGGCACATGAAAAGATGCTCCACATTGCTAATAACCAGAGATATGCAAATTAAAACCACAATGAGATGTCACCTCACCCCAGTAAGGATGGCCAACATCCAAAAGACAAACAACAACAAATGTTGGCGAGGATGTGGAGAAAGGGGAACCCTCCTACACTGCTGGTGGGAATGTAAATTAGTTCAACCATTGTGGAAAGCAGTATGGAGGTTCCTCAAAAAACTAAAAATAGAAATACCATTTGACTCAGGAATTCCACTCCTAGGAATTTATCCTAAGAATGCAGGAGCCCAGTTTCAAAAAGACAGATGCAGCACTATTAACAATAGCCAAGAAATGGAAGCAACCTAAGTGTCCATCAGTAGATGAATGGATAAAGAAGATGTGGTACATATACACAATGGAATATTATTCAGCCATAAGAAGAAAACAAGTCTTACCATTTACAACAACATGGATGGAGCTCGAGGGTATTATGCTCAGTGAAATAAGCTAGGTGGAGAAAGACAAGTACCAAATGATTTTACTCATCTGTGGAGTATAAGAACAAAGAAAAAACTGAAGGAACAAAACAGCAGCAGACTCACAGAACCCAAGAATGGACTAATAGTTACCAAAGGGAAAGGGACTGGGGAAGATGGGTGGGTAGGGAGGGATAAGGGGAATAAGGGGCATTATGATTAGCACACATAATGGGGGGGCACAGGGTAGGCAGTATAGCACAGAGAAGACAAGTAGTGACTCTATAGCATCTTACTAAGCTGATGGACAGGGACTTGTGGTGGGGACTTGATAAAGGGGGGAATCTAGTAACCACAATGTTGCTCAAGTAATTGTATATTAATGATACTAAAATAAAAGTGAAAAAAAATATATAAAATAACAATGTGCTAAACCTTTCATTTCCACTTCATGAGAGATACCGATTAACACCTAAAGATGACAAAATTAAAACAACTACTTCAAAACCATCCATGATTGCCATTGAAAAATAAAACTTGTAACTAGAAATTATAAAAGCAAAAAAGGTAGAATGTTCATATCTTACACCAAGTGAAAGATTATGAATGCCTTTAAAGAGGCCAGAGTCATAAAAACTACATAATAGGTATTTTCAGTAAAACAGCCCCTGTGAGAAAACCAAAAAACTGAATCCTTAGATTGAGCACTGGTGTGCATGGACACATGTGCACACCATCACTGAGCAAATAATAAAACAAGGAAGCAGATACCTCCCAAGGAAAGTGTTTTTCAGTTTCACTGTAAGACTTTCCCTAGGCATAATTAAATAGCTTATAAAAGCACAAGAAATAGACTGAATCTGAACTCAGAGCAGGAGTGAGGATGGGTGTGGTGAAGAGAGAAGGAAAGGGCAATGCAAAGAAAAATAGCACTTTAATAAATTTTACTTTCCTCAATATGGTTGATCCATAGTAATTTTAACCAGCATGTCACAACCTACTTATACATCAACTGTGATTGAGTGATGAAAATTTGCCAAGCCAAAAGTGACGCAGTACTTCTCAAAAAGATTGAATTGCACTTTTATATTAGCACAAAAAAATGAGTATGTATGATAATTGCCACGAGCATGAGGTTGTTTAGGGGATAATGCAAGCACCTTAACAGAAGGTAGTCATGGAAAATGTCTATCTTTTTTTCTTCCCTTTCAAGGTAGGCACTTGTAATATGCCTTGTTACAGTGCCAAGCCATTTCTCACTCCAAACCCTTAAATACCACCTGTCCGAGCTAAGAATATAATTTTTAAGTAAAGACATATGCACTATTCCTTGCTAAAAAAAAAAAAACACAATATAAGAAATGCTTTACTAGTCCCATGAAACTTAAAATATTATGTATTATTTGTCATACAGGAGACACTGTGTTTCACTGTTTTGCTACATGCAGACATGCATTTACTTCTCTGTTATTCAGACTTTTGATTACTGGTATATTAAACAGCTGTAATTATAAACTTATTTTTAAAATAATATTTCTGTTAGGCAGAAAGACAGAAATGACCAGGATGGAAAGGAGAAAGGGCCCCCCCAAAGATGACCCAGGGAGTTGGTCGGGGGAACCAGAAAGCCAGAAATGACTCAGAGAGTTAATCAGATGAAGCCAGAGGGTCCAGGGGTGACTCAGGAAATGTCCAGGGTCCCCCAGATAAGAAACATGAGAGGCACAGGCACAGCACAGCCCCTGTCCCCATGTCACCAATCAGAACAAGCCGAGAGAGCTGACCGCTGTCAATCAAGGGCCTCGCTGCCCGGCCAAAACCACATAAAAGAAGCCTCAGAATGAGCGTCCACGCCCGCCTGTCTCACCTCAGGCTGGCCTGCCCTGCTGCTCTCTGCAGAGTGCATTACGACTCACTGTGCTTTCCTGGCTTTGGTCTCTGTCTCACTATATCTGACTTCCCTGCGACACCGAGCCCAACATTTCTAACACTGAAGTAATATCGTGAGATCAATTCTTGATTTTCAATTTAAGATAACAGTATATAACGCAAATTTAACTTTATTGTTAAATAATGTATTTCTGTCAAAACATATTTCCAGGAGCTCAGACTTCCAAATCTGATACTTTCTCGCAGAGCCAAATTCACGACACAGGTGATACTAATTCATCTCGTTAAACAATATTAAAGGAATTAATCAACCAATTTTAGGATGTATTTTGAGAGTGTTTTCACTGAAATTGTACACAACGGAGTAACTGATTAGACTAAACGTAGCTTTAATAAGGGCTCACTGATTATTTACAAAATACAATTATAAAAATATTGTGACTGAAAGAAAAAGTGTCAGCTGAAAAAGAAATCCAATTTACCTTGTTTATATAAATTAGCATTATACTGAAAGACTAAGGAATAGTTTAAGGAACGAATCACTGAAGAGTCATTTCTTTAAGATGATGTATGTACCACTGTTTTATACTACAATCTCAGTCTTGCTGACCTAAATTTTAGTTCGTAAGAACATTGTACTAAAATCTGACAGAGTACAAACCCATATTTTCTGCTCCGTACTGAAATCGGTGCTTTATTTTGTCTTGCTCCAGTGAAAAATCCTTAGAAAGTCTAGATATTTAAGGTTATCCTACAGAGCTTCTGATTTGAGGGTTTAAAGAATCAGAACAATTATCTTAGTTCACTTGCAAAGCACTCATGTGTGGAATTTGATCCAAGATTGAAAAAATAAGTTGCCCAAGGTTCTAGTAAGATATCAATGCAATATTCTGCCCCATATCAGCATCCTGAGGGACAAGCCTCCCAGCTGCAACGATGATCCCTGGGACACAGCCTGTGACTCCCTCCTGCGTGATGTGGACATACCTGAAGGGCGCATGTTCTGCATGGAAGCACCATAAATCTTTAAGGTGAGGTACTGTGGGAGGTGAGAGAACAATATGGGAAAAAATATAGAAGGACCCTCAACAGACATTAACCTATTTGCGAGTTTGCCTATGGTCAGCTGGTGAAAAACACTAAGCCACATTCTGATTCCGCCCTTGGCATCACGCTCTGAGCTGCGCATTATGGACACTTAAGATGCACCTATGGATGTCACCATTCAACAAACAAATCAGTCTTTATAAAGCATATATTGGAAAGCTCAATGAGTTTGTAAATATTAAACAGCCATTGTGTATTTTAAAGCTGGCTCACTAACTGTTTCTGCCCTTGAGCACTGTATATTTTAAACTATTTCTATATAAAAATATGAAGTTTCAGCAATCTGAACACTTCATGCAATGAGATACTAATGTATACAGTAGAGTCCACTCCCCCAAAGCAATGCAATTTTTTTAATGTGGTTGAAAAAATGTACTTGTATTTCTAATTCAAGGGAAGCATGATCCTGGCTCGGACATCTTGAACGAAATGGTGATGACACCGTTCGGGCGGCCTACTCTTCAGCCTCTCTATTGAACTGCAGGCCCATAAAAATAACTGCCTACACTCAATATTTCATTTCTAAAACTAAACATAGTGACTTCCCTTCAAACGCTTTCCCCAGTGTTTAACCCCTTCCAATTAAGACTTGTCACTAAACCTTCATTTTCCAAGTCAAAATTTGATCCCAACGTTTCACAAATTTTTACCGATTTCACCTCTCAAATCTCTTTCAGCTCTGCTTCCTCATTGGAATTCTTATCTCCACTGCCCGGGCACTAAACAATTTTTGCTTAGACTGATGTAGCAGGCTTCTAATCTTGCTGAAATTTTCTTTCAATCCTTTTCCTAAACTACCACCAGAGAAGTATTTCTAAAAAACAAATCATTCTAAACATTCCAATAAATGCATTCAAACCAATCACTCCCTTGAACAAAATACTTTAAGTATTAGTTTAAAAAAATTGAGATGGACAAATAAAAAATAAGTGTATATATGATCTAGCAAATAAAGCAAATGGTAAATTACAGTGGTGGATATATGGATGTTCACTGTGCAAGCCTTTCAGATTTTCTGCATGTTCGTAATTTTTAAATATCAGAGAGGTTATTTTAACTAAATGGTTTGTTAGTAGTAATGCCTAATATTTACTGCAGACTTCTTATGTGCCAAGTAAGCATTTTGCATATTATCTCTCTGGTGTGCAGGAAAATGTTTAACACTTTTGACTTCTTTTTGACTCTCTAAGAGGAGGGAGTGAGGGGGTAAACGCTGATTGGTAGCATTTGCCAATTTCCATGCTGTAATGACCCCACCACAGTTTTAAGCTTTCCAAGATAGATTTGGAAGAGATAAGCATTTGTATATCATATAGTATTTTCAACATAGAGATAAAATAGACATAAGAAGTCTCAAAAACATAGATAATGGTGCAAAATGTTCAAATAAGGAAGTTTTGAATACACACTGTCTTTGCTTAAAATATAACTGACATAACTGTAAGTTTGTATAATTTATTTTTAAATAATAACTTAACAATCGGCTAGAAAAATTCCTGAAAGTTTAACAATCAGTTCTCAGCTTTAGCACATCACTGATTATCTCGCAAACATCAAATTAGGCAGGTTCAATTATTGAACACTATTTTACAGATGATATATGAAACATTAAAGAGATTAAGTTACTTCCTCAGTAATGTTAGAGCCAGTTTTCCATCTAGAATTTCTTGACTCACAAACCTTAACTCATAACTGCTAATTCTCATGATTTGCTGCTTAATGAAATTCTACTCATATTTCAAGGTTCCTTTGTGCACCAATAAAACGTAAAAGTACACTTATTATATGACTTATTGGTCTAATTATTTACCTACATGCCTATGTTATAACCTTTCTAGGCAGCTCAACACACAAACACACTCAGGCATCCTGGATTGAGTCCAGTAATTCATACTAGTGTCTGGCACGTTGTAAGTATTCAGTACATGTGAACTATTACGACCATGAAGCGCTAGACTTTGAGTGGCTGCAGAGCTCAGTCGTCATTGTAGAAGATCTAGACATTAAGGCAGCATGTAGGCTACAGGAGATACTCGTGTAAAAGAAAACAAGAAAATGCAATGTGAATGACAGTTTTCTCATCAAATAGTTGTTTGATATTGATCAAATCACCTCACTACTGGGTTCAAGTCCCAGGATGGTGATAAATGGGGGAGTTGGACATGATTAATTATAAAGTACTTTCTTACACTAAAATGGCATGACTGCATGCATACCCTTTCTGGTGCCTTTCTGATACAATATTTACAGAGCAATTGAACAGTATGAACAGTATGAGCCAAGAACTTTTCAGCCATGTAGAAAAAAAGATATATGCAAAATCCTCATTGCTTTTACCATAGCCAATCATTGGAGTTGGTCCAACCTTTCAGTGATAGAAGAATGATTAAATATATTCTAGTGTTTATATCCAATAGAATATTAAGCAATCATTAAAGATGACAATTATAATTCCCACAGAAACACATGATATGCATAAATATGATGGCAAATAAAATAAGCCGAATGCAAAATTGTACATATCTTATACTTAACAACTTAAAGAAAAAACCACAGGCATAGAGAAGAATGATATTGAATTGATAAAAGTGACAACAGTGGTATAAATGCTGTAGCATTATTAGTGCTTTTAAAAAAATCTACTTGCAAAATATGGTGTAGTACTCTGTTATGTATGATTTATAAAAACAATTTGGGTATATGAATTCTAATGATGTCTTTCCATATTTTTGATTTCCAGCAAGAGATCTCCAAAAAGGTTTAGGGATGGTTAATGCACCTTTTTTTTTAAATTTTCCTCCTAAGCAGAGCAGGGCTGGTTGTTTTAGAGAGCAAACGTGCACAACACACACACAGATGCATGATGCAGAGTTCACCAAAAGAAAGTGTAGAAACATGAAAGAGATTCTGGGACAATTATTCTGTTTTTTAGTATTCCTCAGTGATATGATTTTTAAGGTAGTGTCTAAACTGCTAAAATTGATTGAAAAATTTTAAAATAAAACCACAATTGGCTCAAATTGAATAATCAAATATTGATTTAATTCAATGAGCTGACCTTTTCCAAAAAAAACCGGGTTCACTGATGAAACTTAGCCTTATAAAAAGTGAGTTTTCCCTCAGTGAAGAGTTAGCCAGAAGTGAGGAGTAGACAGAAGTTAAAGGATTATCTGAGCTAGCAGGAAGGAATATTCAGAAAAACACCTTTCTCCCTGTTGCTTTCAGAAACAAGCAGAGCTCTGTATTGTACTGATGTACTTTATGTATGGTGGAAATACAAGGAAAAAAACCTTATTTAAATGAAATTAAACAGAATGATGAGTTAGTTTCCACATTCTGTCACTTGTTAGAAGGAGACATGTTCACTAAGTTACTTATTAATGACACTTTTAAAAACAAGATAAATGAGAAATGTTATCTTCTCTTCACCACTTTATGCCTAGCTCTACCACAGTTCTCAGCGGGGGTTCAAAATTCATTGACTATATCATCAAGGAAAACAGGACCACTGGCCCAACCCATCAGACAGTCTAGGTTAATAGTCTGATATCAAGAGATTGTTTTGTTTAAAAAGGACAAAGCTTTATGTTCTACAGCACTACTGTATGTCCTGTTGGCACATGAAAAGTTCATGTCCCTGGCCAGAGAACAGCTATTACTATATTCATTTCACAGTTCTTACATTACTAAGAGAGCTCCAATATACTTGTCTAAAAAAATCACAAATTCATCAACAGACCAATTTGTTTTTCAGTTATATTAAGGTTTCCCCAAAAGCACTGTACTTTAAAATACCATAATATAAAGGAGATAAATAATAGCTTAAGATAGTATTACTTAGTATTAGAGAAATTAAACCTTTAAACATGTTCTTAAGCTTCCTATATTGGTATGACTTACTGGATGGCAAAAAGGGAGTTAAAGATTAATGAAGTGTCTAAAAAAACTTTTTGAACATTTGTTTCAAAATTAGATACTCATGCTTTTATTCACTTCTAAGATCTACCTATGGTAAAAAAAGTTCTAGAAAAGCAATAGGTTCCCATTTCCAATAAATGCTATTACCCTGAATCATGAGGAAATGTTTTAGGTGCTAATGACTTAAAAAGCACCTAATAATTGGCACAGAAATTATTTCACTTCTATAATTACTATTAAAAGAGGAGCCTATTTATATTTATATAAACTATGCAATAAATATATATACAATAATATAAATTATTATAGATTCATATGCAACAGTAATACAAAAAACATGACACTTGTATATTTTGTGGAGTGGAAATAGTATAACAGAGTACAGTACCTGCTTAAAAAATAAAGAGGTAAAAATAAACTTTTTTTCTGATGATTATTCCTTTGTTGTAATGGGCTACAACAGTGTTGGGAGATTGTAACAAAGAAGAGAATGAAAGCTGAGTTATTTAAACTCAAACGTCACCGAGATGATTTGGCTGAGACAATTAGAATAGATATCACTCAATGATTTCTAGGCCACATCATACACAGTGACAGCTGAACTTGCACAGATCTTGCTTGGGTAACATGAAAGGCATGAAATTCTGCCCTTTGAAATTCATTTTTTATTGGGTTCCCAAAGTATAGTATAATTTACAACACTTGAGATTAGAATTCACTCATTATCACTTTCCTTTGAATGTGCTTTTTCTTGCTGCAGTTTATTTACAAGTTGCCGTAGAGGAAAAAGGATGGAAAAGTCATCCCCCCAGCAATTATTAGCTATGATAAGGCCATAACTTGCAGGAAGACAGTAAAGACCGGAAGCGAAATTGCCATCTTCAGATTTAGTTAGGAATCAAGTTAAATCAAAATAACAAGATACATCTTTATAAAGTCATTATTTCCTAAGAAACTCTACAGTGTGACGAAACTCTGAAGATGCTATTTTATAACCAGGATGGGTCTGGATAAGTGAGTACCAAAAATAATCATGAAGCTGTACTCCCCACCAACCCCTGCCCAAGAAAGTGTGACTGCAATTTATTTTTTGTTTATTTTTGCCAGAGCCTGATTTAAAAGTTTTCTTTCTTATTCTAAAGCAAAGAAAATAAATTATGATTCAAACAAAGAAGTTAATAGGGAGTGACAATTAAAGGCAGAGGTAGATTCTCTGGGTAAAAAGCAATTCAGGACAAGTTCATGCACCAGTGTCACCACAATGGCACCGTCAAAGAGAGGTCTGAAGCTCACAGACTGTCTCCTGAATCCATATTCATAATTAACGCATTCCTTAGTGTTTGATAACAGGATCCAGGATCCACAGTTTTTAATTCTACCTAGGTTATTTTCTTCTTCACTGTTTTGTTATTATAATTGAAGACAGTATAATATGTAATTTATTTCTACTTCTACTTCTCAGTATCAAATAAAAACCCCAGGACCAGAGGGGAAATCCAGGACATTTAATGGAACTGATGCTGTAATTCAAATCATTTCCACCTGTCAGCTTTATTGTAGCATGCAAAATTCAATAAAAACAAATGAAGCCAATAAAAAGAGTACTTAATGATACTGTTAACAGACTCAGCATGTGGTAAAGTACCATGGATAAATAAAAAGTGTCATTTTCACTGGTTACCAAATGCTTTCTAGCAACAAAGTAAGTCAGAAGAAGATAATTTTAAACTAAAAGCAACCCAACTCTATTTAAGTTAATTACACAGCTACTAATGATATCCCCTTTAAGGAAATGTGCCATGAACTACGTGGTTAACTGTACAACCCCTGCCTGAGGTTAAAAAAAAAAGTTAGTGGTTTCATATTTGTTCAGCTTTCATGATTCTTATGCTGGAAGTTCCTAGCATTATAGACCATTAACAGAGTTAAAAGAAGTTGATTATATTATAAAATCTCTCTCTTTCTTCTTCTCTCTCTCTCCATGGAAATTTAGAACAGCATTTCTATAATCCATGGGCCCCAGAGAATTCAAAATCAACCCAACAAGTTATTTTGATTTAAATTATGATGTGAATTCTATTTTCAACTTAATACCGCCATTTGTGCAGATGGCTTCCCTGTGTATTTGTAGAAAGGAAAGAGTGAAGGCAAATCACCCTTCTGAAGATGACTGTTTTATGCATTATTTCACAGCTAAGGAGTCAGAGGCAGGGCTATGGATTCATTTTTCAGAAGTGTTAATCCAGCTCTGTTAAGAAAATAAAAGTTAATATTGTTTTTGAACATTTGCTTGGGAAAAATTACCTTTTGGTCAAAAATTATCCCTCTCATCTCTGGATTTCCAAAATACTTTGTAATTTTTTTATGTAATTTATTATGCGTTTATTGTTATATGGTTCTAACACTAGACCGTCAGTTTCTTAAGAGTAAGAATCCTGTGTTACCAATGTTGTATCTCTTACAGTTCTAAGTGTATCAATGTATGTAACTTTGACCCTCAGTAAAATTTATGAAATACATTAAATAGTTAATACACAGTTAAATACACAGCAGCTCTTGGATTTCTCTCCAATCTTTGATGGTTTTTTCCTCTAAATAATAATGTTATACCATATGGGTTTTGCATGTGTACTAATGACATTAGGCAACCCACATATTTGAAGTAAACTGAACAGTAAAGTAAGCTCTATGACCTATAAAATGCCTTTAAAATATCTCTAATGAAAGGCAGTTTCTTGATTATTAGCAATGACAATATTTTCCAGAAATTTATAGATTCCCTATCTCTAAAATTACAGAGACATGCTATACAGAAGATTATAGTCAGCATATATGTATATATTTTAAATTAACATAAACATGTTTTCATGGTCTCTCTGTCCCCAGTCATTCCTAAGCTTCTTCTATCAAGATGGGATAATCTTTCCAAAAGCCATCTAATAATGTCAGTCTGCTTCTTCAAACCAACAGGACAGCAGCCCCCATCACGTCAGAGCTGGCCACGTCCCAGCTGCAGCACGGATTCCACCACAGCCCAGTTAGCCAAAGCTCCATCTATTTCCAGAACCCCAAAATATCAGCAAGGTTTACAAATGGGCTAACTATACAGTTCTCTCTGTTTGTAATTCTATTTTTTGTTCTTTCTGCCTTAAAAATTCACAATTTTTAAGATCCAGTTGAAAAGCCATCCTTTCCTGGTAACAGCCTCTCGGAAACATGCCCTTGAAGAACACCTTCTTCCTTTAAATTCCTATCACTCTGCATTTTAATCTTTATTTATAGGTCTGTCCCTGGTGAGTACTAGGGGCTTAAGTGCCCAGCATTGCTTGTATAACTTTGAAGACCTAATACTTAGCTCAGTGCTGTTAGAAAAAAAAAAAAAGAAGCCAGTAAAAGTTTTTCTGAATAAATGAAAGTTTTTCAAACTTAAATACTCACTACAGATTCTGAAAAACAAAATAAGGTTACTAATTACTAAAAAGAAATAAATCTAAAAAAGGATTTTAGACAAGAAATAACAAGTGTTAGGATGTAGAAAAAAGGGAACCCTCATACGCAGTTGATGGGAATGTAAAGCCACTAAGGAAAAGAGTACTGAGGTTCCTCAGAAAATTAAAAACACAACTACCAAATGATCCAGCAATTCCACTTTTGTGTATTTATCTGAAGAAAAACAGAAAAACTAATGTAAAGACATATGCGCTCCCATGCTCACTGCAGCGTTATTTTCAATAGCCAAATTTTGGAAACAACCTAAGTGCCCATCAGCAGATTAACAGATAAAGATGTACATATGTCCAGTGGAATACTACCCAACCACCAAAAAGAATGAAGTCTTATTTGCAACAACATGGACAGAACTTGAAAGTATTATGCTAAGAGAAATGAACCAGACATATGATTTCACTTACATGTGGAACCTAAACAACAAATCAAACAAATTAATAGAACAAAACTCATAGATAAAGAAAATAGATTATTTGTTGCCATAGGGGAGGTGGAAAGGGGTTTGCATGAAATGGGTGATGGGAATCAAGAGGTATAAACCTCCAATTATAAAATAAGTAAGTCATGGAAATGTAATGTGCAGCATGGTGACTATAGTCAGTGATACTGTATTTAGCATATTTGAAAGTTGCTAAAAGTAGATCCTGAAAATTCTTATAAGAAAAAACTTTGTAACTCTATGGTGACAGATGATAACTAGAATTACTGGCATGATCATTTAAGTATGTATACCACTATGTCATACACCTGAACCTAAAATCATGTTAAATGTCAATCATTTCTTAAAAAGGATTTTATTCTTTTAGATTTTTAAGAAAATTGAAGAAACTGTTTTCCATAACTTTTCTTATGGCTTTTTGTCTTTAGTTGTTTTATTTCAATAATAATAGCTTTGCCTTTTAAAACTCTTGCTCAAAAACAATAAAAAAAGCCACATAAAGATCATGTAAGAAATTAGTGCACTCAAAAATTTTAAAACAAGCATTGAGAAAAGGCTTCAATTTAAATCAAAGAGTGTGTCATCCTTACACTGTTAAACCACACCAAGTCTCACAAGAGTTGTTTATTTTGTTTTAGCCTGGAGGCTGAGTTTCCATGATAACTAGTCTTTGTGATTGATATCTTGGGCCACAGGGGGAAAAAAAATCAATATATGGTTTCATTTTGCTGATGAAGCTGTAGCCAAAAGGTCAAAATTTAATTCCTCATCTTCTGGTTTCTGGACATCCCTGAGTATTATTTTGTTTTGTTTTTTTCTTCCATTTTAGATTTAGGAGAGACAAAAATTCCATTTTTAGTAAATGTTTACATTTAAAATAAGACACTCTCCTTTTTCACTGCTTTTCATGTTTCACTGAAAATTGCCAAAAGCATTGAACTTCAGTATAAGAGTGGAGAGTAGTTTTCCCAACTGTGTAAATATATTACATTCTGGACACCCTGAACTCCTGACCTTCCCTCTGAGGGGGATGCTGCTAAGTGTCACTTAATCATAAGGCAGTGTCACAATGGGTTACCCCAAAGCAGAAGGCAATTTAAAAGAGCAATTTTAACATGCAATTGCCAAAGCATGAAATGCAGACAATTTCTGATGATGGCACATTTTATTTCCATTTAATAAGAGAAAGAGAAACTGTATTTTTTTTGCTTCTACACCAGATGGTATACCCAGAGGAAACAGACATACAGAAAAAAACAAGCATACTTTCTTTGATTGTTCAATGCAGTTTTGAATTACTTCCCATTTAACACAACCTCACATTTATACCTTTTTTTAAAATGTATAAAATGCCTAAAGAAGCATTATGTGAACAATAACATGGGTCAGGTGGAACGCTAACAGTGAAATAATCATACCCTTCAGGTGCACAGAGAAGCATGAGGCACGCGTAGGTGGCTACGGCCCCCAAAGGATGTAATTACCACCTCTCCTAACTTGAGAGACCCTGAGGCAGGTAATTGCACTTACCAAATGATTTTAATGTACTTCAAGAAGAAAACAAAAAAACAGCTTTGGCAACTAGGCAGGACATTCTCAGAAAAGGATAAAGTAAAACATTGTTTTGCACTTCCTTTTTAACTGTTTAAAATATCTAAAAACACATCATATACTTGAGTGTTAAACACACTAATCAGTTGGGCTTTCAATAAAAGTGAAGCTGCCAACATTAAGCTACTTTTTCTCAGAGTAAGTTAGCTGTGTGATACTGTCTTTAAAAAGGTACATCTCTCCCAAACTTTACCAAGTGTACTTTTTTTATTTATGTTATACTCTCCTGAAAAGGAAAAATCACATATCCTAGGAGAAAGAACAGAAAAAATTCAGGCTTTTCAAGTACCAAAAAATGGATTTGAGTCCCACCTGCTCAGTTGTCTGACATTAGGTAAGTGATTGTTTTGTTTTGTTTTTCCTGAATCTTACATTCTTCAACTAGAAAATTGGGATAAAAATATTTCTAGCTCACAGGATTAGTATGAAATGAAATGTCATGACAGATTCATCATATGCTGATTATAAAGTGATGTTAATAGTTAACTACAAAAATCTGTATTTGCAATTTAAAATACAAAATTTGCTCATTATTACACATAACGGCATTTAATTAACTGGCTGTAGAGTTATTTATTGACAGGTTTCTGTCAAGAAAAAAAATTACTATTGCCAGAATTAAAATATTTATAGCTTAAATATATTAAAATGAAATACTTAACATGGTAAAGAGTAACTAATTCAATCCTTGATTGATACTCGTAGTCAAAACTGTTCCTCTGTGGTACATCAGAATAAAGAATTTCTGAGAGGCAGAAAATCATCATCATTCCTTTGTTATTTCCAAGAAATGCATGTGAAATTGGTATCAGACACACACACACATATGGCAAAGTTTTTATCTTATTTTTAAGGCTTCTTGGTTGTCTACCACGCAGGGTGTATTAAAATAGCTATTTCAAAATAATCACATTTATTCAACCAGATGATATTAATGGCAGAACACTACAACAATGGCGTGGTGTTCTCCCAGCCCTGATTAAAATGGCAGATTTTGTACGACAAGTACTCAGAGCTTGCACAATTCAACAGAATTAGTTGGGAAGTTCTTCAAAGGTTATGTTTGAGGTTCCAAAGGGATCATTCATTTTCACCAGATTATGAAGAATTTTTAGCCTTTTGAAATCTATACTAAGCATCAGCTAATATCGTAGTTAGCAAAAATTGTGTTCTATTTTGTAGTTATATGACACCAGGATGAGATGGTGATGGTGTTGGTAAAGTCTGAGGGATCTTAAGTCTGGAGAAAGGCATATGGATCTTGAAGACAAGTAGATGGACATAATAGTAATCAATACATATTGTATTTACATATGCCATGTTTATCAATTATATTCAACATCTGCTTTTCAAAGATTGTTTAAAAATTAATACAATATACACTTATACAAGCTTTCATCCCCTTTTCTAATTAATAGAGCAAGATTAGCAAACATTCCTAACAAAACAGTAACTGCAGCTTCTCTCAAATTACAGTATACTTGAAAATTTAGTCTTATAAACATTTCTTTCCTTTACCATAAAAGCCTGCATCATGCACCAAAGACTCACCACATGTGAGAGTTTTTTTTTAGAAAAACAAACTTTCTCCAGTTGAAAGTAAAACTATGAATGAGCTTGACACCATTTTATGCCACAGATACCTCAAATTGAATGTTTCTCAAATAGGGAATAAGAAAAAAAGAGCAATATAATTCCCAAATGTCAAAACATTTATAAATTTGAAAGCCGCTATGAGTCTAAGCTATTTTTACTCTGCCCCTCCTACACAGGAAAGGTTATTCTCAAAATAAAAGACCCTCAAGCACGTTAGGGTCATATTTTTACTTACTGCAGTTTAAGGGATAAATCAATGCTCATTAACATGCTGTTTTCACCCACTTAATACAGTGCAACTGACTTTAAGTCGCAATCACCTTTACTTGCAATCTCCACTGGCCCTCACAGCAAAGAACAATTTCAAATCATCCCTTGGTTAAACAAAAATTACATTATATTAACAATACATTGTGTGGTACTGCTGATTTTCAATGGTCTATTTTAATGAAAATGAACAAAATAAGAAAGTGTATGAGATTATTTAAAGAAAGAAGTTGGGCACAGGAAGTCAAGAGGAAGACCACTGAAACTGTAAATTACCTTTCATTATTTTAATTTGTATAGACCTAATAAAGATTAATGTAGAAAAAATGTAATTTTACTAGAAACATGCATTGGCAATACCCTCAGTCAAATGGACCCTGTTGTTCATCTTTTCATGGTAGCATGGAGCACTAAGTTTAGAAGACCAAGTGAGCTACTTCTCAGGTTCCACATTGTCTCCTCATTAAATTATTTCTCTGACTAGCTGATGTTTGTGGAGTCAACTTGTCTCTCTCTCAGGAAGTTCATCTATTACAATAAGAATAATTTGTCACACGAAAGGACTTAGCTGTACAGAGAATTTAAAAAGCAAATCGGGTGATTTACGCTGATCCATGAAGACTTAACCAGTCCCTTCTAGGTTAAGATGCTTTTCAACCACGGCATCAATGCCCGACACCCATCAGCAGACTCTCCACTGTCTAAATCTCAGAGTAATGATCAAGCAGTTAAATTTCCTGTTAGTGAACATCTTTCAACATTAATATATAAATACATTGGTATAATTTATTAATAAATATACATATATTATAACTATAAATAATATATTAACATTAAATGTATATTAATATGTAAATATATTAATATATAAAAACTGAGCTGTATTAGAAAATATTTAAGGATAAGAGCGTATGAGAAATTACACAGGGCTTTGCTTTGATTTTAGATCTATATTCTTGCTGGGTGGCCCCAAAATCTTGTAAGTGCTAAACAGATGTTCAAGAAACAAAAGACATTTTATAAGCATCTACATTTTCACATATCCCCACAGTCTTAGTTTATAATTTTCAGAATCTAAATCATTAGATATTCAAGATGCACAGATCCATGTACTAACTCTGCAGGTGTCTCAACGCTTGATGGATTAAGAAAAAAGTCTCTTTCAATTAAACTATTTTCAATAATAAACAGTGCACTAAAAAATGCACTTTAATAAATGTAGATAATTAAACTTTTCAGTGGTTTTTAATAAATAGCTAATAATTTCTCCCATTCTAACAACAGGGAACAATAAGGAATTAGGTTGTATGTTTATACATTACACTTAATTCACTTTTTATTTTCTTTGTGTTTTCTCCATATGCTATTTTTTTTCACTAGTCTGTTTCAGGCACAATAACAAGGCTTAAAACATAAGCAAACCTCTCTGTATTTTGCAAATGGTTGTCAAGCTACGGAGTTAATCCTCAACAACAGTACTTTCTGAATAGAAGAGTTATCTCACCCAGACTTGGTTCAGAGTAACTTTTCCTATCTTATTATCAGATAGGACCTCTGCACTGACCCTAACAAAATTATCAAGGGAGACAATTTCCTCGTAGTAGAAAGATATTCAGCGCTTGCTTGAACTGCAAAGGTTTTCTCTCTCAATACTTCCACTTGCATCTATAAGAGATTTGGGGCTGAATACAAGCCAGCTGAGCAAAATCACCACGCAAGAAAAGATTGTGGATTCATTTAAAAAAAAAGCAATAAATAATAAACATACTGCTGTTAAATCAGTCAAGTTATGACATGACTAATGCTATGATTTACCAAATTCATTGGAACTCAGAATACTGTCTACACTGTGTACCAAACAATTAGAACTTTCAGTATTGTAGGGGTACTATATGCCTCATGCAGAACTAGGCACAATGGCCAGCGGGTTAGTCTTACCTGCACATTTGGTTCTGGTGATCAGCGGAGGTCCTGGGAGCCCTGTTCCACCTTCACCCGGTCTTGTGAGTAGTACACGGATCTCATATTCAGTGTCTGGATCCAAATGCCATAATTTATATGTTGGAGCATTGACTGCATGGGTTTCCGTCCAGGATCCTGATGTCATTCGGTACTCCACTTCTTTCAGGATAATGGGACCATCGCCAATGATAGAGTTGGCATTTAGCTGAATCAGCAAATAGGTAGGTCCAACGCCAAGGAGCTGGGGAGGGGCGATAGGTCTTGGTGGTTCTAGGAGAGATGAATATACAATCTAATTAGTTAAAAAGTTAAAAATCAGTTAAAAATCCAAAGGCTATATAATACATGGGTATATTAATGACTCTCAAAGCCCAGAGGCTTAATGAATTACTTAGGAGTCCATAATAAACACTTAAAAGAAAATCAGCCCATGAGTGGTCTGAGAACTGGATTTATAAAGAGCAAATACTTTCACAAATGGAATATGATCCTTTTACCACAAGTTTTCTTTTATTAAAAAGATGCTTCCCCAGGGGATATACCTGTAAAGGCACAGTAACCAAAGGAAATAAAGAGAAAAGAGTTAAAGATGGATAGCTCTGATTAGTTGCTAACAGAGCACAATTGATCTTTTACATTCTTGAAGTTCTCAGACCTTTACAAATCTCCACATTAATGAATACTGCTAGAACTCAGTTTTTCATTTTGAAACATGGCCAGGTAGCATTTTGATTTTGATTTGTTTTTTATTTCTTCAGACTTCCTCCAGATGAGATAAGGAGAAAGGCATAATAGCTAACCTGAGCTCAGAAGCCGATGCCCGACACTGACTGGTTTCTACCAACTCACCTCACAGTGTAAGAAATGAAACGTTACACCAAGACAAATCACACATCACTATATAGCACTGACCTTTGGGAGTGATAAAGCAGTGCATGAGATATTCAACGCCGATGTCCAAGGTACATGGCAATCTAATTTGGGATAGCTCACATATTTTCTTGAAAGAAACTTTGGGAAACATTATTTCAATGTTGGAGCTTATAATAATGCTGAGTAATGAATTACAGCACTTTGTTTTTTTTTTAACCTTAACAACAATGTAACTGAGATTTGATATTGTACTTTATAAAGTAGTCCACAGCTCTAGCTCTTCTGTAAGGCCTGTCCATGGGGAATGCTAAGTCATGAAGAAGTTCTAACCAGTTATATTGTGACTAGGTGGGGGTTTCTGAATGTCTGACAGAACACTTCTTGGTGAAGCCAAAAGACTGTAAAGGAAAGTATTAAACTTAATAAAGTAGCAACTTCCCCAAAGTTACTCAAAGTTATTTTAAAGGTTTTTTTTGTTGTTGTTGTTTAAAGAGTTAAAGCAAATCATATGAAGGAAAACTATTAAATG
The DNA here is from genome assembly GCA_029783875.1 of Phataginus tricuspis. Lineage (NCBI taxonomy): Eukaryota > Metazoa > Chordata > Mammalia > Pholidota > Manidae > Phataginus > Phataginus tricuspis. Next base: position 15,334,151 of record JAQQAC010008864.1, read on the forward strand.
CAACCACACATGATGCTTTCACCTCCCTGGTACGGGTGGACTGGAGAGGATGCAAACAGAGGGAAGTTAAGAACAGACAGCCAATACCTTTCAAACTGGGTTTTCTATTTTAATGGCAATGCATGCTGGAATAATACACAATGCAGAAAAGTTCAAAGACAGGTTTTGCCTTTGGAAACAGGTTTAATGAAGCAAGGGTTTTCAGTTGCAGCCAGGATTTGCCTTTAAATCCTAATTGTATAAAAGTATAGTTTCCACCTTATAAAACCCTGAGTTACAAACACCTCTAAAATAAGGAGAAAGACTTGCTGGCCTAGACCTCTAGTCACTTTCAAGAATTTTCCTTCAAAATTCCTATGACAAGTATTTATTGAGTAACTATTAAATTCTAGGTTGTACACACTGGGTATTCATATAATACAGCAAAGGAGATAAGGTAACAATAAATCAACAAATTTATTATTTTCAAATGATAGTTATGTACAAAACAAACAGACACTAAAGGACAACAGATGGGAGGGCATCTAGTGAGTAACACTAATTTTTTTTCCGATCCCAAACCATCTGAAGAATTTTGTTACTCCCATCAATAATCACAGCTCTTTAAAGCAACAGCTTTCAAATTACTTATTGGTAAAACCCTAGGAACTTGGGCTGCATTATGCTCCTGTTTAAAGTGAAAATAAAACTAAGATCAAATAAAATAATATATGTGCTATATAAACTGTTTGCATTTAGAATTATTTCTATAGGAAAGTAGTTCTTAACACCTGATTTTTAAACTTTCACTACAAAATTTCTTCCTTACTGTTTGAAAATTGTATTAACAATATATAGTCATAATTGTGTAGGGAGTGAGAGGTGCTCAAGATGGTGGCATGAGTAGGGCGGCAGAAATCTCCTCCCAAAACCATATATATATTTGAAAATAAAGCAAATACAATGACTCCTAGAAGAGAGACCAGAAGATACAGTACAACAGCCAGACTACATCTAAATCTGCGAGAACTCAGCATCTCACGAAAAGGGTAAGACACAAGCCATGACCCGGCGGGATGCAAGCGCTCCCCCCACCCCAACTCATTGGCAGGAGGAAAGGGTCAGAGTGGGGAGGGAGTGGAAGCACAGGACTACTAAATAATCAGCCCTAGTAATCTGCACTGGGAGCACAGACACACATCACATGGTGTATCGGAGATTAGAGAAACAAAAGGGCAGGATCCGAGATGGAGACTGCAAATGGGTCCCCTCAGCCACTCCCCGGGACAAAAGAAAAGGCGGCGCTTCAAAAGTCTTAAAGGGACAAAGGTTTAACAGGTGGACAAAAGCGTCCTGGCGCGCGCAGCCAAGCAGGCTGGGAATCTTCAGGAACTTCAGGCACCCTAATGCCCTGAGTGGCAACGCAGCTCTGAAGCCCCTCAGGGCAATAAGCAGCCTGCCGTTCATCCCCCCCCTCCCCCCCAACCAGCCCTGCAAGCAAACTGGCTGACTCGCCACTGCTGCAGACCAGCCGGGAAGCAGCCCTGCCCAGGCAACCACACAGTCTACTCCCAGAGCACAGCACACCGGGCCAGACCCAGAGGCTGCTGCCAGCACACAGCTTCCCAGTACAGGCAGAGGAAGCTGGCACAAGGCACAAAGGGGCACCGTTCTTGCAGGAGAACACGCACAGCGCAGCTGCGACCCCTCACAGTGCCCTAGGCTGTCCCGAGGGACGCCCCGCCAATGGCATGTCAGGGGATTAACCCAGAGACTGCTCCCTGTGTGCGGGTAACTGACACAAGCAGCGGAGAAGGGCAAGGCAATCAGCAAGCAGGAAGGGACTTTGTTCTCGCAGCTGACACACGCGCCACCTGCCAGCAATCACTTCTATTGCCATGAAAAGGCAGAAGAACCTGGTCCAGTCAAAAATCACTCAAAACAACCCAAGAAAGAGGGCATGACAAGATAGATATAAACAATCTTCCTGAAAAACAATTCAAAATAAAAGTCATAACCATGCTGATGGACCTACAGAGAAATATGTAAGAGCTAAGGCATGAAGTCCAGAGGGAGATAACAGAAATGAAACAATCAATAGAAGTACTTAAGAGCACACTGGACGAGATGCAAGAGACTGTTAATGGAATAGAAATCAGAGAACAGGAATACAGAGAAGCTGAGGCCGAGAGAGATAAAAGAATCTATAGGAATGAAAGAATATTAAGAGAACTGTGTGACCAATCCAAATGGAACAATATTCGCATTATAGGGATACCAGAAGAAGAAGAGACAGAAAAGGGGATAGAAAGTGTCTTTGAAGAAATAATTGCTGAAAACTTCCACAAGGTGGGGAAGGAAATGGTCTCTCAGAACACGGAAGCCCACAGATCTCCCAACACAAGGGACCCAAGGAGGACAATAGCAAAACATATAATAATTAAAATGTCAAATATCAAAGATAAGGACAGAATATTAAAGGCAGCCAGAGAGAGAAAAAAGATCACCAAAAAAGGAAAACACATCAGGCTATCATCAGACTTCTCAACAGAAACCTTACAGGCCAGAAGAGAATGGCATGATATATTTATGCAATGAAACAGAAGGGCCGTGAACCAAGAATACTGTATACAGCAGGATTACCCTTTAAATTTGAAGGAGCGATTAAACAATTTCCAGGTAAGCAAAAGTTGAGGGAACTTGCCTCCCACAAACCACCTCTACAGAGTATTTTAAAGGGACTGCTCTAGATGGAAGTACTCCTAAGGCTAAATACATGTCACCAGAGAAAATAAAATCATAGCAAAGAAAGCAGACCAACCAAATACTAACTTAAGGCAAAAAATAAATCAACTTTCCACAAAAGCAGTCAAAGGAAACACAAAAGAGTACAGAATAAAACACCTAATATATAAAGAGTGGAGAAGGAAGAATAAGGGAGAGAAATAAAAAATCACCAGACTATGTTTATAATAGTGTAATAAGTGAGTTAAAGTTAGATGGTTAGATAGTAAAGAAGCTACTTTTGAACCTTTGGTAACCACGAATCTAAAGCCTGCAATAGCAATAAGTACATATCTATCGATAATCACCCTAAATGTAAGTGGACTGAATGCACCAATCAAAAGACACAGAGTTACTGAACGGATAAAAAAGCAAGACCCATCTATATGCTGCTTACAAGAAACTCACCTCAAACCCAAAGATATACACAGACTAAAAGTGAAAGGATGGAAAAAGATATTTCATGCAAAAAAACAGGGAGAAAAATGCAGGTGTTACAGTACTTGTATCAGACAAACAGACTACAAAACAAATAAAGTAACAAGAGATAAAGAAGGACATTACATAATGATAAAGGGGTCAGTCCAACAAGAGGATATAACCATTATAAATATATATGCACCCAACACAGGAGCACTGACATATATGAAACAAATACTAACAGAATTAAAGGAGGAAATAGAATGCAGTGTATTCATTTTAAGAGAATTCAACACACCACTCACTCCACAGGACACATCAACCAGACAGAAAATAAGTAAGGACACAGAGGCACTGAACAACACACTAGAACAGATGAACCTAACAGACATCTACAGAACTCTACACCCAAAAGCAGCAGGATACACATTCTTCTCAAGTGCACATGGAACATTCTCCAGGATAGACCACATACTAGACCACAAAAAGAGCCTCAGTAAATTAAAAAAGATAGAAATTCTACCCAACAACTTCTCAGATCACAAAGGTATAAAACTAGAAATAAATTGTACAAAGAAAATGAAAAGGCTCACAAACACATGGAGGTTTAACAACATGCTCCTAAATAATCAATGGATCAATGACCAAATTAAAACAGAGATCAAGCAATATATGGAAATAAATGACAACAACAGCACAATGGCCCAACTTCTGTGGGTATGCAGCGAAGGCAGTTGTAAGACAAAAGTATATATCAAGCCAGGCCTATTTAAAGAAGGAAGAACAATCCAAAATGAATAGTCTAAAGTCACAATCATTGAAACTGAGAAAAGACGAACAAATGAGGCCCAAAGTCAGCAGAAGGAGGGACATAATAAAGATCAGAGAAGAAATAAATAAAATTGAGAAGAGTAAAACAATAGAAAAAAATCAATGAAAACAAGAGCTGGTTCTTTGAGAAAATAAACAAAATAGATAAACTCCTAGCCAGACTTATTAAGAGAGAAAGAGAATCTACAGACATAGCAGAATCAGAAATGAGAAAGGAAAAATCACAATGGACTCCACAGAAATACAAAAGAATTATTAGAGAATACAATGAAAATCTATATGCCAACAAGCTGGATAACCTAGAAGAAATGGACAACTTTCTAGAAAAATACAACCTTCCAAGACTGAGGAAGGAAGAAACAGAAAATCTAAACAGACCAATTAACCGGCAGCAAAATTGAATCGGTAATCAAAAAACTACCCAAGAACAAAATCCCCAGGCCAGATGGATTCACTGCTGAATTTTATCAGAAATATAGGGAAGACATAATACCCATTCTCCTTAAAGTTTTCCAAAAAATAGAAGAGGAGGGAGTACTTCCAAACTCATCCTATGAGGCCAAAATCACTCTAATACCAAAACCAGGCAAAGACCCCATCAAAAAAGAAAATTACAGACCAATATCCCTGATGAACATAGATGCAAAAATACTCAACAAAATATTAGCAAACCTAATTCAAAAATACATCAAAAGGATCATAAACCATGATCAAGTGGGATTCATCCCAGGGATGCAAGAATGGTACAACATTTGAAAATCCATCAGCCACCACATCAATAAAAAGAAGGACAAAAACCACACGATCATCTCCACAGATGTTGAAAAAGCATTCAACGAAATTCAACATCCATTCATGATAAAAACTCTCAACAAAATGAGTATAGAGGGGAAGTACCTCAACATAATAAAGGCCATATATGACAAACCCATAGCCAACATCATACTTAACAGTGAGAAGCTGAAAGCTTTTTACCTAAGATCAGGAACAAGACAGGGATGCCCATTCTCCCCACTTTTATTCAACATAGTACTGGAGGTCCTAGCCACAGCAATCAGACAAAACAAAGAAATACAAGGCATCCAGTTTGGTAAATAAGTCAAACTGTCACTATTTGCAGATGATATGATATTGTACATACAAAACCCTAAAGACTCCACTCCACAATTACTAGAACTAATATCTGAATTCAGAAAGTTGCAGGATACAAAATTAATATACAGAAACCTGTTGCTTTCCTATACACTAACGATGAACCAGCAGAAAGAGAAATCAGGAAAACAAATACATTCAAAACTGTATCAAAAAGAATAAAATACCTAGGAATAAACCTAACCAAGGACGTGAAAGACCTATACCCTGAAAACTACAAGACACTCTTTAAGAGAAATTAAAGAGGACACTAACAAATGGAAATTCACCCCATGCTCTTGGCTAAGAAGAATTAATATTGTCAAAATGGCCATCCTGCCTAAAGCAATCTAAAGATTCAAGGCAATCCCTATCAAAATACCGACAGCATTCTTCAATGAACTAGAGCAAATAGTTCTAAAATTCATATGAAACCAGCAAAGACCCCAAATATCCAAAGCAATCCTGAGAAGGAGGAATAAAACAGGGGGAATTATGCTCCCTGACTTCAAGCTCTACTACAAAACCACAGTAATCAAGATAATTTGGTATTGGCACAAGAACAGACCCACAGACCAGTGGAACAGAATCGAGAGTCCAGACATTAATCCAAACATATGATGGATAAAGGAGCCACGGAAATACAATAGGGAAATGACAGCCTCCTCAACAGCTCATGTTGGCAAAACTGGACAGCTACATGTAAGAGAATGATACTGGATCATTGTCTAATCCCATACACAACAGTAAATTTGAAATGGATCAAAGACCTGAATGTAAGTCATGAAACCATAAAACTCTTAGAAGAAAACATAGGCAAAAATCTCTTGGACATAAATATGAGCAACTTCTTCATGAATATATCTCCCCAGTCAAGGGAAACAAAAGCAAAAATGAACAAGTGGGACTCTATCAAGCTGAAAAGCTTCTGTACAGCAAAGGACACCATCAATAGAACAAAAAGGCTATGGGGAATATATTTATAAATGACATATCTGATAAAGGGTTGACATCCAAAATATATAAAAAGTTCACACACCTCAACAAACAAAAAGCAAGCAAGCCAATTAAAAAATGGGCAGAGGAGCTGAACAGACACTTCTCCAAAGAAGAAATTCAGGTTGCCAACAGGCATATGAAAAGATGCTCCACATCGCTAATCATCAGAAAAATGAAAATTAAAACCACAATGAGATATCACCTCACACAAGTTAGGATGGCCACCATCCAAAAGACAAACAACAGCAAATGTTGGTGAGGATGTGGAGAAAGGGGAACCCTCCTACACTGCTGGTGGGAATGCAAATTGGTTCAAGCATTGTAGAAAGCAATATGGAGGTTCCTCAAAAAACTCAAAATAGCAATACCATTTCACCCAGGAATTCCACCCCTAGCAATTTACCCTAAGAATGCAGCAGCCCAGCTTCAAAAGACATATGCATCCCTATGTTTATCGCAGCACTATTTACAATAGCCAAGAAATGGAAGCAACCTAAGTGTCCATCAGTAGATGAATGGATAAAGAAGAGGTGGTACATATACACAATGGAGTATTATTCAGCCATAAGAAGAAAACCAATCCTACCACTTGTAAGAACATGGATGGAGCTAGAGGGTATTATGCTCAGTGAAATAAGCCAGGTGGAGAAAGACAAGTATCAAATGATTTCACTTATCTGTGGAGTATAAGAACAAAGAGAAAACTGAAGGAACAAATAGCAGCAGACTCACAGAACCCAAAAATGGAGTAACAGTTACCAAAGGGAAAGGGGCTGGGGAAGATGGGTGGGAAGGGAGGGATAAGGGGGAAAAAGGGCATTATGATTAGCATACATAATGTAGCTGTGGAGGCACAGGGAAGGCTGTACAACTCAGAGAAGACAAGTAGTGACTCTATAGCATCTTACTATGCTGATGGACAGTGACTGTAATGGGGTGTGTGGTGGGGATTTGATAATGGGGGAATCTAGTAACCGTAATGTTGTTCATGTAATTGTAGATTAATGATACCAAAATAAAAAATAAATAATTTTGTAGGGAGTGAACTGTTTCCATTTTCAAAACTGACTTAACTGAGAAGTTACAAAAGAAAAAGCTTAAATAAAACCAAAATAGTTTAGAATTTTCTTTTTCAGCTAAAGAAAGAGCTAGACATTTCATATCATTAAATTTTCCAAACTAGCCTAATACCTATTATATTGAAGATTTCAAAGTTTAGGTAGACAGAAAGTTGATATATTTTCTAAACCTTAACTAATATGAAACTTAGAGAAATGAGCATAATAGAAAAAAGTGCAAATATCTTTCCAGACTAAATGTTGCACATATTTTAAGAAGCAGTCTGTATTTTGCTAGTAAAATGAGTTGCGTCATGTGTGCAATGTTTGTTTTCATTCCAGATGGATCCTATACTGACTAATTTAAGTTAAGTAGGAAATGATGCTCGATTCATAACTTACTGGGATTCTAACCCGGAGCAGACATGCCTCACTCATATTACGGCTGAGCAACAACGTGAAGAGCTCTGATACGTAACATGATGGAACAATTAGTCAAATGAATTAGAAATACAAAACCTTGTTACTCTAGAAATGTGTGGGTATTCTGACCTGATCTAATTGTAATATTGAATTAGTTAAATCTCACTTATCAAAACTCTGCACACCAATGCCATGGAAAATAAGGAGGAAATGAAAGGGCAGCGAAGAAGATGACAGGGAAAATAGGAGAGAGACAAAGCTACAATGAAACATATTATTAGAAACAAGTGCAAAAGTAAAGCATAACATTTCTTCACCATTTCTATCTTTAAGGAAGTGGCACATAAAAAGAGAAATTTTCAGTCAGGAGATGCAGTTTCAAAAAATTCATACACAATAGCTGGGTAAATGTGAATATGTTTTTTAACTTCTTGGCAATTATAAAATCTTTATTGGTAAACTAGGCGTTATTTTAGAATTTTTAAAAACTTTGCATCTCTACTGTGTCCACAAGCCCTATATTTGAGACTGTTTTGCTTTGCATTGGTTTTGCTAGAGAGCATGTAAATTTTAAATCCAAATATTAATTTTCAACACTAGTGTTTTGTAAACATGAACAAATTAGTTTGGTGTAATCAGGTTCTCGGCCTGAAGAAGGGCAACTATTCATTCTGATACATCTCATTTGCTCTGGTCACGAGAACAAAGGAGGCGGTCCAGTAATCAAAGCAGCCGCTCAAATGTGGAACTGTGGCAATGTTCAGAGAGGCTTAGAAGCATATGCATTGATTAACAGCATGATTATAAGTGAAACTTAGAACTAATGAGACTAATATACTACTACATATTAAATTTTTTATGTTAGAGGTGAAAAGTAGCCTCATATCAGCATGTGTATTTTGTTTCCAAGTCCTTGAGATCAAGGAAGCTTATTTATAAAATCTCAATTCATTTCAATAAATTATGCATGAATTTTAATCAGTTAGCAAATGAACAAGTCATTGTTCTGCAGCAATATTAATATTCTTCATAACTTAATACACTATCAGACCCAGAGGTGTGTGGTGCAAATAAATCCCAATTGTAAACTAGGTATTAACTGAAGCATGCAATCCCCAAAATACAAGATAAACTTTGCCAGTGTTACCAATTAACTTTCAATTAATGGCTTGGATTTATTATTCTAGATCTAACCCCATTATAAAATCATTAATTATACATTCAAATTGCTTTGTTTTTTTATTTCAAGTAATTTTTTTAAATGACTTGAAATCAAGTCATTATGAAAGTATATTCTCATCCAATTATTCCTATTATAATACTATTTTACAAACATATGTGTCACTTATCAAAATGCAGCTGATTCTTAAAATGCAAAATCATAAACAGAAGCCACCAAGCCAGAAAAAGTCAGTCAACAAAGCAAATATCAAGGCAGCTGACACTCTGTATTCATCTTTTTAAATAAATTAATTAAATAACTAACAATCCTATCTCCTAAACTGTTTTATTTACTTATCAAAGACGACGGACCAAAAGTATCTCAAGATGAGCCCTCCCACCATAGAAGCAAGCAATGATCCTGCATTTGTCTCCTACGGCTGCTGTACCAGTTACTATACACTTGGCGGCATGAAAAAGCAGAAGTTTATTTTCTCATGGCTCCGGAGACCAGATGCTCAACTCTGTATTACTTGGTCAAAATCAGCGTGGCACTAGGTCACACTTCCTCCAAGGCTCTAGCTGAGAAACCATTCCTTATAGAAAAGATGCCTTTTCCAACATCTGCTGGCTGCTGGTATTCCTTGGCTTGTGGCCACATGACTTCAATCTCTGTCTCATTGTTCACACTGCCTCCTCCTCGTCTCTCGGTATTCGAATCTCCCTCCACCTCTTGCTTAGACAGACACTGGTGATTGTATTTAGGGTCCGTATGGATAATCCAAGATGCCCTCCCCATCTCAAGACCCTTATCTTACTAACGCCACCCCATTTTTCCAGATAAGGTCATAGTCATGGGTTCCAGGGACTAGGACCTGATTTCCATGGGGCCATATTTCAGCCTGACACCAACAGGGACTATGACCCCTCCACCTGGAAGACTTCTCAGCTCTACCTTCTGCCCAGTTCGTGGGGAGCCTGTAAGCAGAAATACATTCTAGGGCAGTTTCATAACTAGGTTTAGAGCAGTGGAAATTATAAAGAGCTAATAATTTATATTGTCATTTATTTTTCAAGAGAAATGAAAAGAGGGATGATGAAAACCATTATCAAAATGGTACAGGAGTCAATGTTCCCTTACCATGTCTAAATTCCTCTAAAACTCAATATTAGAATATTTGCCTTGGATAAGGATATTTTCTTATTTGCTTTCATTTTTTTACTTGAATGAATTGTTTCAAAATAAATGTTATTTTATTTCTTTATCATTCCCCTCATTAAAAGTTCGATCCAATCTAGTTAAAAAAAAACTGACTAGTTCGTACTTCGTGCTGTCTCATTTGCTTCCTCGGCACCTGTTAAGTGCTGAAGGAAAGAAGAACGGACATTAGATACTGAGAGCAGGAAGAATGACATCAGTGCACCAAGCAATTTAAGCATTTACTTACCAGCTACCCTACAATAATTTTAAATGATTTTAAGTCACACCTCAAAGATAACAATAGAATTTAATGTTACTTGAGAAATTTGGAAAAAGAACTGACTAAATAGAAGATGGCCTTTCATCTCATAAAAAAATGGAAAGCAGGTTATAGATAATTAGAAGCATTTGGCCATTCAGTATCACATGTATGACAATATTATTTGTTTCATTTTTCCTTAGATGGTAAACTATGAGATAGACAGATGAAAAATTTTCATATTCATTTAACAAGGTTTCTCTTGCACTCGTATTTTATGAATACTATAACAGATAAATATATAAGAATAATAGTTCTTTCATGATTTCTCACTCTGTTATTTCGCTGATATTTCAGATTTCCAGTCCTAACAAATACTTCAGGCAGCCAAATACCTCTCCATTCATTCTTCTGGATACCATCTTATAATTTTTGTTCATATCAATGATGTAGCCAGTAAATTCTACAAATTATCTTTTAGGTCAATTACTGTTTTAATTAAGTTTACACATTTATGCACTTACAGATTTTGTTAAGTCAAAGGATTTCTTTATTTAATAAATTAAAATCCCTTTTTAAAGGAAATAATCCAATTGACAGACTTTTTTTTTTTCCAAGTCTTATCATTCAGGTGGCTCATAAGCTTGAACTCGTCAAAGGCAATGCTAAAAGATCACAAGGTTTGGATGCTGTTAAACACGAGGGTCCTATGGCAGCACCTAGACCAAGTATCAGTCAAAAAGAGTGTTGTTATCTATTAGCATGTCCATGGAAATTAGATGGCTATTACTATAGAGTTATGATAAACTACGGAAAGAGTATCTACTGTGCCACACACGCAAAAAGACTTCTGAGAACCAAAATATAAGCTTACATGATTTCTGGAAGTTTGCAGAAAAGTCTTAAATAAAGTGAAAAAAAAAATCAACCAAATGTACAAAGCCCTCATTTAGTGATACATATGCTTGTCTATTCTATTTTTTTATCACTATTAATTATATCCAGCTACACAAGAGTTTTGGAGTTTCTTCATTCCCTCCAAGGAGATCTCCATTATGAGAAGTTGTTCAAATAATTAAGGAGCGTTACTGGCCTTAGGTGGGTTGGGCCAAGATTACTTAAGATCATGAAATACATAGGAGAGTCCCACAAAATGATGAATTCTCCAGTCTAAAACACAAGTAAGCCTCCTCTAGAGAAACACCACAGCAATGTTAAAAAAAAATTTTGCCTTAGCAATCCACAGCTTATTCTTACCTAAACTTACATCACTTACATTTCCATTCTCAAAAGAACACTGTTCATACAGGCTTAACCATAGTTAATGAGAATTAAAAGAGCATTTAAGTAGATAGCTTGTTTATAGGTAAATTAAATGTTTTTGGAAAATAATCTACCAATATATATCAATAAGCAAAAGTATGTTCATGAACTAAAGTAATACTACTTCTGGGAATATAATGTAAAGAGTTCTTCTAAATCTTTGTTTAGAAAAGAAAAAAATCAAAATACTCAATAGGAAGTGGGGATGCATATTTATGGTATATGCAACAGAACGTCACACAATTTCAAGAACTCAGGTGGTGAAGATTATATAACAAATGTCAGGGAATATCTGGATATTTAAGTTTATTAGAGTTTTCATTTGTAAAGCAAAAAGTATATTTCTAGGGAGAAAATATAAAAACCGAAACTGAAAACCAGTGACTACCACCAGAAGGAAATATGCTAAACAGCTAATAGCAGTGATAGGGGAGCCGTGAGACCATGAATGGTTTTGTTTTTTCTTTTATCTCTGTTTTCCAATAAAATCTGTAATGTGTTCATAAAATTTTCTTATCATTACACCCTCAGAGTCTGCCACAGTACCTAAGTTCAATAATATTCAATAATAATCGATAATACCTACAATGAATGGCTAGCTCAATAGCACCTTGAAAAAAAGGAGCTACCCATGCTGGTGTAAGAAAAATTATCCATACATATCTATCTATTACATACAAGAAAATGTAGACTACAACTTCAGTGTAAGAACCATCATTTGGAGATGGCAATAGCAATACTCTTATGAGTTTATTAATTTGTTTCATCTATTTTCAGATGATGAAATTAAGTCCTCAAAATAGAAGATTTACCACCTTGAGCTTTGAACCATGTAGCTAACCAATTGCTCTGACATTGATACACAGCACCTACAAAATGTTACTATTTAATTAAAGGAGTTAGTTGACTGGAACAAAAAGAACATTTTCTAAGCAATTGCTTAGTAACCAAGTGGCATCAAATGATTTATCTAGCTTGTAAAAAAAAGGCACAGATACAAAGGTATGTAATAATTCTTTTTTGTCTTTTAGTCAAATCAGATCAATTATGTTTTAAAGGATTTTCCATGTGAAGAAAAAATTCCTACATGTATTAAAGTTTGAACACACCATATCAAACAAGAATGTTATCAAAATATAAAATCACACTAATAACTAGGATACATACCAATAGCCTGAGTTTCTTGAATAGAAACTTAAATCTGACACTAAATATGTCATTGCTCATATTAAACAGGTATTTTGCGTTTCAATCCTTGTGTGTTATATATTCATTTTTTTAACTGCAAGATGTGTGGAATTACAGTCTTTAATCTCAGTGACATGGCTCTTTTCTGCTGCCCAAAGAGCTGAAATAAGAAGAATCATTTCAGCAATGAAACCACAAATTTTGCACATTGAATTTTATATCCTGTGCAGCACCACAGCATGTTATACATCTTGATTTGAAAATACTGGTGCAATCACTTTATTACCTGCTTGAAATGAAAAGGCTTGGCGGCAGCACCCTGGTGCAAATCTGCCAGCAGAAACTAAAAACAGGGTTAGGTTCACATTTAAGGGGTATGAAAAGGTGAAGGGACTTTGAAAAGTAAAGTTTATTTGCTCTTTAGCCCATATAATCTAACTGTGAGATAAATAGGAATTTTGATCTCATTTTGTCCCCAAACTATACTCTGCCTCATTAATATCTATACAATGGAGTGATTCAGATTTACGATTTTATTGCACTAATTCAACAACTTTACAAAAGCCTCTATCAGTACCACAGTCCATTTGGCAGCAAACCACATATGCCATGATGAAAAGTATGGATCCCTTTGATTGAGTCAGAAGCTAATCCTGAAGATTTCTCTTATGGCCATTTAACCCCTCATTTCAGCTTTAGTCAGAGCTAAAATTGTTCATGCATTTCCCAGGAAGAACATCCAGGTGACTCCAAGAAGAACAATCAGGTAAGTACTAAAACGGAAGCGCCTTCGGCTCTTGGTTGGTCTCTCTCAGTTCTAGGGCCATAAATAGCAATCTCATCACCACCTCATCAGGCACTTTTATGAGGTAGGAGGGGAAAAAAATGGTAGGAGAATGAGGGGAACTATGTTTGACAACAATATACATCTCAGTAACATGTTAAATATGCCTAGGTTATACGGGTATTATTCCATCCTAGGTTATGGGTGAAAGGATTTGGAATAACACCATTTATATTCATTTTATATTAATACACAGTAAGACACAATGGTTGACTCCAGTAAACCAAGAAATAGCAATTAAAAAAAAGCTCCACAGCAAAATCTCTACAATACCTCTTCCTCCTTTCTCTACGTATTCATCCATCCATCTGCACACACACAGACACACACACACACACACACACGTAATAACAATGCAGTAACATAATCAAGAAAAAAATATCACTTAAAAATATCCTGAGTGTTCCATATGTAGAATATAGAAACATTTAAAAAATCTCATGAGCCTAAATTCCAAATCCAAAAATTTTAAAACTATGCAATCAGAAGAATTTCCCAACATTTAATTGTAGCCAAACACAATCGAAGTTTGGCAACTTGGTCCCTGGGTCTAAAGACTTTCTTGTGTTGACTCATTGTAATATAACACATAATAAGGATATGTTCATAATGACTGTGCACTTTGGGCTGATTCCAAATCAATTCAAAATAATGCATGGAGTTTTTAGTGCAAGTAGCCAGCATCAGATGGCCATTTTTTCAGTGTGAGGACTTAGTTCATTAACAGAATCAGGAGAAACTACTTGCTCCCTCCCCTAATAACCCTGCTTCACAGGAATGTAAAATCCAAGACTTTACTTAACAAAATTAATCAGGAGAACCTTTATTTACCTGTTATTTCTACATGAATCTGGGAGGTACAGAGAGCCTGTCTTTCAGCCAGGCATATCACTTTATGTATACAAGATATATAGTTACTTTTTATGAAAAAGAATTTGTGATGACATAGTAAAAACAGCTGAAAAAGACTTCAGTCATATAATAACTCCTCTAGAAAATATGCTCTATATATGCACTACTAACTCATTAAGTCTTAATTTTAGAATGCTTTTCAGTGAAAAAAGCATTAGTTCTTTAGAGACTTTAAAAATCTTCATAGCAAACAAACTGTCACTAGCTTATACAGATCCAACTCGGGTATGAAATGTGAAGACTCCTAATATATATTAATTCCAAAGGACAAATGATATAAATTAGCAATTACAGAACACCTCCTCAATTTTGAGATTAAACAAAACAAAAAGCAATTATGTATCCTATTGGATTAGATACCCTTGATTTAACCAGGAGGCAGAGAAATTTAAATGTGAAATGAGTTCAACAGATGCAGTCAGTGACTCCAACTATTCCTGATGGTAACTTGGTTAAAGAGGAGACTTGAATTAGGGAACCAGAGGACAGATTTCTGTGCACTTCTATTTAAGTCTCTGAACTAAGAAAAGCAGGTTTTTATGGATAACTTAAGAGTGTATCAGCAGAATGATGAAAAAAAGGCAATGCCATAAAAATAGAGCCATCCATGTGGTCACCATAATTACAAGAGCTTCTGAATAATTATTTTAATCATTTGGTTCTACTAGCATTCCTTTATGGGCCAAAATACCTGTCTCCAGTAGTCAAAGTGTCACCAAAAATAAAAACACCCCACCTACCTTTATAATCTGATGGAAATAGAAAGCAGACAAGAATAATTATAGACCTATCTGATAAAATAACAAGATGGTGACAGTTCAAAGATATTTAACCATGTAAATGGTTACCTGACCAAGGACCAATTTTACACTAGTGTGACAGCTCAGCCAGCAAGAAACTTTTATTTCCATTTCCTTTCACCATCCCTACTTCCACTTCATAAGGAGCATCCACAGATATTCAGAATATCAAAATAAATTATATCATCTAAAACAATATATGGGGAGGCAGTCCTACTTGTGAACCATCAGTGCACAGCAAGGGAACGTTTCCAGATTAGTAAAATAAAGTGTGTCAGGGCCATAAGCAAAGCAATCACACAGCTAAGGGGTTGAGTTCCCCTTTTGCAGCTACTGTTACAAAGTGACAAGAAACCTCCCTCTTCCACTTTAATTGAATATCATGCCTTTTAAAAATAGGACATGAAATGCTACTGACCCAGACTGCTCATAAATTCTTTCTGTGAGCTTCAAATTTTCCATCTTTCTGCAACTTTAACCATGTCAACTGAAAATTTGCTAGGGAGAAAAACATACGTAAAGTGTTCAAACATTTTGGGCATTGAAGAATCTTGTAAACAATACCTCCCATCAGTGGACTTAAAAGGAGTAAGATTTGGTAAGGAAGCTTACTATTTTGAGTATTATAATAAAGATAAGAAAGCATCATGCTTGTATAGTTTTAAATTAAGAGTTTGACATTTGGCAAAGGTCAAGAAGGTTAGTTTGGAAATTAATCAAAGAGGTACACCAGGTTTAGAACTACAATAAAGCATAATGATATGTTTCAAAGGTAAAGGCACTACATTGTGCCTGGGAATTTGTAATCTAGTTTTAAAGGTTATTTAATTTTAATATGTATATGTAAATCATGTTGAATAGATACTTTACTGTTAAAAATTTATATTCTTCTTATTATAAAATCAAATGTCAATTAGGTGGTGAGAAACGGTCATTGCAATGGTCACTAAGCCATGGTGCCAACTGGGAAATATTCATATTATAGGCAGAATGGCTGGGTGGGGTGGTGAGGGGGTAGGAATAGTTTTTGCGACTTTCACAATATTAGAGCCGACACCCAGAAAATTTTTAGAAGGCATAAAATGTCATAGTCAATGGTAGTTAAAAAATATGGCCTAAAATTATCTAAGAGCCTTCCATTGACAGGCTGGGTCAGTGTTCCCTCCTCTTGAATCTGAGTGATCTTGGAACCCCTTGCCTGAATATGTAGAGCACAGAGGAAGTAAGAGAATGAAATTTTGAGGATAGGTTCAAAAACAGCATGCATTTCTCCTCAGTTCACTAAAATCTGGAACATTTGCTCTTAGAGCACTGGGCCACCATGTCAAAAATTAAATTAGCTGGTGGGATACACTGTTGTTTTGGAACAGAGGATTAAAGATGGTGGTGGGAGAGCTGAGACAGAAACCTCTTCCCAAAACTTCATATAATATGAAAATACAATTAATACAGCTAATCCTGAAAGAGCAACAGGAAAGAAGGCTGCACCAGACTGCATCCACCTGGAGAAAAGAATAGACCTCACAGAATAGGGTAATGTAACAAAGCCATGATCTGGTGGAACCTAAGCCGATCCCCCACCCGAGATCAATGTCAGGAGGAAGAGAAACAGAGTGGGGAAGGGGTGGAGGCCTAGGACTGCGGAACACCCAGTCCTGGAGATCTGCTCTGGGAAAACGAACCTACGTTACATGATGCTCTGGCAATTAGTGGGGCTGAAAAGTTAAGACCAGTGGAATACTAGGAGAGACTGAGATTCCAGCTGCTTGTGGAAGACAGGGATCAACATCTGGCTGCTCTGAAACAAAAGAAAGGCGGGCAGTCTGAGAGACTTCCTAACAGCAAGAGTTCTGCCAAAGGGGAAAGGATTTCACCAAGCTTGCTGCTCAGGAGAAAAGACACATGGACAAAACTGTTTGGGTGCATTCTGCCCATCAGGTTGGGAATTTTGGGAGCTCAGGCTCTCCAACACCCTGGCTGGCTACATAGCTCCGAGGCACCCCACTGTGATACGCACCCTGCTGCGCCTTCCTCCGGGCCGACACCAGCAAGAAAACAGCTGCCCATGCCATGGCAACAGGCCAGTCAGAGGGAGGCCCGCCTACAGCAGCTACAAGTGCAAAGCATAGAGGCTTCTACCTGCACGCTCGGCCCACTGGCCCTGGAAGTTGGAACAGGCACTGCAGGCAGGAAGCAGGAAACAGCTCTTTCCTCCCCCAGGCACCAGCAGTGCTCCCCTGAAACCACCGCCATCAGACCAGGGGCTGAGCACCTCAGGAGAGTAGAGCTTCTGGGCGCTAGAGGGCACCACATACAAATATGACACTTCAAAGGAACCTGGTTCAAACCAAAATCCCACAAAAAACATAAAGAGGGCCAAGTGAAACTGAACTGATTTTCCTGAAAGAGCTTTAAAAATAAAAATCATAAACATATTCACGGAGCAACAGAAAAATATTCAAGACCTCAGGAAGGATTACAAGAAAGAGATAGAAACTGAAAAATACAGTGTTCAAAATGAAACATACAATGGAGGGATTTAAAAGCAGATTAGATGAAGTAGAGGAGATGGCAAATGAAATAGAAATAAGAGAAGAGGAATACAAAGAAGCTGAGGCAAAGAGATAAAAAAGGACCTCAAGGAATGAAAGAATATTGAGAGAACTCTGTGACTAATCCAAAAGGAACAATATTCGCATTATAGGAGTAGCAGAAGAAGAACAGGGAGAAAGAGGGCTAGAAAGTGTCTTTGAGGAGGTAATTGCTGAAAACTTCCCCAATCTGAGGAAGGAGATAGTCTCTTAGGCCATGGAAGTGCACAGATCTCCCAACACAAGGGGCCCAAGGAACACAACAACAAGACATATAATAATTGAAATGGCAAAGATCAATAACAAGGAGAGACTATTAAAAGAAGCCAGAGTGAGAAAAAGATCACATACAAAGGAAAACCCATCAGGCTATCACCAGACTTCTCAGAAGAAACATTACAGCCAGAAGTGACTGGCATGATGCATTTAATGCAAAGAAGCAGAAGGGCCTTGAACCAATAATACTCTACCCGGAAAGGTTATCATTTAAATTTGAAGGAGGGATTAAACAATTTTCAGAAAAGCAAAAGCTGAGAGAGTTTACCTCACAAAAACCACCTCTACAGTGCAATTAGGAGGCACTGCTATAGCGGGAAGTATTCCTAAGGCTAAATAGCTGTCACCAGGGGAAATAAAACCACAGTAAAGAAAGTTAAACCAATTAATTACTCAGCAGATGCAAAATCAAATCAACTACGCCCAAAGACAATCAAGGGATAGACAAACAGTACAGAATATGATACCTAATATATTAAGAATGGAGGAGGAAGGAAAAAAAAAAAGAGCCTTTAGACTGTGTTTGTAATAGCATAGTAAGTGAATTAACTTAGACTGTTAGATAGTAAGGAAGTTACACTTGAACCTTTGGTAACCATGAATCTAAAACCTGAAATGGCAATACATATATACCTATCAATAATCACCCTAAATGTAAATGGTCTGAATGCACCAGACAAAAGACATAGAGTCACTGAATGGATAAAAAAAAAGACCCGTCTATATGCTGCCTACAGGAGACTCACTTCAAACCCAAAAACATACACAGACTAAAAGTGAAGGGAGGGAAGAAGATATTTCATGTAACTAATACGGAGAAAAAAGTAGGACTTGCAGTACTTCTATCAGACAAAATAGACTTCAAAACAAAGAAAGTAACAAGAGACAAAGAAGGACATTACATAGTGATAAAGGGGTCACTCCATCAAGAGGATATAACCATTACAAATATTTTTGCACCCAACACAGGAGCGCCTACATATGTGAAACAAATACTAACAGAATTAAAAGGGGAAATAGAATGCAATGCATTCATTTTGGAGACTTCAACACACCACTCACTTCAAAGGACAGATCAACCAGGCAGAAAATAAATAGACAGAGGCACCAAACAATGTATTAGAACAGATGGATTTAACAGACATCTACAGAACACTCCATCAAAAAGTAACAGGATACACATTCTTCTCAAGTGCACATGGAACATTTTCAAGAAAAGATCATATACTAGGCCACAAAGAGGTCTTCAAAAATTCAAAAAGATTGAAATTGTACAACCAGCTTCTCAGACCACAAAGGCATGAAACAAGAAATAAATTAGACAAAGAAAACAAAAAACCCGCAAACACATGGAGGCTTAACAACATGCTCCTAATAATCAATGGATCAATGACTAAATAAAAACAAAGATAAACCAATATATGGAGACAAATGATAACAATAATTCAACACTGCAAAATCTGTGGGACGCAGTGAAGGGTGTGCTAAGAGGAAAGTATATTGCACCAGAGGCCTACCTTAGGAAAGAAGAACAATCCCATATGAACAGTCTAAACTCATAATTAATGAAACTAGATAAAGAAGAACAAATGAGACCAAAGTTAGTAGAAGGAATGACATTAAACATTAGAACAGAAGTAAAAAAAATCGAGAATAGAGAGAATCAGTGAAAGCAGGAGCTGGTTCTTCGAGAAAATAAACAAAATAGATAAAACCCTAGCCAGACTTATCATGAAAAAAGATTCTACAAACATAAAAAGAATCATAAATGAGAAAGGAAAAATCACTATGGACACCACAGAAATATGAAGAATTATTAGAGAATACTATGAAAAATTATATGCTAACAAATTGGATAACCTAGAAGAAATGGACAACTTTCTACAAAAATACAATATTCCAAGGCTGACCCAGGAAGAAACAGAAAATCTGAACAGACCAATTACCAGCAACAAAATTGAATTGGTAATGAAAACATCACCTAGGAACAGAACCCCTGGACCAGATCGCTTTACTGCTGAATTTTATGAAACATTTAGAGAAAACCTAATATGTAACCTCCTTAAAGTTTTCCAAAAAGTAGAAGAGGAGAGATAACGTCCAAACTCATTCTATGAGGCCAGCATCACTCTAATATCAAAACCAGACAGACATCACAAAAAATGAAAATTACAGACCAAAATCCCTGATGAACATAGATGCAAAAAACTCAACAATATATTAGCAAACCAAATTCAAAAATGCATCAAAAGGATCATCCATCATGATCAAGTGGGATTTATTCCAGGGATGCAAGGATGGTACAAATGTGAAAATCCATCAACATCATCCACCACATCAACAAAAAGGACAAAAATCACATGATCATCTCCATAGATGCTGAAAAAGCATTTGACAAAATTCAACATCCATTGATGAAAAAAACTCTCAACAAAATGAGTATAGAGGGCAAGTACCTCAACATAATAAAGGCCATAAATGACAAACCCACAGCCAACATCATACTTGACAGCAAGAAGCTGAAAGTTTTTCCTTTAAGATCGGGAACAAGACAGGGATGCCCACTCTCCCCGCTTCTATTCAACATAGTACTGGAGGTCCTAGCCACGGCAATCAGACAACACAAAGAAATAAAAGGCATCCAGATTGGAAAGGAAGAAGTTAAACTATCACTATTTGCAGATGACATGATGTTGTACATAGAAAACCCTAAAGAATCCACTCCAAAACTACTAAAACTATTATCTGAAGTCAGCAAAGTTTCAGGATACAAAATCAATATGCAGAAATCTGCTGCATTCCTGTACACTAATGATGAACTAACAGAAAGAGAAATCAGGAAAACAATTCCATTCACAACTGCATCAAAAAGAATAAAATACCTAGAAATAAAACTAACCAAGGAAGTGAAACACTTATACCTTGAGAACTACTAGACACTCATGAGAGAAATTAAAGAAGATACCAATAAATGGAAATACATCTTGTGCTCATGGATAGGAAGAATTAATATTGTCAAAATGGCCATCCTGCCTAAAGCAAACTACAGATTCAATGCAATCCCTATTAAAATACCAACAGCATTCTTCAACAAACTAGAACAAATAGTTCTAAAATTCACATAGAAGCACAAAAGACCCCGAATAGCCAAAGCAATCCTGGTAAGGAAGAAAAAGCTGAGGGGATTACGTTCTGTAACTTCCAGCTCTATTTCAAACCACAGTAATCAAGACAATTTAGTACTTGCAAAAGAACAGACCCATAATCAATGGAGCAGGATAGAGAGCCCAGATATAAACCCAAGCATATATGGTCAATTAATATATGATAAAGGAGACATGGATATACAACAGGGAAATGACAGCCTTTTCAACAACTGGTGTTGGCCCAACTGGACAGCTACATGTAAGAGAATGAAACTGGATTATTATCTAACCCCATACACAAAAATAAACCTGAAATGCATCAAAGACATGAATGTAAGTCATGAAACCATAAAACTCTTAGAGACAAACATAGGCAAACATCTCTTTAATATAAACATGAGCAACTTTTTCCTGAACACATCTCCTCGGGCAAGGGAAACAAAAGCAAAAATGAACAAATGGGACTATATCAAGCTGAAAATCTCCTGTACAGCAAAGGACACCATCAACAGAACAAAATGGTATCCTACAGTGTGGGAGAGTATATTCATAAATGACATATCTGACAAGGGGTTAACATCCAAAATATGTAAAGAACTCACATGCCTCAACATCCAAAAAGCAAATAACCCGATTAAAAAATGGGCAGAGGATATGAACAGACACTTCTCCAAAGAAGAAATTCAGATGACCAACAGGCACATGAGAACATGCTCCACATCACTATTTACCAGGGAAATGCAAATTAAAACCACAGTGAAATATCACCTCACACGAGTTAGGATGGCCAACATAGAAAAGAATAGGAACAATAAATGCTGGCAAGGAAGTGGAGAAAGGGGAGACCCCCTACACTGCTGGTGGAAATGTAAATTAGTTCAAACATTGTGGAAAGCAGTATGGAGGTTCCTCAAAAAACTAAAAATAGAAATATGATTTGACCCAGGAATTCCATTCCTAGGAACTTACCCAAAGAATACAAGTTCTCAGAGTCAAAAAACATATGCACCCGTATGTTTATTGCAGCACTATTTACAATAGCCAAGATATGGAAGCAACTTAAGTGTCCATCAGCAAATGAGTGGATTAAGAAGATGTGGTACATATACACAATGGAACACTATTCAGCCACTAGAAAGAAACAAATTCTACCATTTGCAACAACATGGTTGGAGCTAGAGGGTCTTATGCTCAGTGAAATGAGTCAAGCAGATAAAGACAAATTCCCTCCTTTGTGGAGTATAGGATGAAGTAAAACTAAAGGAACAAAACAGCGGAGGACTCACAGGCTCCAAAAAGGGACTAGTGGTTACCAAAAGGAAGGGGTGGAGGATGAGGTGTGGGGAGGAAGGGGCAGGGAATTGAGGGGAACTATGATTAGCACGCACAGTGTGGGGGGGTCATAGGGAAACCAATGTAGCATAGGGAGGACAAGTAGTGACTCTGTGGCATCTTACTACACTGATGGACAGTGACTTCAATGGGGTACAGGGGTGAACTTGATAATATGGGTGAATGTACTAACCACAATGTTTTTCATGTGAAACCTTCATAAAAATGTATATCAATGATACCTTAATAAAAAAAAAGTTAAAGTAGCTGTTGGAGTTATCCCAGCCTATGTACTAGACATGTGCATAAAGAAGTTTGCAGATGATTCCAACCTCCAGGAATCTGAGTCACCTTCAGCTGTTGTATTTGCACATTTCCAGCTAAGGACTCAAACATCCTAGGACAGGGAAATACCATCATATTCTGAGCACTATAAAATTCTTACTGTTTTATACCAGCAAGTTTTGAGGTAGTTCATTATGCCGAAGTTGATTAACAGAACACTGTCTTATTAAGAAATTGAAAGTAAACTCTAATGAAAGATGCAAAGTTCTTAAAATACACTGTTCTTTCATTACATGTATCCTGCTTACCTGTCCAGCCTCACGTCTTTCTACTCTTCAATTCTAACCACATGTTCATATTTGCCACTTGTATTGTCTACAGGGAAATCTCTTTATCCATCATCACCCTTTATATGCTGTCTGGAGCACCCTTTCTCCATTTATAGAGTTGGCAAAAGCCATTATCTTCCAATCTCAGCTCATTTATTACTGTGTCTATAAGCCTCCATCAGCATAAACTCCACAACCTGAAATAAGTGTATCTTTTCTGCTAAGAGACTTATCTATATTTTCTCCTCTCTCTCTTCAGTTATTAAGCTCCATAAGGCAAGAACTTTATATTATTTGTTTTAGAGTTCATGTCTTCAGTGCTTGGCATATCAGGCAGTCAGTCGATGATTGTTGAATGAATGCATTTACTAACACATGAAAGAATGAACACAAGGAAATTAAAAATAGAAAGTAGGGTAATACCCACTACTACTGAGGAAATGGAGCACCTAGAACTTTCATGCTTCAGGTGGGAGTATATGTGGATACAACAAATTGAAAAAACTGCTTACCAGCACCTACTAAAGCTGAACAGAGACATACCCTATTACCCAGAAATTCCACTGCAGGTATAGGCTCCCCCAAAATGAATACATCTTTTCCTCAATTTTGGGTGCTACAATATTTGTATCCATTATTGTAAATAGCTCAAGGTGAAAATAAATCATAGGCCTATCATCAGTGAAATGGATAAACTGTGGCAAAGTTGCAAGACAGAATTTTTGCATCATGTAAATGACCTGCAGTGACGTGCAATGTGAGTTTCACAAACTTAATGTTTGAGGGAGAAGCCGTAAAAGAGTATAAACTATAGAATTCTATTGACCTAAGTCATTCATTACTGTAGAAGACAGTAGTCACTCTGGGGAAGTGTGGTTAGTGACTAGAAGGGGGTGTGTGTTGGGTGGGGGGCTTTGGCAGGGCTGATAATATTCTATTCCTTGATGTGGACTGTGGGCATATTTCATTTGAGAGTTCATCAAGCTATACAAATTTCAAGGTATATTTTTAATGTACAATTTTCTGTATCTACACTATACTTAAATAAGAAAAATAAAAAAGAAGTGAAAAGTAACTATGTATCTAGTTGGTCCCAAACTCCTGTTCAGAAACATCCCCCCCCACACACACACAACTCAAAGACTGTTAATAAAATTAGAATCTCATTCTGAGGTTTAAAATTTTAAGTCAGCATTTATCGCATAAATCTGATTTAGTCAAACTTTCTCTCAAAAATTCCTAAATTACTCATAATTAACAGTTCATATATTTTTCCCTATACACTTCATTGCCCCAGCAGCTCTTTCAGCTTCTAAAATATGAGAATTTCTGAGTTCAAAAGAAACAAAAGGAATGCCTATCTGTAAAAATTCAGGCATTATAATCTTTCTGCCTTTAAGACGGATAAAGTTCATCTTGGAAGGAGCAGTTGAGTTCCAGTCACCTCTGTATATTAAATATTATTATGAGGTGACTACATCATAGAAAGGCATCAAGTAGACTTTCTGCTTTGTAACTGTGAATGCTTGAGAATTATTAAAATTCATTTATATAGGATATCTTATTTTTATATAATTCCTGCATGTCCCATAGCATCTCTCTAGTATAATTTCCTTTTACTTAATATTATTCTGGAATCATGCCAACTTTAGGTTATTAGTGTCTTGACATTATTTGAAGTTTGATTGCATTGCCACTGTTCGTTCACAGAAAAACTCTGGGAGCCCATCTAATAGCATCTCTCTAGATGTTTACTCAGGAAGAAAACACAGAAATGGAGCGACCCAACAAGTGAGTCATTTGAAAAAAGGGAATTTGGCTTGTGATTTGGCTTTCGACATAAAGAGTTACTCAGAACACAGCCTTACCTGGAATACAAAAATAGAGTGATTGAAGAGAAAACTTCCTCAAGAGCAAACCTGAAACATTTTCTAATCCTATTTCACCAAACTGGAAACAATACAATGAGAGAGGTAGTCTGGAACAAAAGGGTCGGAGGGAGGGCAGAAAGTACAAGCCAGGCAATCCGAGGTTTTCCATCTGACTCGGTCAGAGACGACCGGACCACAGAGAAACCCACTTGCTGAGCACTGACGGGAGGCTGTCTGAAGTTGCTAATATTCATATGAAATTAAGAATAAGTACTGATGGACTTGGATTACTAATTACTGTGACTTCACAAAGAGGACGGGCTACTGAATTCTGAATAATTAATTTTTCCACAATCAGGAAAGCTTTGAAACCCAAAGAACTTATGACATTACTAGAGACATATAACATATTTCTAAAATATGTGTAGAGCTATGGAGGCAATTCATAACTCCTGGCATAAGATCCAAGAAGAATGGTAATAGAAGAGGAGAAGCATACAGGAGGAATATGAGAATAATTTTTAACTTTTCATAAACCACACATGTGCCAGCTTCCACCTAGACTCTAACATAGCCTTCAGGTGCTTGCTGGGCTCTAGGCTTAGTGAGCACGTACCTGTGCTCGCATGGATATGCTGTATGCACATGTTTCTGCTAGTACATCAGAATCTGGGAAAGGGATATGTGTGGTGATCATAATTTTTAAAATACCCTTTATTTGACTCAAGAGGTTTATCTCCTGTCCCTCTACTGAGAATCAATCACTGCTGTAAAATAGTAGGTTATAGTTGTAATGCTACTGGTCAGGGAAGGAAATAGTTCAAAACAATAGAAAGCAACTTAGAGTAAATGCATTGTTTCTAAAGTGACAATAAAATAATTATAGTTACATTGTAGTTAGAATATTGAAATTCAAGGGGAAAACCTCACAAATCTGTTTCTTATTGATATAGGTTTAATTCTTGTTTCAAGTAGTATTTTTCTAAATGCCGCTCTGTAAAATCAGTTAGTATCTGTATAGCATAGTGCTACGAGAGTAGGATGAAACCAGTATGAGCGCTGGAGTGAGACCCCGGCTACCGTCTGGGGCTAGCCCTGAAAGACGCCAGGTCTGAGCAACTTTACTGACCAGCCTCAGGTTCCCTGATGTTTAAAATGGGGATATTAAGAGTTGTTGTCATGAAACTAGAGTAATAATGTAGGAAAACCGTCCATAACAGCACCTGGCACAGTGCACATGTATTATAAATGGGTTTTTATTACAACTTATACTAAACATTTATATTCTGTTCATTAAATTTACATTTACTAGAAATAATAAATGTCTTAACTGTGTTTGTTATCCCGTTACATGAGTCAGTTACCAAAATAAGCTTATAAGTTGGTGCTAAGCTACATTCACTACCAATGAACGTGGAAAATGAAAAAAATTTCAAGCATAGAAATTTAGGAGGGAACATAAGTCCCTAGGGACATGCCCTGCTTATTGATACACTTCAAAAGAAAAGTGACATTTCCAGATAACTTTTAAATTTCAATATCCTTGCTATTAACTAAATCTGGAATAGTTCTTTTTTAGTTGGAATAGAAAGAAGAGGCATAAACAGAAGTTTTATTGGCTTTTTAGACGCTCCTGGAAAGGAAGTAGATGAGAGGAAGGAATTAGTATCAGATACATAGAAGAAATTATAATTTAAAGACTAGATATTCTTATAGCTACATATAGAATTATAAGACCTAAAGATCATGCGTGTTAGTCCCTTTTACTAGCAATAAACACAATGATGAACTTTGGGTGACTGCTCAAAAATGTTAATCAAATCAATGAATAAATTTGGTGCATTTTTATGTTTATAATAAAACAATTTTTGTTATTTAAAGTGAATTGAAGAGAAGTGACAGGAAAAGGATGAACGTCTGATGATAGTTAAATCAAACTCTGTTTCATTTTGGTATTTCAGGTATTCCCTTATAAGAATCAAACAAAACACACCGATTCAGCAGAAAGGCCCACTTCCATCTCCCAGCTGAAAGATATATGCTGCTAATGATAAAGGTATTCATAAAAACAATTTCATCTTTCGTTGTTCCTAAATCATTCAATCAAGATATTGGCAACAATAAATTATTTTATTTTCAGTATCAAAAGATTATCATTATCAGTTGCTTTATTGTAGATAAACAAGATACCCTAAAAATATAGTCAAGTAAGGACAGCAAAGAGAAAGTTTAAAGTGTTGGAGAATTAAAAAAATAATTATAATAAACTTTTTCTAATTGTCTTAAGGGTAATTTCATATAACACCTTAGGTTCAAGATGACGAAAGGTCACTAACATACTGCCAAAGGCATTCTCATGAGATAAATTCAGTTATAATTGCTTTGACTATTCCAGCCACAGTTTAGACAGAGAATCCAATTATCCATTTCATTTTCATTTATACCTCATAGGCTAGATCATTTATCATGTTTCATGATAAGGATCAGAAGACACACGGAAAGTGATTTCTGGAGGTAACAAATTACCTACCGTATTAGCCCAGCTCACAAGATCCTGTCAGCAAGTACTATGCATAAATATGAGGTGATTACATTTACAATGTGCAAGAGCGTTTGATATGCTACTTGCTTCCTGCACAGCTGCCAAAAATCTGGGTTGCTAAATGCAACAAGCCCGTTTGGCTGCAGATCGGGCATCACTATGCCCCAGAACACCTACAGGTAGCCAGTGTGCAGTGGCTCAAAACGCTGAGATGCAACTTTCGTCATCTGTTATTCTTCTTGCCACCCAGCCATCCATCATTACCGTGGAGACAGCTTGGACGGATAGTCCTGGACCCTCACATTACTGCGCCTTGAACTCTGTCTCATCCATCTTTTGCATCATTCCTGATTCACAGTTACGTACCCTCTCCCAGCTGCAAAACCAAATGTGGACTTGTACTGCCTTTAACCTACAGTGCCTCTCTAATAGTAATTGATTTCTCTTTATTATGGAGCTGCTGTTCAGAAAAGACCACTCATGCATGCTGATGCCAAAAGATGATTTTTAAAAGACCCAGGTTACACTGTTCCAATGGTTGTTTGAAAGCATGTAGTTTTGTTTTGTTTTGCATGTTAGGCTTCAGAATTGCATTCGTATTTCAATTTTATTTTTACTCATAAAATCCAGAAACATAAACTTAGATAAAGACATATGATGTCTCTGAAAGCAAAGGTACACACACCAAAAAGAAAAGATATCCTATAATATGTTGATAAATGCCATATTTCAATCTGAAATCTATTAATCAGAGTTTCAAATATGTTTGATAGTAAAAATCAGAACTTTAAGTACTTACTATGTTGAAATTGCAAATCATGTGTTTTTTATCCTTGAAACAATGCAAACAAAAAAGGGGGATTTAAAGTTGGTGCAAGAATATTTGTGGAAACTACCTTTTAAAATAAATCTGTCGCTCACCTATTTTTTCCTTCTTCACTGATTGCTAAAAGAACTTTCAAAAATGATACCAGTTAGAGTGGTTGGCATACCATAAACTATCCAAGAACTAAAGGGTTTTAATTCTGCTCTATCTGAAGCTGTTATAAAAGTTTAATAAATCAAAATGATCAAAATGTTCCCAGTGGCAGATTGGGATTCGGTTTCCAATTCAAATTCTCTTTAATATATGGCTTCCCTGACATCTTTCATTTCTACCATCTATGCTGAATCCCAAACACCCTGCTTTTTATCATTACCATGCATCAACCAGTCTGGTCATAGTAACTGCTTTTTAACAATCCTGCACAATACAAAGAAATGTCAAACCTAGTGGGGGTTTTAACAGCAAAATTATGGCAGGTAGGAACTCTCTATCTATCCTTAAGTAAATATTTTTAAAGCACCCACTGCAGTGAATGACATTCTTTGAGGATTGAGAAATTCTGTTGGCCCAAAGCCTTAGAAAGAAAATCTCCCTCCTTTTTTAAAGCTTTAAAAAATTGATGTAAGAAAAAGACATGTCTAGGAGCATTATTAGTAGGGGCAATCAAATTCTGAAGAGCAGAGAAAGTGAAGTCCTTAGAGAGACTGCCTTATTTCTACAAAGTAAAAAGTTTTTACAAAAAAACAGGAAAAAGATTTTCACTTAGCCTCAAATCCAACCAGAAACCTACCTGAAGCAGCAGAGGAAAAAATATCTACACCTGATAACCCTTCCATGTGTCTTTATATTTGGATAATTCAGAAAGAAAAAAAACCTCATTATATTTAATTATGTCAGGTTTCTCTTTCTAAATTTTCCATTTACTTGAATACATCTGCTTTT
Organism: Phataginus tricuspis; assembly: GCA_029783875.1. NCBI lineage: Eukaryota > Metazoa > Chordata > Mammalia > Pholidota > Manidae > Phataginus > Phataginus tricuspis. Next base: position 15,363,604 of record JAQQAC010008864.1, read on the forward strand.
ATCCTAAGTTTAACAACATGAAATATTCAATATTAGCAAAGACTATAGAATGGAAGCTTATAAAACACAAAAGCATTTGTATGCACTAGGTACCTATTGTTTAATTCATCTTGCAATGAATCTCTATTTAATACCCTATAATTAACTGAAGTCTTTTCTGCATTCCTAAAGATTTTAAAACTCTCTAGAATCCCAACCAAAAGTTTACAATTGAAGTTACTATCTATGCTGTTAAATGAGTTCTTCGACGAGCGTCCCAGATTTCTGTCCACAATACCAGATTTCACCCAGACTCTCGTCCTGTCTTCCTACAGTGCTCTGAACGGCGTTTGACTCGCCCTTTCCACCACGACCCCCTCAAGGACGCCTCACCAGCTAAAGGTTTTATGATTTTTAGAGCCTCCTGAACACACTCCCAGCAAACCGATCACCCTCTAGGTCATTTTCTATCCTGGTTTTCTGAGACACATGTGAAGACATGAATAACTTACTCCAAAACCCCCAAAAGTACCCAAATCAAATTACAAAATAAATTTCTACTGCTTACTTTGGTATTCACATTCCACCAGGATTAGACCTCAAAGTGTACTTTCAGGCTCATCCCAGATTTCTCCCCTGGAAAACACTGCACTGTACTCAATATTAACACTAGTCCATAAGAGCATGTATTTGCCCAGGCCATGCCCTCTTCAACGATCCAAATCCTATCCATCCATGGAGGGTAAGATGAAACTACCCCTCCTCAGCGCATCCCCTGACTACCAAAGGCGGTGATGAGGCTGTCCTCTGCTCTATGCATTAAGTCCATGCCTTCCCTGTGCTTTTTGTTTCTTTGACAAAAATTATTTGATTATATTTGCTGGCTTTTAGCCACACTGCCGGCTACGGAGACACAATAATAGCAAGGGAGCAAAAGGGTATAGTCCTCCGCTGTGCTGGTCTGCGGTGGAGGCAGACGTAAGGAATGCAGTTATCTTTTGAAGACCGGAGAGGAAGCGTTACAGGAAGAAAGAACCAAGACCAGGGTAGACGGGAGAATGGTCCACGAAAGCAAGTGAAAGGAAGGCAGAGCTGCTGGAGTCTGTGCGCAAAGGAGGGGCTCGTGAAGGACCGAGAGGCTGGCAGAACCAGAGGAGGCCAGGGCAAGCTCCAGACTGAGAGGACACACCTGCAGTTTATAACGCACCGACAAGGAGCCGTCAGAAGCAGGGCAGCTCTCCCCGACCTACTCTGGAAACTTCCTGCTGGGCGAGGACGCATGGAGGACGCAAGTGTTGACAGACCAAGACCAGGGAGGAGGCTTTTCATGTCAGTACAGGACAACGAAGATGGTGATATGGTGAAAAGCGATGGCAGCTGTAGCTCCGGGGAAAGCATGGTCCCGGCCCGGGGGAATAAACTGGTGTGACCGAAATCAGTCAAGGGAAAAGCTAGACTGGGAGAAACCCTTTTGTTGCTCACAGAGGCCCAGCTCTCTCCCAGCCCTGCGCACCCTCCCTTTCCAGGAGAGACTTCGCAGGCGGATCCTCGAGAATCACAGGCGCCGGGCCAATTACGCAATTGAGGGGAGGAGAGAACAGCCTCTTTCCACCCCTTGTCTGGGAGGCTGCGGGAAGAAACACCTGTTCATATGTACAGGGGATTCTGGAACTACTGCAATGTACTCCACAGCGGTGAAGGCAAGGAAGGTACTGGGCCCTTTCAGGATAGGCAATAAGATTCTGGCAAATGACAGAAGCAGTCAATGAGCATTCATATTTCTATGTGCTGTATCGTATCCAAAAATCCAAAACTATTTGAGACACCATCTTGTACAAATACTTGTTCTGCACATACCAACTGTAAGCATTACATAAAGGAATTTTGGAAACTTAGAGCTAAATAACTTTGGAGAAAACACTGTAAAACAAAACCAATGAATTCTCTTCTATAGTAGAAAATAGCTATCATTTGGCCCTTAGGTATTTTGGAAAAAACTGAGAAGAAACCTGAACGAAATGTGAAAGCATGCATACATTTGAGAAAAACGAGTGCAGGTGGAAGGAACAGCAAGACTAAGAGCCCTGGGGCAGGACTATGTTGGGAAGAGTTGGTGTGCCTGCTGGGATTAAGGAAGGAGGTCAGCGAAAATAAATTTTGAGTGGTATCCAGTGGATAATTCTTTTAAGGTCTTTGTAGCAGGAAAGGGCTGTGACTTATTTTTCTTCCCTTAGGATGAAGAGCAGCTGTCAGAGGAGATAACATGGCAGCTTGAGAGCTGCAACAGTTTCCTCTGTACGTATATGAAGATGAAAGAAAACGACAGTGTCAATTTGGATAATGGAAATGACATGGGTAAAAATTTCTTCCTAACCAGGGTTCGGCAACTCGTTCCTTTGTTTCTTTTAGAACAACGACAGATTCTGCACCATCACAACTAAGTTTGATTCCCAGTTGTGATAAAATACAGAAAGACAACCAAGTGTTTTCTTAGTGTAGGGCTCAGAAAGCACAAAATGGACAGCAAAACAAAGTAAACTCCCAAACTGTATCCTAAATTTAAGTCTCCCTGCCCAATCCCTGGTAAGAGATGGGAACACATGTGTGGGCCACAGCTTGTCCAAAACAGAGCTTAGACAAAGCTGTTTCAGGAAAGGTAGGTGTGGATTTAAACGTTGAGAAAACTGCCCATATTATGCTACAATTATTGAGTCTCCATCTAGTCATTGGTCCCTAAATCCTCACTTTTAAAATTTTAGTACAGCTTTTCTTTTTAATAAAAATAACTACGAACTAATTTGACCCAGGAATTCCACTCCTAGGAATTTACCCTAAGAATGCAGCAGCCCAGTTTGAAAAAGACAGATGCACCCCTATGTTTATCACAGCAATATTTACAATAGCCAAGAAATGGAAGCAACCTAAATGTCCATCAGTAGATGAATGCATAAAGAAGATGTGGTACATATACACAATGGAATATTATTCAGCCATAAGAAGAAAACAAATCCTACCATTTGCAACAACATGGATGGAGCTAGAGGGTATTATGCTCAGTGAAATAAGCCAGGTGGAGAAAGACAAGTATCAAATGATTTCACTCATCTGCGGAGTATAAGAACAAAGCAAAAACTGAAGGAACAAAACAGCAGCAGATTCACAGAACCCAAGAACGGACTAACAGTTACCAAAGGGAACGGGACTGGGGAGGATGGGTGGGAAGGGAGGGATAAGGGGGGGAAAAGGGGCATTACAATTAGGATAGAAAATGTAGGTGGGTCACGGGGAAGGCAGTATAGCACAGAGAGGACAAGTACTGATTCTATAGCATCTCAGTGCGCTGATGGACAGTGACTGTAATGGGGTATGTGGTGGGGACTTGATAATGGGGGAAATCTAGTAACCACAATGTTGCTCATGTAATTGTATATTAATGATACCAAAATAAAATAAATAAATAACTACAAGCTAAACACAATCCATGCTGAGGACTAACAAAATACAAATGTTTATCAATGCTTATTTGTTCTGACATTATGATTGTTTTTAATTCTTATTAAACTAAATATTTCTTAGAAAAGGAAACAACACAATACTAACCTAGACACAAAAGAAAGTGCTTTCCATGGTAATAAATTTTGTTGAACAATTTGGTTTTGACTGACTTACCTAACGTTCGACTTCTACTTAACATTTTATGATTGTTTTCTGTTTTCAGTGTGTTTCTTAGTTTGTACTCTAGTAAGACAGGTTCCTGAAGGCATTTTATTAGTAAGCAGTAGGTTTATTAGCTGTTTTTTTATTTAAAGATGTGAACATTTAAGTGGCAAAAACTTCATGCTAACCGCAGAAGCTAAACACCAAAACTCACCCATGGGTCACACACTAGCAAGGAAGCCTACCATTACTGATTCTCTCAAAGAGCAAGTGGTGGGGGAGTGAAGACCCAGGAGTCATGACAGCTGTTCCCCGCAAGGCACGTACAGAGCCACCTTTATTCATTGTACCTCTAAAACTATGAATTTCTCTCTCTCTAGCTGATTGATTTCAATCTGTCCGCTATAGGGCTTCTGTTTAATTAACATTCTTTAAGACTCTCACAGTGCTACAGTATTTACCAAATTAGTGCCTAATAAAGGGTTTTAATGAACTAGTTCCTTTGATAGGGTATTTTCTACTTACTCTTTTCCTACAGAATTAAAAATGTGACCAAAATCGAAGTCAAAAATGTAAAAAAATATTTAATAATTCCACATTTCCCTATAAAATAAATTAAATTATAAATTGCTTGAGAGCTGACGTTTTCTTTGTAATTTCTTGGTGCCTATTATTTACCATTTTAAGTACTCAATAAAGGCTGCTAGCTGATTTTCCAATAAAGTCGCAAACTGACTCCATTGCTTCCTTTTGGTTTGGGGAAAGGGAAAGAAAAATAGTGAGCAAGTAGGAGAATATGAATTAGAAAGACACTGTTCGTCTGGGAAGTTGATATAAGTCCTGGAAGAAATGGACTCAAATTACATTTATCAGAGACACAAAGAGAAACAGAATTGAGAGGGTCAGCAAGAAAGTACAGACCTACTCTCACTGCTCCAAAATCAGATTCCCTGGAGCACAACAGAAAGAATTCTTAGGGATGCAAATCATTCCGCTTTCTCCTTGATCATTCTCACATTCTTAAGAGGTAAGCTCCAGTAAAAGCCGACTCCTCCAAGAGTCACTCCACACACAGTGACCTGTACCTGCACCGCTAAACGTTAGGTAGAGCTCCACACCTGATTCGCACTTAGGAAAAAACACTCAGAAATCCTTTGGGAAAGAACTCTTACTGTATTTTTATTTTGAAAAGAAACAGAGACAGTAAGTAACATGAAAATAATCACTCAGACAATACAAGTGCTACACTCTACCATTTCCGTTAAATAGTATCAGAAAACTCCAAGCAGGAGAAAATTAATAGGAAAAAAGTATTTGGAATAATGGTGTACAAGAGTAATGGAACAGAGTTTCAGCAACAATACACTATCTGAAATAAGGATGTCTAGGATTCTTTTGCTTATTTAGAGTTTAAAATGTACCAGACATCTTGTTCACTGAATCACCTGAATTACAAGTAGCTACTATGTATGAGAGGAGACTCTAAATGTTTCTTTTATCATACTCAAGGGTAGCAAAGTAAAATTTTTAGACATGGAACATTTTCAGTCTCCTCCGAATTTGACACATTTGGTAAACGCTGACTGACTGCAGGTGCTTTCCTAACTATGGTGGGGCAGTTGCGGAAAATGAGTATGTGGTCTATCTGTGTGTTCTTAGACTGTCATTGTAGTTCAGATTTTAATTGAATTCTCCCAGATAACTCCCAATTTTCTGTCAGGTTAACTAGTTTTCACAATAGAAGCAAAGAAAAGGGATCTTCAAGTCAGCATTAAGTAAAAGGATTTTTATATAAAATCATGAGTCTGACAGCTGTGCCATGAAAACTAGTTAAAAATCAATAGCATGTGGTATCGAGCAGAATGCTGAAGGACTTAAGCTAGAAATTTCCATGGCCTTTAACCAACAACTAACAAAAATATTAGTTTTCCACTTCCCAAATGTCCTTGCTTCTAAGGTAAAAATATTAAAATGAAATATGCAGATCTGAATTTTAATTAGTATATACAAATAGACTAGAATATAGCCTATTGGTTGAATCAAGATTATTTTTCAAGTGAAAAAAATCTCATGCTTAACTTAAAGTCATCCTTGCTAGTTCATATAAGAGAGGAAAGAGACGGGTTCAGACACTACAGAAAGCAATTGCTGTCATCTTTCCTGTACGCCAGGAATCTTTATTCCATCTGTAAGTGAGTGGGGCAGGCGGTCCATCACTTGTTCTCTTCATCTTTTAGGATCAGCCCCACCACTGGGGCTTCAACCAGACATTTCATTGGTTAACTTTTAGAAAAGTATTGATTGTCTTTCTCTAAATATTATGCTAGGGGCTGTAGCAAACAAAGATGAACTAGACAGGCTCTGATGGGATGCAGACTATGAATAATCGCAGTAACAGCAGGACCTATAAAGTTCAAGTGCAAACCTACTCTTAGTCTGCACTCCTTCCTTCCTCACCTGTCTAGGCAAGCGATCCCATCAACAGCTGGCTCTTCATCAAAAAAGCTATGATCCCCCTCAGTACTATTACCTGACTTATATGATAGCATTATTCTTCCACATGACCAAATTCCAGACTGTATGTCCATAAAGGTTAATTTTTAACCTCTTTTGAAGAATTTGCTCAATTCCTGTCTTCCCTGAATAGAATGAATAACTCCCCTCTGAACAGCATTCTTTGTACTCTGGAGTACAATGTGCAAATGTTCTCTGATGGACCATCTAGCTGTCTCTCCATTTGCAGCCATGCAATTTGATGCCTGTGGGAGGGAGTGACCTCTCTGTCCATGGGATGGGATCAAGGAAGTATACAGCCATATTGTTATCCTGTGACCATGAGGAGACCCTGGCTCAGGATACGAGGACTACAGAGTGAGGAACTGGAAAGAACCTGGATCCTTCATATTAAATGAATCAACCCAGAAGCCCATCTCCATACCTTGCAGCTACAAAAATCAATATACCCTTATTTTTAAGCTACTTTGCACTGTCCTACTAAGGGAGGTATCAACGATCCAAATTCCTTATGTTTTTAAACACCAAAATTTCTTTTACAGGCCCATCTACACCGAGTAAGTTAGGCAAATAAGTTGACTGTCACCCCTCTTAACAGCTAGAGGTCACTGGTATTCATTAGGAATAGACGAAAAAAAAATTAACTAAATACTTTTTGAGTCCAGAGTTTTTGATACTCGCCAATTGTTGACACTAAAATTTATAAGTGAAACCAAGAACAAAAACTGTGCCTTTTGCACTGAAGAACTGAAAATGTAACTGAAGTTTCACAGAAAAAAATAATAGAAAAATATAACAAATATGAATAGAAATTGTCACAACAATAGAGAATTTTTTACAAGTTTATTATGGGTCAGTTGGTTAGAAATTTAAGTGGGTCTTTGATTCAGACAGGTAGAAAAGAAAGAAGACTGAAAATGAGGTAAAGAATGACAGTCTATAAAATAACTCAGACTATAAAGTTGGCACTTTTAGTTTGAAGCTTGTAAACACCATTTCAACCTGTATTTCACATTTTGTACACTTCAGTTTTGTAGAAACATTGAGCAAAAACATCTGCTCTTGATCTCATCTCTGTAAAAACTTTGTCGATAAAGATTGGCTTCCATAAGCTGAAGACATTATCATTACTCAAAATGATCTGGAAGCGATGCTAAAGTCATGACAACGTAAATTCTCTTTCGGCATACTGGGTGTTTTTATTTTTGCTCCCTCTGGCTGTGGGAATGCAGAGATCAATACCCTTCAACAGGAGAATTCTGCAGTGAAATTTTCATTCGTAACAAACAGCAACAAAAAAGCCTCAAGCATGCCCTGTCACTTTCAGTGTAGGAGAAAATGCACGAATAAACTCTTATCCTTGGGTCATTTTTGACAGCAGGCAATACTATGCCAGCTCTTATTAAAGACTATTCATATCACTGCCCCCAAAATTTCCTTTAAAATTACCATCTTTTGTATCTGAGTAATAGGATGTCAGTTTTGAAAGTGCCAGTGAAAGAAAGACAGGACCTGCCACCATAGTTAATTCTCAGCACTGTTTCCAGACCAGGGCAGCTGACCCAGAAGGGTGTGTCTTTTGGTTAGCCATATTTATTTGGTGATTCTCTGGATAAACAAGAAGAGTTATTGCTCTATATTAGTTTTTAAATAAAGTATCAAGCCAAGTTTCACCTATAAGTAATAGATATGTAACAAACTAAAATATGTTGAAAATAAAAACACAACTGTCAAAACTCTCCAATTACGTTTTTAAAATGTTAGCAGACTGGATAACATATTCAAAGCACCATCATATTTTTACTCAATTGGTACAATATAACATCTAAAACAAAACAGAGGTTAAATGGCAGGACTTTCAGGAAGGAAAAAAAAGTCAAAACTCCCTATGAAATTCAAGGATTCTCCTTTAATAATACATACTGAAATTATTATTTATTCTACAAGTAACACTCCTAGAACAGCCATAAGGTAGTTGTCTCCACGTAAAGACCATGTTTTAATGAAATAACAAAATTTACTTCTCAATTCAGATAAACAGAGATCTAGTAACGCTGAAATAAATTACTCTTTAAATAAATAGGCATGAAACAGCTATATGGAAGAGGGAAATACATCTTTAAAGGGAACACCTGGATAAAAGCTTCAACGCTACCTTTTATAAACTGATAATTACATCACAAGGCCTCTTCCCCAAAAATATATATATATCAATGTAATTTTATATTAACATATGTATAAATAACTGTAAGATACTAAAGAGCACTGTAGGTACACTATTAAAAGCCACGACCTCACGCAGTGGCTGGATGTCATGAATGCATGTTCACTACCAAGCAGATACACTGGGCATGGTGAGGACCCAAGAGCTCGCCACCTCCCTGGGTCTGTAGCACACCGATCACTGAGGATCACCCAAGGACACCTCCACGCCTTCAAAAGTAGGCTCAGGAGAGAAAGATGCTGAACGAGGCTCCACAGAGATGGCTCTCCAAGCATGTACGGACATAAGATAAATTCTCTCTCTGCCTGAACACTGGAGTCAAATATTATCATATTTTCTTATTATCCAATTAACTGGGGCTGTGATTTCATGAATTTAAGCAAGTGATTTGAGCTGACTCTGGAAACATGAGAGAAGTTTATTTAAAAGAGAGTCATATCCAGTCTAGAAAGATCTTTTTTTTTTGATGAGCTATAAATTATCTCAAGATAAAAGCATTACAAGTGGTGAGTAGCATTATTTAATAATGTGGATGTGAGATGAAGCTGTGTGGGCAAGAAGGAACCCAGCAACAGGGGTCAGGAAACAGGGGGTTAAATTCTGGTTCAGTCAATTATTAGATTTTTGTGACTCTGGGCAATTATCAAACAATCTGAATTGTAATTTTCTTCTCTCAAAAGTATTAAAAGTAAAAGTATTAAGATCAAGTACATCTTAAAATGAAATAATACATGTAAAAGATACTTGATGGCAAGCATAATAAAATGCATTGACTTGAGTAGGGAGGTATCTCATATTTCTCTCCCAGCCTCTGGACAAGACACATGTCTCGCTCTCTGCCGGCCCTTCTTTCTCTTACCCCTGCCCCCACAGCCACCCTGCCTTCACCTGGGCAACTTTTGCTCAACCTTTGCATCCTATCTCAGAGAAAACTCGCAAAGGTTTTCCCTGGCACCTTTGACAAATCTCAGCCCAGTTGAAATGTTTTTGATAGGCTCTCCCAAACTTCTCTGTGAAGAGACTTACATAGTCTATAATTATTTTCGTTCACATCATTGTTGACTGATGCCTGAGTCTACCCAACAGAGCTGCATTCCCTTGAAATTTCCATGTGGAAAATAGATTCCTAATTTTTTTTAAGGTTTCAGCTCAACTGTCACCTCTCAAAGAGACATAACTTCTGTATATTGAAAGACATCATAAAGTGACCTTAACTAGATCATCAGTCCCCGTCATTTTGTGTTTTTGTTCTTCTTTATAACAGGTACTATGACTAGATACATTTTCAATATCCTTCCATATAGCGTATTTCAGTGTCAGGTTCCATATGAGCAGGGACTTTGTACTCTACTTACATTGTATCTCCACCACCTGAAACAGTGTATGGAACTCAGTAAATATTGAGTAAATGTAATACATGGTGCATTTGTGCTTGCTTTTCCAGTATTCACCGCAGACATGTAAAGATATGTCATAATCCCTCACAATTCCCCTAGTGAACTTAGTATCCAATATAGTAATGAGGACCTCTTAGCACGTCTAACTTACTATGATTCCATAGGGGGCCAGAACTGGTGAACATTCACCACTGGGTTTTCATATTGGTAAAACTTACAAGTCTTCGTGGGGAAACTGTGGCCTTGAACCTCCTTGCCACAGGGCTTTGGACAACAAAAGTAACAACTGTTTTAAACAGAAAAATGAATCTAAAATTAAAATGCAAACTAGGGGATGGCCATGTGGAATGAAGTGCTTTATAGGGTTAGCCCTATCGGAGCTTTTTAAAATAGATGTCTTTCAACAGAAAAACTTGTTGAAAACCAACTATGCAACTACAGTTTTAATTTTATCTTAAGGCATTATCAGAACTTAATGTTATGATTATTTTAGTGACTGGAGATGAAAAGCATGGATTTAAAAATCAATCCAAATATACACAAAGTTGCTTTTGTTCTAGTAAAGCCATACAATTTCAGAAGTGAAAGCAACTTTACTTTACCTCTCACAATAAGCTGAGCAAAATTGGACACACCAGACCCTCGTTCTGACTGAGTTACACAGCGATACAAGTCCTGGTCGGTTTTTGTCACTTCTTGCAACCTAAAGGAAGCAGCAAATCTTCTGTGGTTGATGTTCTTAGTCTGGGCTACTGGTATATCTTCTCCATTTCGTCTCTGCAAACAGAAACCAATCTTTAAGAAAGAGATTCTTAACATTTCCACAAATCTAAAACATCTTATAATTAATATCTATGATAAATTTTAATACTGTTGCTAAATTAGGAAGAAAATACCTATGTAGCCTCACACATTTTTACCATTGTCATCCATCAGGAAAAGTATGTAAACAAATATTGGTATCCTTTAGGGGGTGGACACTATGGTAGTAATCTCAATTTTCTAGAAAATTGCTATTAGTTAAGAGTACATGAATGAACAGAACAGTCATTGTCTGCATGGGAAATGATTCACTGGCCCCTTCTTCCAAAGTACATATATGTGCGAGCTTCTTTTAGACCTTATACTACACTGCATGTTCTGTAATAGATTTGTCCCCATCAGAAGACCAAGACCATTCCTAATGCATCTGAATATTCTAAATGGGCAGCCTGTGATGAATCGCAGAATGAAAATAAAACCCTCACGAATAGAGTCAAACCGAAATCTCTGTAAACTCTCATCTCTTCAGCATTACTGACAGCCAATTTATACCATTTAAAAGAAGTAATCAAAGATAAAAGCATATCTGTCAACTTTCAAAATGAAATACTGGAAATCCTATGTCCCACGTCAGGTGCCTCACACAAGACCAGTAAATGTAAACTGTAGAAGAAATCACTGAAAAATTCAACCACAATAAAACGTGTAACTTCTATATATTGAAAGACATCATAAACTTGGTGAAAAAAACAAGCCGCAAACTGTGATTATTTGTCATGGAAATAACCATTAAAAGATAAATAGCCAGGTAATGAATGTGATGACCTACCGCTCAATAAGAAAAATGACCAACAATCTTATCAAAAGCTGGACAGGCTATAACAAGAGAAAAATGTATGTCTAATAACCATATGAAGAGACCCCCCAACCTACATTTTATAACTTCTATATGTCATATGAGCACAAAGGAAAAAGAAAATCCACAACTATAAGAAATAATTGGTCGTGATACTCAATCTCATTTCTTGTTGGTGAAATGTTTAGTATCACTGGTATACTTTCACACTACTTGAAATATCATTTCACACTACTAGCCATGGAAAACAAAACCCTAAAGTTACTTATGTTAGTGTAAACTGTCATAATCCCTTTAGAAAATAATTTGCTACCATTTAGTAAAGCTAAAGATGTATATAAACATTAGGACCCAGAAATCCCACTTCCACATTTCTGCATTTGAATCACTTCCATATGTCGTCAAGGAGATATGATTAAGAATGTTAAATTCAGAACCATTTTTCAAAGTTTAATATGGGAAAGATCCAAATATTATTGATTATTGGATAAATAAACTGAGATTTATCCATTCAATAAAATACAATGAGGCAGCTGAACTACACACACTACTGAAAACTTAACAATCAGCAATCCCAAGCCAGGGCTCACCGGGCTCTACTATTCCACTGACTTGAAATACATACACACATGTTTAAATATTTTCTTAAATCCTCCACAAAAACTATGAGATAAAAATGCAGAATGTTAATTTCTGTTAAATTACAGTGACGGGTTACTAGTGATCATCTTACTGTTTTCTATAATTTTTTGTATGTTTGGAATACATGGTATTCTTTAAAACCATAAAAATTAAGGGATTGCTGTATTACTTTAATACATTTTTAAATCTTAAAATCCACTGTATCTTTAATCACCTTTTTCTTTAAATCTGAAATTATATATGTGCATATTATATAGTATATAAATATATGTTTCATGTAAACACATACATACATACATAAGAACACAGTATCTCAATTATTTTACCATTTCTTATTCATTCAGTTTTGGTTAATTCTTTCCTTACCCACCATTCCATAATTTTTGCACCAAGATCCCTGATCATTCCCCTGGATAATAAGCAAAAAAGAAGCTTATATTCAAAAGCCCTGAAATATAAAGCCATAAAATGACACCCAAATTCTCTCTTCCTACAAACACATAAACAAAGGTGGATTATGTATGCAAACCCTAGACTGCATTTTTTTCAATTATCACATCAATTGATACAACCTTTCCAACTGGAAGGCTGACCATGACTAAACACTCTTTACACCTCCATAAACTCTCCCGTCCGTCTCCCTCTAATTTATCCTTCCAGTTGTGATCACCTACCGATACCTTTCTTCCTGCCATTTATATCTCTCTGTTCTTTCCAAGTCCACCCAGTTCCTGCTGCCCGCCTGCCTTCTGAATTACGTTGTGCATGAACACAAACACATGGTCTTTTAATACCATGCCTTTCAAAACCCTTTTGTGAAGAGATTCTAAGTACCCACAACCTTTCCCTTTCAATACAAGCATATCTCCAAGATAGTATAGGTTTGATTCCAGACAACTGCAATACAGTAAATATTGCAATAAAGCAAGTCAAATGAAGTTTTTGATTCCCCAGTGCATATAATAATTATGCTTATACTATGTTATAGTCTGTTAATTAGACAATAGCATTATGTCTAAAAATGCAATGCACATGTCTTAATTTTAAAATATTTTATAGCTGTTGACTGATCATGATGGTGGTTCCTGTGGGATGGTTCATGAGGTTTAAGGCAAGAAGGCAAGAAGTTGTCTCTACTAGAGAGGTTCATAAGGCTGGAGTGGCTGTGGCAATTTCTTAAAATAAGACAACAATAAAGTTTGATTCATCAATGGATTCTTCCTTTGGCAAATGATTTCTCTGTAGCATATTATGCTGTTTGACAGTATTTTACCCACAACAGAGCTTTCTTTCAAAATTCTAGTCAATCCTCTGAAACTCTGCTGCTGTTTTAACATTTATGTATATGTGATATTCTAAATCCTTAGTTGTCATTTCAACAATTTTCACATTTTCTTCACCAGGAGTCGCTTCCATCACAAAACATTCTTTCTTTTTCCATTGAGAGGAACTCCTCATTTGTTCAAGTTTTTCCATGAGATGCAGCATTTCAGTCGCACCTTCAGGGTCTGCTTCTAATTCCGTTCTCCTGCTCTTTCCACATCTGCAGTTACTTCCTCCCCTGAAGTCTTGAACCCCTTAAAGCCGTCCATGAGAGCTGGAATCAACTTCTACCAAACTCTTGCTAATGTTGATATTTTTAACTTTTCCCACAAATCACAAATGTTTTTAATGGCATTTAGAGTGGTGAACCATTACCAGATGATTTTCTGTTGACTTTGCCCAGATCCATCTCAGGAACCAGTATCTGTGGTAGTGATAGTCTTACAAAATATATTTCTTACATAATAATATTTGAAAGTCAAAATTACTTCTTGATTCGTGTGCTGCAGAATGGGTGTTATGTTAGCTGATAAGAAAACAACATAAAATCTCATTTTACATCTCTGTCAGAGTTCTTTTTAATATTTTGAAAGGAGTCTTTTTTTTTTCTTAATAGTAGGTTTCAACAGTGGGCTTACAATATCCAATAAACCATGTTGTACACAGATACCCTGTTATCTAGGCTTTGTTGTTCCATTTATAGAGCATCGGCAAAGTAGGTTTAGCCTAATTCGGAAGGGCCCTAGGGTTTTTGGATGGTTCAGGAGCACTGGCTTCAACGTAAAGGTACCAGCTGATTAGCCCATAACAAGAGACTCAGCTTGTCCTTTGAAGTTTGAAGAAAGGCATTGACTTCCCCTCTTTAGCTATTGAAGTCCTAGACGGCATCTTCTTCCTATAGAAGGCTGTTTCATCTACATTAAAAATCTGTCATTTAGTGCAGCCACCTTCAGGATTATTTTAGTTTGATCTTCTCGATCACTCGCTGTAGCTGCTACACTAGCATTCGCTGCTTCACCAGGCGCTCTTGTGTAGCAGAGATGACTTCCTGCCTTACACCTCATGACCCAACCTCTCCTAGCTCCAGACTCTTCTCCTGCAGCCTCCTCACCTCTCTCAACCTTCACAGAATTGAAGAGTTAAGGCCTTGCTCTGGGTCAGGGTTTGGCGTACGGGAATGTAGCGGCTGGTTTGATCTTCTATCCAGACCGCTAAAACTTTTTCCGCATCAGCAATAAGGCTGTTTTGCTTTCTTATCATTTACATGTTGGCTGGAATTCCTTTAACTTTTCCTTTGCATTCACAATTTGGCTAACTGTGCGGGGCAAGAGGCCTAGCTCTCAGCCTATCTTCGTTTTTGACATGTCTTCCTCACAAAGTTTAATCATTTTTAGCTTTTGATTTCACATGAGAAACATGTATCTCTACCTCTCAGTTGGACACTTATAGGCCATTGTTGGGGTTATTAATTGGCCTAATTTCAATAGCGCTGTATCTCAGGGGACAGGGAGGCCCAGCAGGCGGAGGGAGACAGGCAGACGGCTGGCCGAGCAGTCAGAAGACACACAACATTCACAGGCTAAATGCGCTGTCTTACATGGGCATGGTTCATGGCTCCCCAAAACAACTATGATAGTAACACTGGAGATCACTGACCACAGATCACTACAATAAATAAAATAATAATGAAAAAGTCTGAAATATTGCCAATATCACCTTGACGCAAGGTTGCCACAAACCTTCCATTTGTAAGAAAAGGCAGTATCTGTGAAATGCATTCAGGCAAGGTATGATATGAGTGTAATCATCATTCCATCTTTCGATCCTAATTTGCATTTGTCTCATAATACCACTGTCCTCCAAACTTTCTCAAAGGAGGGTTTGTTTTCTTCTATGACTTCAGCTCTCCTTCAGGGAAGGTCGCTCCTACCCCGGCTCCTCACTTGCAGATGACTCTTATCCTAAACAACATAACAACTTCTCAACATGTAGAATTCCTAGATGCCTAACTATCATTCCCATCACAGTTATCTGCCAGATGAAAATATCCTCTCCACAATAGTCCCATGAATATTTTCAGTGATCTCAAAGCTCACCCTGGTCTCAGAGATAAACAATAGCTTTCTTTACTCCCTTATGGCATCCAAGTGCCTATGCCATGACAGCTCTCTCTCAAATCACGGCTGCCCACGTAATCCCTCCTTTCTTCAACCCTCTGCATTGTCAGTGAGGACTCACTCTCGGACCCTTTCCTTTACAGCCAGCCATTTCAAAGGTCACACTAGCCTGAAAGAATTCTGGATTCTTTTAACTTTCCACTGTTCGCGCATCACCAGTGTAGGATTTACATTATATCTTTGCAACCATTCCAGAGCTCTGTCTTTGGCTGGAATCAGTCATTTGCACTGATGAAAAATACACATGTTATCCAGCAAAAGAGACAGACAGCTCCTAGACATTCCCGACTGATTCACACAGTGATTCGAGGTATAGAGTCTGACTCTTTCCTCTCTGCCTCAACTTCACACTCCACCAACTTACAGACACTCCTCACCTTCTACTCTCACTGACATTGTCACAGACAGTGCCTCAAAAACTCAAACATTTTTTTTCTACCTTTAAATTTATTCTAT
This sequence comes from Phataginus tricuspis, assembly GCA_029783875.1. Lineage (NCBI taxonomy): Eukaryota > Metazoa > Chordata > Mammalia > Pholidota > Manidae > Phataginus > Phataginus tricuspis. The sequence continues at coordinate 15,379,591 of JAQQAC010008864.1, forward strand.
AATATATACCATATATGTCCTTTTATCTCTTTGTGTGCTAGAGTCATCCTAAAGGTAGGGTTTCTATTTATACTTAAATAATACTTTTCTTCTATGGCATCATATGTGTATTATTTTTATTTAGTAGATACTCAACTTCTGTGTTAAAATGAATTAAAATCACTGACAAGAATCATGTAAATCTTCCTTAGGCTTTTATAAAAGTTGTAATAGAATATATAATAATTAAAATTAATAATAAAAGGAATTTGCATGAATACAGAACCTCAAAGACATCTGAGATAATTTACACAAAGCTCTTTGGAATGATACCATGACTCAGAGATGCTGAGGGGTCTGCTTAAGTTGATTATGTTACATTATGCTTACATCTGTGTGTATTAATATACTAACAGCTACAAAGCAGGTGTTTACATAGGATATAAATTATTTATATAGTTAATGAGTACAGGAAACCTAGGTGCTACTTATTTCTTAAAATAAAATAACAATAAAAATTATTGCCATAATATTCTGAGTCATCTTCAATAAACACTTAATAAGCACCTCTAAGTACTTTATGTTACAATGTTTGCTGTTATCTCAAACATATGGTGGTAATGATTTCTATTTAAAGATCAGAAAATCATAATCCAGAAAGATTAGAAATGTGATATATAGCCTGTTCATACCAGGATTAAAACTCAAAACAGAGTTTGATGACGTAAAATCCAGCAGTATTTCCCCTAACTAAATCAAAGCTGGGTTTTTTTTATTTGTATAATAGGTTCCATCCAATGAATGAATTATTTGTTGCTGAGTTTTGATCAATGCCTTCTATCAATAAAAAATACAATTCACTATATTAGACATTGTTTTACTCAGCTTCCAGTAATGCATTACAGTTAAAAGCAGCAATTGGTGAAATGTACATTCAGAAGTCAAAAATAATAAGTATTTCTGTTAGAATCCAAAATAATAGGTCTTTGCCCGACTACAAGCTATCAATTTAGCAGAGCAGGCAGGGCTAGGAAGGAAATAAGAAGTAATGGTAAATTTCTCTCTTATGCAGCAGTGTTTGTATATACTTTTCTGACTTTATATTCTTCATTTCCAAGCTCTTATCCTGCTTTGAGATTTTTATATGATTTCTCCATTGCAGATAACCCCAACTCTGAGAAACTGTGGAACATAAATCACAAAATTATATGATCCAAGGATTATAACCTAGCACTTTGTTTTTTTCTATTTCTTTCCCTTCCCTCCCCAGATCCTTGTTATGCTTTCTTATCTACTTTGGGCCCAGTATAGGCTGTTGAGACTTGTCGCTTATCAAGCAACCTGGGCAAGTCACTGGAATCCCTGAGTATTACTCCTCCTGAGTGAAACTGAGTAAGCTTCATCATGCAGGGTACATGCAGTATTTATTTGACAAGTTCAGTTCCTAGAATAAAGTAGTGTAGTGGTAATACTGGATAATTCCCAACATCCATAATAACCAGGTTATGTAATCAAATTCCTTGCTCTTTAAAGTGTGGTCTACAGCCCAGTACCATCAGGATCACCCACCAGATCATCATAAAGGCAAAGTCTAGAGACCCCTCTAGACCTCCTGAATCAAAATCTGCCCTTTTACAAGATTCTTAGGTTATGCATCAAGATATTATAGCTTGAAATACACTGATAGAAAGCAAAAAAAGGTGTCCTACTCCTACTAACAGTGATAGGTCTAAAAATGGGTGCGTACCCTGCTTCTGTACAAGGAGATAGAAGAGGAACAGGCAAAGTGACTTTCAGAAAGGTTTCTTCACTTACACAGAAGACCCAGTGGGTCCCCTTTCCTTTTTCTCCAAGTCATGCCTAAAACTAGAAGAGCTAATACGTCAACATGAGGGAGCCCAATCTGAGGGAAAGTTTACATGCTGAGGATGGCACATTAAGGACAAAGACATGATCAGATTCTTAATCAAATGTCTGAAATGGTGTCAGCAACTCCTAGAACCCCTTTCTTCCTGGTCTTCCTGTTAAGTGATATCATGCATTTGGTTTTCCTATTGCTCTCGGCTTGAAATCCTACAAGTTAATATGGTACAGTTAAAATATTGTTACAGTTTATTTCAGCCTTTTTCAAAGCTTGAGGAATAAAATTAATCCAATTTATTTTAAATTCATGTGGCACCTAGAACACTTGCAGAGATTATTTCACTCTACTGACTTGAAGAAAACATCAAATTATACTTGTTACTTTGTTTGTTTTTCACTGTCTTTCCTGAGCACATACATCACCTCTCCATCCTCTTTGAGTTGGACAAACTGAAAAGAAACTGCTTTCCTACATGTGGTATTTAGATTCTTGTTGAACAACATTAAGAGGACCGCATATTATTTGCCAGTACATGCCCTTTTTTCCAAAACTAATCCCAACGTAAATCTTCTCACTTCTGAGGTTGAAATGAATCATACAGCCCATCCAACCAAATTAATCCCAAAGACCTGAGGGTTACTCATCAGGGTTTGTCTGCCATACAACTTCTTTTCTTTCTCACAGGGATGATAAAGCTATCATCACGATCATTATTATTACTGAACAATTAAATCCAAGAAATTTAGAAACACAAAAGGGTATCATCTCAAAATTAAAGTTTTAGAAATGTACAACCTTCTAAAATTAGAAATATGCTGCTGTTTTGACACAAACACTCATTTATATTCATTGGAAACTATTAAATGTATTCAATAGGTTAAGCACTAAGTAAGAAAATAGTGTTCCTCCAGGAAAAAGTTACACTATAACGGCACTACTAAGGTCACCAAAGAATTTATGATTTGGCAATTAAAGGATTGAACAAGATGAATAATAGTTGACACAGAAAAAGATAGGGGGAAAAACATTGTAATTCTGATATAAAGCAGGGTAAAAATATGCTGGGGATAGATCTATAGCAAATTGCTAGAATCAGGATCATTAACCAAGTGTAAGAAAAATTAAAGACAGCTATTAAACAAGAAAAGAAATTTTAACCTAAGAAGCAGAGGAACCTGTGCCATGTTGGGAGAAGGTAATGACCAATGAGAAGAGCACACGAAGGATGCGTGAGACAGGAGACTGAGCCGGCCTGGTGCGGAGGATGCTTATTGTCCAGTCCATTTATCAGCTTCACAATTTTTCATTACTTCTCTAATCTTTACCTTTTAATCTAAACATGGAGATATCAATTTATACCTCTTTATTCAATGTGATGTTGAGAGTATGAGGCGAGATAATTGTGCAAAAATTCTAATTTCAAATCCTGATAATAACAATATTATGAAGATAATAAAATCAAAACAATAAGTGAATAATATATTTGATGACCGTGATAGCCTATTCATGTGTCAAGTTGACGAAGCCAGAGCCCCCAGGTATTCACTCAAACATTAAACTACATGTCCCTCTGAAAGCACTTTGTTGACATTTGTTGAAGGTATTTAATTGACATTAAATGAGGGAGATTATCCCAGATAATCTGGTAGACTTAATTCAATCAGTTGAAAAGTTTTAAGAGCAGAATTGAGGCTTCCCTGAAGAAGAAGAAATTCTACCTATGAAAGGCGATTTTAGTGTGTGTCTGAATTCTACAACTTGCCTTCCCAAGGGTTTGCCTTACTGATTCAGACTTGCCTAGCCAGCAACCACAATCACATAAACCAATTTCTTGCAATAAATCTCCTGGTGTGTGTGTGTGTGTGTGTGTGTGTGTGTGTGTGTGTGTGTGTGTG
>JAQQAC010008864.1:15383338-15406579 GCA_029783875.1 Phataginus tricuspis
GTGTGTGTGTGTGTGTGTGTGTGTGTGTGTGTGTGTGTGTCCTACTGGGTCTGCATTTCATGTTTGAACCCTGACTGCTGGAGATGATTTTGTTACCAGAAATGGTTCTGGAAAAACAGATTTTTAAAGATGTGTACTCTGTTTTTGTGTACTTCTGAGTTTCTGGAATTGGTTCTCTAATCTGATTAATCTAATGGCACTAATTACTTTATTGCTAGTGGTAAAGAAAACACTGCTAGTCATAGCATAATGTAGTAATAAAGATGTGCAAAATATTACTGTTAGATATTCCTTATCAAATACCTAGAAGGCAAAGTTCTAAGTGACCAGGTATTTGCTCCCTTAGGACATTTTTGACTGAGGAATATAATGGGATTGGCCCGCTGTTTCAAGCTACATTGGAGAAAATGGGAAACATAAAGCATGTGAGTTTATAATTATAAAACTATACAATTCATAGTAGGAGGGAAGTAGAGTAGAGCAGGAGACCAGTGCAGTTAAACCATTCATTACAAGTGGGCGATTCTGGTACATGGTGGTAGTAGCATCGTTTTTCACTCTTTCTGAATCTGCCGCATAAAAACAGACACAGTAACTCCCTGAGAGCAAGATAAGAGAAGGTCCAGACAAAGTGGAGGTGAGCAAGTTAAGAAAACCCAGAGAACAAGTAGCTGCATTTTTAAACATAACTCACAGTAACAGAAGAGGAATTTTATTCCGTCAGGAGTTTTCTGGAACCCCACACCTCATTTTAAAATTTCAAGAAAACTTATTTCATATAAAAATGAACAACTTAAAAGTACCAAGGTCAAATTCAATAAAAAGTCATTGTAAGTTTAAAATACAGTAAGGAGCAGAGTATGATCCCTAAAATCACTGAAAATAAGTCAGAAAAATATGCCCACAAAGCACATCAAAACTGCAACCAAATATTTCGAAATAAGTGAAGGCATATGAAGAAAATGACTCATGAATGAAAGAAGCAATATACATGTGCATCAATAAATTTCATGAATGAGATGATAGAACTGAGAAAAAATTAGAAAGAAAAAAATCACTTTAGAAACATAATTAACTACAGTAAATAAACTCAACCGATGATTTATTAAGTAAAACAGAATGTGGAAAGAAAAGCTTTCTAAATTAAAAAGAATAAAAAGGATCTCAGAGAAGTTGGCTAATTATGATGATAAGCAAAGAAGATCAAACAGAGATAACAGAAGTCCAAACAGAAGCAATGGGAACAGAAAAAAATGTTAAAATTTTAATTAAAATAAAAATCTTCTGAAAAATTAAAAAAAATTTTTAAATACATACTGAAAGAACATACCTCATACCTGAGAAGAGCGACCCAAATGACCCACAGTGTAATGATAAAAGAAGAAGTTGTAAAGAAACAGAAAAAAATCCTTAGAATATCTAGAAAAATGAGGTAGATGACTTATAAGGAAAGTGAAATTTATTATCAGACTTTAACAGATGGCTTTATGCCAGAAGTCATTGAAATTACTCAAGGAAAGAAAATGTGAATGAAGGATTTCATACCCTGCAAAATTGACTTAATAATCAAGGGCACATACAAGCTAGTACCAACATTCAAATCTTATTCATTTTCTCCTCCAGATTTGGTGCCTAGGTGAATAAGGAAGAAATTGTATTCCAGGACTATGATGTGGATACTAAGGGGTGCGCATTGCTAGACGTTTTCAGTAATTAGAACTAAGAATATGTATATATGGGTTTTTTTAAAGGTAAAACATATATGAGTTCACAGTGATATTTCAAATTCAAGCCTGAAGGTTTTTCCTTAATGTTTTCCCAACTATATTTGGGAAGCTATCAAAGACAACTGAAATCACATCAGAAAGGCTCTGGATTCAACTTGAAGAGGTGCCCACTGGCTAAAGATGTGACAATTTTAATTTCAATAATAGTAATAATTATAATGAACTGATGTCAATTAATATGTTTAACTCCATGAATTCATATTATTAAAAAAAAGAAATAAATAAAAGAAGAATCAGTCACCAGTGAAAGATAAGAGAACCAATCATTATATTGAAAACCAATAACCAAAGCAAAGTATGCAACATTTATCCTCCCTTTCTTTCATAAACTGTGTCACTGGGGAGGCAAATAATATATGGTAAGAAACCTGGAAAGCACACTAAACGGGCAGTGCTAAGAACAGTGGAAGAGTGCATTCTTCCCGCACAGAAAAAGCAGTAGGTTGTTATTTATAGATATCGATAAGAAGAAATCCTTGAAGCTTCTATGACTGCCAGGCTTTTACAGTCATGCTCTAGGGATAGATAAGGAAGATAAAGAATATTCCACACATTATTCATTTATAATCAACTGTGTAATCTGTAGAGCGTAAGCACAGAGTTGATAAATTATTGAAGGAAGAATGCACTGTATCTTTAAGGCACTGGACTATTTATGGTAGAAAGCCACATAAAGCCAACCAAGATGGCCTTCAGAATATTTAACAAGACTAAAAATAAAATATGATTAAACATTCTAGTGATCATTACATACACACACACCCAGTATCCTGGAGATAAAAATAAATATTATAATCCATGATTCCTGCTCAATGATTTTTACTTCGAGACCAAAGACTGTAATTCTTCATAGGAGCCATGAAAGCAGAATATAATGCCATGAACTCAAATAAACTATCTGAGGAAAAGCATGACTAACAAGAGTGGTACCTCTCAGCTACCAAACAGAACAATGTCTCTTTAGTGGAGAAGAATTCATTGTAAATTAGCCTATACACAGGAAAAAAATCACTACTGCTTAAATTAAGTATAAACGGGGAAAATGAGAGTGAAACTGTAGGCCAGTGTTCATCCACCAGTTTACAGAAAGTCAGGGAAGCACAGCAGACATGGTCACGGCTCCTCTTTGACATTATTCCTGTTCGGCTGTGAGCTCCGAGGTGCAGAGAAGCAGCAACAGCCTTCCCAAAGATGGAGTCTCCTAAGTGACACCAGGGCCACCTACAGGCGTAAATGGCATTCAAACTGTCCTGGAAAACTTTTACGAAGGCCAAAAAAGGCCAGAGAAAATGAATGTGTCCTCATCTTCTGCTCCTCTTTAGGATAAGGTATATGCAAGTGTAAAGGTAGAAAGGACAAAAGTAAACAAATGGGTCTAACAGAAAAAATAGTTGCAAGACAGAAAATGAAAAACAAACTCATTAGCTGGCTTTAAATTAAAAAGACAAAAATAACTGTTTGAGGAATTTTAGAAAGCTATCTTTATTATTTCCCTCTCACATGCTCCCCAGGTCTGTCTACTGGTCTCAACTTGATCCAAAACCACTGTCCTCTCTCTCCTTCCCTACACAGCATTATTTCCCAATTCCACCAGCACCGCCCAATCCCAGGCCCCCACGACTTGATGCCGTCCTGCTAACAGTAGCCTCCTTCTCGCTTTTGCCCCACCATGGCCTAGTCCCAACCCTGCCATAAACTCTGTGTGCCTCTCCTGCCCACTGTGAAGCCTCTCCTCTCGGTGTTCCTCTCTCTCCCACCACACTAATCCATGGCGATCATCACGCCCACTTAATCTTTGCTCATTCAAGTCCTGTACATCCTTCAAAGACTCAATCAAATCCTCCTTAATGATTTCATTAATCATTCCAATCTATGTTACTCTTTCTCTATTCTAACATAGCCTGGTGCTTAGATTTCACATGGTCTTGTTTTACTCAGTTACAGAAGCATCCCTCATGGCTGAAAAAATCTTAGAAGCACTCAGCCTCATGCCTGAATCTCTTCTACATCTCTAGCAAGTGCTTATCCAGATCAAGCTTGGATACTTTCACTAATTGCAATTTTACTACCTCTTGAAGTACCTCATTCTAGGTTTAACCTAGGATGAGGTCGATGAACACTACCTCTTATATTTGTAAGAGCCCAACAATTACAAATTCTTTCCTTATAATCAGCTAATATCTCTCACCATGTACTTTAAAACCAATAGTTATAATTGTACTTTAGTATACAAAGAACAAATTAAATCCCTCTTGTATGTTCCCAATATTCCAAGATTTTGAGAAATTTATCCAGACTCCTACAAATCTCAAGATATATTTATATGTGACTTTACCATTCTGATATCATTTCTTCAATTTTATTCACTGTCCTAGTAACTATATACTGCCTTTCATTGTTCTAATATTTCAGTATGCATCAGCCACTCTTAATGCCCATCTAGAAAATGGAGAACTTTTGCCAAGTCCACACATTAGGACAATTTTCTTTTTTACCTTCCTTTCTTTTTTGTCATGGTACTCAATGTAAGCTAATCACATATTACATGTTTAATCAACTTGGCTTTGAAATATTGCTCTCAAATAACTTCTCAAGGAATTACCCAATATAGAATGCATGTTTCTCATCATAGGTTCATTTCTTCCAAGAATTTTCTTTATTATACCAAATGCAAAATTATAAGACTTTTTCTCAAAAAGAAATTGTATCAGGGGTAGTAAAATCTCTCACAGAAATTAAATATGCTACAAATATCCAAGCATGTCATATGACAATATAAATAGGTATGAAAAATACAATAGCAGGAAGATGTCTTATAAGCAATGACTAGATGGCATTTGAAAAAATGTAGTGAAATATTTCATTGGTTAAAATTTTTGTACTTGAAAATTGATTCATTTTTTTCTAAATCATACTTCTGATTTCCACTGCTACATGAAGAGGTTTACACATAGCATATAGGAATAAGGCTATGACATTTGCCTGGCTAGATAAAACACTATGAGGCCAGGAGTTTCAGACCAACCGTTCTCACTGACCCTCAGATGACAACAGTTGGTATTGGTACCGCAAGAGTCAACCTCTTTCTGCTTGTTTCTAGAACAATTTGCAACTAATTTTATGAATTTCACTCTCCAATTATTCTCAATCCATCTCTTAAATTATCTATTGCTCCATGAGAATGACATTGCCTTTGGCTGAGAAACTAGCTGTATCATAGTACATTAGCAGTGACGAGCCTTACCGAGTACAAAGGGATGGCTGACTTTCCCGTTCGGCAGGTCCACTAGAAGGCTCAGTGCCAGCACCTGCTGAGATTGTTGACAGATTGGCCCAATTGCCAAGGTTTTGATAGCAATCTGCCTAGGATTACCAGTCACACATTAAACAGCCTCATTTCAATTCACCAAAACAAATGGTACCACCAAATCTACCCACATATTTCCCTACTTTCAATAACTCTGCTGTTGAATTTCTGTCCAATCCAATGATGCATGCCCGCCAAGTTCTGTAAAGATGGATGGAGTCATTAGCATTTTAGTCTCTACACAGAACCTGAAGCCAAAGCATATGGTCTGACAGATGTTCCAGCAATAGGCTCTGTTTGATGTGCCTTGTAGGCGTCCCCTTCCACTGGACCTTCATAGAAGAATACTAATTGGTAAGTTACAGTCCAACCCCTGCTTCAACTTATCCACATCCTTGAAAGTTATAACATGTTCCAATAAGAGAACATTTAGAACAATTTATTCTGCATTTTACTTTAGACTAATAATTAGAAACTACCTTTGAACCTAATCAAATAACTTTAAATGGGCAAAATGGACAAAATTTCAGGTGCATTTGTAGGCTACAGCCATCTATGGCTGGATTAGTACTGCCAGTAATTTAGCTATTTGATAATATGTTTTATATACTCAGTTTTTCTTCATTCATTGTTTAGTGAGGGAAACTGTATATATAGCAAACTGGACAGATTTTAACCTGACAAATGTATAGATAAAACACTATGAGGTTTCTTATTTGCTTACATATTCAGTTTTTCCTGCATTCACTTCATCTTTACTCATATTAGTATGAATTGTGATAACAGGAACATGACTAAAATTGTTAACCTAGAAAAATGTATAATCTAATTTTTCTCTTTCCTGTGAGAAAATTATCTGACACATCTCAGAAATGTAATTACATGGCTTTATTATTTTACTTCAATATAAATTTTATATTAAAATTTCATTCATGATCTATTTTGTTATAACTTATGTTTCACCATAAGCCTTCAGTTATGGTCCACACATCCTCTACCACCGGGGTTCCTTAGGAACACAGAATGGCATAGTTCTAAAACTTGTAAGCACTGAAAAACATCTGTTCATGTGGGAAAAAATTATACATCATAAGCAGACAAAAAACTGGGCTGTTTATATCGAGAGCACCTGATACTTCACTGAGCTTTATAATCAAAAATGAATTTGGAAATTTCTATGAATGACTAAAGACTTTATTCTGTAAGTCCCTTATCCAATATGAGTGAACTTTTTAAACTATATCCCACAAAGCCTCATGATTTCACCATATTTCTAGCTTGTTGGCACTCAACAGACTCCTAAACACATTTATTCAAGTTGTTTTATGTATCATTTATGTACACGTTCACTCAGCATGTACAAGGACGTTGACGTGGTTATATATTTTGTCACTGGTTTCTAAATGTCTACAGTGAATGACCTACTTCTAGACTATATAACTATACACCCTGAGACCTTACAGGAAAGAGCACACCCTAGAGATACATCCAGAACCCCTGTGACATGCCTGATGAATCATCCTAGATTAACTCGGGTAACTCATCAAGGGTTCGCTTTCATTGTGCTCCATTTTTTAGTTATTTAATTTGTATGTCATTTTAAACGATAAAAATAACGGAAATATCAACTTTGAGCTAAAGACAATAAGCAAGCGACAGAATTTATTTTCTAAATGTATTTCCACACATAAATATCACATACTATCAGTTATTATGGTCAGTGTCTTTCATGGCAGTTGTATCATTTCTCCTTTAAAACAGAAAATTGGCTGCTTTTCTACCTTTTGTTCTCTTACCGCACATCAAAATACTGACAGTGATTTGGAGGACCTGAAAAGTTGATCACCGTTTCTTTATTACACCTGACCATGGGAAGTGTAACAGCTACTCCTTTACTTCATTGCATTTGTGGCAGGATGCAGGGACCTCTCATTTTGAGTTGCTTCGAGTCCATTCACTGTCAGTACTGTCCTCAGCAGAGATTTTAAGCAGCTGTTCTCACAGTGATAATTTGAGGGACCACTTCTTTCCCATACAAAACTAACAGCATAAAAATTTTACATCCTGCCATCAAACACAATAATCACGACCATGTTTCAGGCCATCAAAAGTAATGTAAAGACATAGTTTATCATCTTATAGTTGGAAGAAATTTTAGGTTCTATTCATATCTTCTTTTATAGATAAGGAACTTGAGGCCAGAACACTTCACTGACTTCCCTAAGTGCACATAATTGGGTTAGAGAGTTAACAGGTTAGAATTAAAGGCAGAATTAAGAACGGGCCTTCCTGATGTCCACAGAGTTGTCTTAAACCAAGCAAAACTTGGTATCTGTTTGTAAGGGGTGGCTTGTAGTCATTATGGAATCAAGATGCTTCCTGCGTTATTATGTTCTTACCACTTTCAGCAAAATACGGATACATTTTTAAAGTCATCAGTCCCTTTTTGATATTTATAAATATATATAAAGTGACCGGTCTTATTCATTTGAAAACATCCCTTCACTAATTGATAATCTTCAATATTTCTTAAACACGGGGAGGAATGATGTAAGAGAATAAGCTAAGACTATTTAAGAGGTACTATTGAAAAAGGTAGAAAAACTTCTTAATGAATAAGGAAATACGTAAATAGATGAGGAATTGAGCAATCTCAGTGTCAAAACAGAAGGGAAATATGCAAATCTACCTTGGCAACTGTAAAGAGAAGGTAGGGGAGGAAAAAGAAAGCAGAAAAGAAATCTAACAAAATTATTTTAACCTCTCATCTTTGAAAAATGGCAGGAGAAAAATTTGAAGAAATGAGCCAATCTACAGAGTAGGAAACACACCACAAATGAGCAGTATTTTGACTGCAACCCACTCAGTTCAACAGGGCCGGCACGTCTTTGCTGCCCCAAGGCAGCTGGTGTCTGCGTACATAAAACCCTCTTTATTTCAATGTCCCGTTAAATCCTAGGGCACAAAATCAGGGGCAGACTACAGTGTCTCTGGTTCCCCAAGACAAGACTATATGGATCGCAACCCAAGTCAAAAGGCAACTAATGTTCCCCTCGAATGAAAAAAGAAATAGCAAAATAATTAGAAAACACATCTAAAAACATTTCTTAAACTAATGATCTACTTAGGCTGAGAGAGAAAGTAAGAGGAATTCTGACTTCCTTTTTAGCTGTTAAAAGAGGTTACACATTATCCAATACAGTCTCCAGGAGGAAATGTGTTACGTTTCAGTATCTGCAGGGGAAATGATCAGAATCACAGAAGAAAAAGAGGGGCTTCATTCCCTTTTCACCTATTCACGATGGTATTCTGATACATGCAAATCAATTAAGTTATGAAAGTAATGACAATTATGTTTATATGAAGTATATCTGGTATAATGGGATGTAGGAATTGGATGAAATAACACATTTATTAAATCCATATAATATCAAGTATTATAGTAGGCATGAGTCCAATAATCATTTATTCTAATCATTACTCCAATTTCCTGCAACCTAATGATTATCCTCAACACTAATTTTACCTCTCTGAAGATATGGTAAAATAAATCCTGATGGCTATGTTCAAGAAACTAAACTAATGTTAAAATTATTTTTCTTCTTGGTCTCTAATGGCATTCTCAGGAATTTAAAATTCTAATTAAATCCCTTTCCTCATTCTGTTGCAAACAGAACCAAAATAACAATAGTAATATAAAGGTGCTCCGAGAATATTACTTACATTCTAGTTTCAAATATTAGCTCAACATGCATGGTGTCAGCATCCCAGGTCCAGCAGGGCATTAGAGCTGCTCTCGGCCCCTCCCCTCCCCCTGACCAGGATTGGCAGATAATCTCTGAAAGCGAGGCACATTCTTTAGTCTATTGCTTTCCCTCTGATTCTCTTAAAGCTCTTTATATTATCACTTACCTTTTCCCAAAGTTCTGCTATTGCAGTTCATTAAATACATATCTGCTGAGGATTAATATGTGCAAAGCAACTGTCTAGATGTCAGACCTATGATTAACTGTTATACACAAAAATTCTGAAACAACTATAATTAGTTCTCTTCCATTTCACATTTTTAGAAATATTCCCAAAAGTTTCTTAAAATGCTTTCAATTTTTTATCAGAAGGTAACAGTTCCTACTTAAGTTTTCAAAATATTAAGGAAATTTTCATTTTCTTTTTCTATTTTGAATAGATCGAGAAAAGTTGTTTTCACGATTTGCACATGACATTAGAGAATCGTTAGGTTTCACTAGAAACTAACCCAAATACTCATTAAACATACACCCATATATTTTTATTCCTATTCCAAAAACAGAAATATCTGAAATGAATCTGCAGCTAATTTAATCAAACCTACACAAAAGACAACCTATCACACATAGAGACATTACAACCACACCCGACACACACGCACACACACACACGGAGTAAAGATGAGATCACAAACAGTACATTAGTGATTTGGTACCCTTGTGATAAAGGGTACCCTTTAGCTGGGTTGCCAACTTACCTGCAGCCACAACTTGTTGTGTACAGCATCTCTCCCCGTAGCAATGCACTGAAATGTAGCATTCTGCCCTGCATTGACTTCTACATCCCCCAGACGAAGGAAATGAGGAGATTTATCTGTAAAGGCAGGAAAAAAACAGTTTTTTTCCCATGAAGAAAACACGCTTTGCTGCTTTTCCCCAACAGAATAATGTCATTAACACTTTTACCTTTGCCCGAGACTAACACCATCTGGAAGAAAATTGAGTTTTCTTTCTGCTGAAAGACACCGCTTCCTCTCTCATTCTCCTAATTCTCTATTTCTCAATAGCTCTAATACTTATTGCCCCATAATTGCCAGAGCATTGTTCTCTACAGATGACACAGAACAATTACTGCTGAAGGTCTGCCATAGCACGTTTCATATGAGTGATAATAAAAAAAGTTAAAGTCAAAGCAAGCAAATGAGATCAAACAGGCACAAATCAGAGCATAATGGAAAAAAATAATGAAAACACATAATCTAAAATACTGACATACACATGACCATTGAACTATTAAACTACACTTTAAGCAGTCAGATCATCTCTCCTTTTTTTTTTTTTTTTTACATTTTACAGCTATAATCCTCTAGCCCTTTAAAGAACAGGGGAGTATTTTCATTTCTCCTAAATGGAATATCAGCTTAACTCCTGCCAAACCCACGTCCTATTCCTTTATACTCCTAAGAAAGTTACCCAAAAGAAATTAAACCAACAAAAAGTGATGACTGCAGTCAAAATATACATGAGTTATATGACTGTCAGATAAGTGTTTGCCATTAATTACCTTTTAAAACTGAAGCTTATTCATGTTTTCAACTGAAGAACTATAAACAGGAAAACCTAAGCCCCAGTGAGAGAGAGAAAGCTCACACCACAGAGAGCACTGCTACTGCTGCTGGGCTCAGTTCATTTTTGTTGTTTACTCAAAATGCCTTTCTTTAACAACTCTCACTCAAGAGGTATAAATGGCCAATAGAGAAACACTACCCGCATATACTCATGGGTTGAGAGAATCTGTGAACCAATCTGAACATGAAGACAATTTTGTCTCCTATTTTCTTAGACTACACCACACACAATAAATCATTTGCCTACTACAACCTTCTCCAGCACCTCATCTCAGCAGGTGCTTCAGAAAACTAAATGCTTGGCCTAGAATTTGAGGCAGAACACAGCTCTGCAGTTGTGGACTCCTGACCGGCGCCACTGGAATCACCTGGAAACTTCCTGGAACTGGAACTTCTCGGGCCCCACCTCGGACATATTTGCACACCCCAAGGGTGATGCCGGTGCGTGCTAGTGTCCGACGGCCTCTTGGCAGGAGCACAGGACTTGGCCTCGGGCCTGGGGCCCGCGGTGCAGGCTGCTTACAACGTGCCAGAGAATTTCTACCAGGAAATTCTGGTAGGTCCCTGAACAGATCATTTTCTAGGCTCTATAAAATGGGCCCTATAAAATGCTGCTTGTTGGGAGATACAGGGAGAGTCTGACTTTCCTAGACAACTTGATAATTACAAAAGCTGGAAAAAGTCCTACCTAGAGTTTCATTTACATTTGTATTTTGTTCTCAGTAATTAATAAGAATCCTTTAATATGTGTACAATTAGTGGCAAATCTGAAAAATATTTGATTCAGAAACTCCAGAAATACTTCAGTGTTCTTTTAAAACTGAACGAAGGCTAAATGTAACAACAGAAGAGACAACAATAACCGAGTGATAGACAAAGGACAGTCCCTGCCAGTGTGAGACAGCGATGAAAGGATGCAGAAAAATGCAGTTCTTAATCACAACCTACCACAGGGATAACTCAGCACTTGGATGTCATCGATGGCAATATAACCACTTCTCCCTCCTGAGACTTCAGCTTCAAATATTACCTGTCAAGAAAAAATACAACACATTTACAGTAATCGTTTTTAAGGAATGTTCACAGGGAAAGAAGAGCTACAACGTGCTTAAGAAAATTAAATTTGATCCTTATCCTACAAGAATTAAAAATGTTATCTCATCATGTAGAGTGATTTCTGAAACCTTGTACAGGTAAACATAACAATTTTTGTTGGAACAGCAATTAAATCACTGAGGCCAAGCGGCTGTCACTAAATTTTCTGAGCAACTGCTATTAGGTGCTTTTAGATTTTCTGGACCGTCAATTTGTAGCCAGAACGAATAGGCAGATACAGCAGCGGTCATCATCCACAAATTTTCTCTTTTTGATTTTCCCCATTTTTATTTATTTAACATACGTTGACCACCTACAACATTCCCAGCAGGATGCTAAACAGCAAAGATATCAAATCATCTAAGCTTTTAAACAGCTAAATTTTCAAAGATAGATTAGTGTTATTCCAGGCAAAAAAATTATGTATTTTTTTAATATATATAAAAAATATATATAATGGAATAATATGGATACAAAGGCAAAAAAGGGTAGAGATGAGATTAGAAGACATTGAATACCATAGGAGTGAAGTCAGCAGTATGTCCTGTCAAAATTCCACATTAATAAATATGAAACTAACTAAAAGGTTTCCTTTTTTTTTTTGGTATCATTAATACACAATCACATGAGCAACATTGTGGTTACTAGATTCCCCCCATTATCAAGTCTCCACCACATACCCCATTACAGTCACTGTCCATCAGCGTAGTAAGATGCTATAGAGTCACTACTTGTCTCTCTGTGTTATACTGCCTTTCTCATATCCAACCCCCCCCGCTAGATTATGTGTGCTTATCGTAATACCCCTTTTTCCCCCTTATCCCTCCTTTCCCACCCACCCTCCCGAGTTCCTTTCCCTTTGGTAACTGTTAGTCCATTCTTGGGTTCTGTGAGTCTGCTGCTGTTTTGTTCCTTCAGTTTTTTCTTTGTTCTTATACTCCACAGATGAGTGAAATCATTTGATACTTGTTTTTCTCTGCCTGGTTTATTTCACAGAGCATAATACCCTCTAGCTCCACCCATGTTGTTGCAAATGGTAGGATTTGTTTTCTTCTTATGGCTGAATAATATTCCATTGTGTATATGTACCACATCTTCTTTATCCATTCATCTACTGATGGACCCTTAGGTTGCTTCCATTTCTTGGCTATTGTAAATAGTGCTGCGATAAACATAGGGGTGCACCTGTCTTTTTCAATCTGCGCTGCTGCATTCTTAGGGTAAATTCCTAGGAGTGGAATTCTAACTGAAAGGTTTCTATGTTCAAATACATGCTCATGTCACAAAGTTTTGTTGTTACAGTAGATCATAGTCAATAGCAGAACTTCATATTAATAAGATATGCAGTGATTTTTAAAGAGAAAACATTTAGCAAGCTACATTTACTTGACTATGGGCTCCTTTATTCATGGAGATACACAGATTATTTCTGGAGTACTTTGCAAAACATTTTAGGAAATTTAATGGAAGTTGATGTTTAAAGTAAAAATATAATCAAATTGGTCTATTAGAAACATATTTGGCTATAAAGTGGAGGATGGCCTAAAAGAAGTTAAGACTGGAAACAGACATTTAACCAACATGCGAATAGCAACAGAAATAGAGAGATAAGAAAGAGGAGAGGTAAAAAATAATGCTAAGGAAGTAGAAAAAATAGAATTTATTGAGCCAGTTGTAGTGAATTAAAGGGCAATATGGACTCCTGGCTTGGGCCAATAGGTGGATGTTGCTATTAAGATCCCTAGCCAGGACTAGTGATACAGACAAAGGTACAAATTTGAGGGAGAACATAATTATGTACATTTCAGACAGATCAAATTTAATTCTTCCCATGATAGACACGGGGTAAATGCTCAGGAGGTAACTAGACTAATACAACTTGAAGAGAAAAAATGGGCCTAAAATAAAGTTATAGATTTGGAAGTCATCCTCATGGAAGGGAGTAAGTTATAGATTTGGAAGTTGACTCGGTGATGTTTAAGTAAGATAGCATATGGGAAGATAAAGAAGAGAAAACCTGAAATTGAGTTCAAGAAGACAGCCAACATAAGTATGATTAACCCATGATGGTCAAGGAGAAAAATATCAACAGGTTCTAGGCAAGACCAGTTGCTTGAGGATGAGAAAACTTGTATTTGACTTTCAACTCTCCTATTTACAAATTCTTGAGCAAATCACATTGACTTTTTAGAGCCAAGTCTCAACTCCATAATATTGATATAATGCAGCATTCACTATAAAGCTGTATGAGGACTAAATAGCACCCTATGTAAAAGCACTACATAAACCAAAAGATAAAATTATCAACATTGTTAATATGTGATATTTGTGTAAATGTATCCAAGAAAAATACATTTTATTTGCCTGAATGGTAGTCAAGGAATGGGAAGGCAAAGAAAGAAAAGTGAGAAAACCATTTTTGGAAAAAAGAAATCTTATGAATAGATCACACATCTGTATAATTAATCAAAATTGTTAGTTATTTCCACTTTGTTGTAGTCAGCATTCACTTCTTTAATTTCTATGCTTACATTAGTTTTACTTTCTCAATTTCACTTCCTTTACTTCATATGGGTGTAAGTTTAAACATGTTTTCTAGACCCCTGAGAAAACGCTTCTTATTTGTCCATTTAAGCTGAGCTTTATTTTGGACAATAAATTTAGGCCTTGATTTTAAAGGGAGCAAAAGAATTGGTTCTTCATTGAAAAAAAAAAAGTTTCTCTTTTTAGCAACCTCATTTTCTCTGTGAAGTGCTGTCTTTGCCTCATTAACGAGAGATAGAGGAAATTTCTAAGATCAGATTCCTTTACTGCTAAGGATCTCATCAGCTTTATCACTTCAACAGAGCCCTCACCTTGTAAGGCTCTTCTGTCTGGTCAAGAGAAACACATCTCAATGGCTTAATTACGCAAAGCTTGCTTGGGTTAATGCTCAGGTCAGATCTAATGCCTGGTGTCAAGTAGTCAACCAGGGCTTCCCAGAAGAAGAAAGCAATGGAAGCCATACCAGATGTCAACTTTAACCCATCTAAGGAGGCCAGCCCTGGTAACAAATGAATGGGTTCTGCTTCTCATGCTGTTTTCACTCCACTCCATTACCTGAAATACTAAAGGTAATGATTCTAATCCAATTTTTGCTACTTTAGCAACATTCTTGGATTATTAACTAAATAACTGAAGTAAGGTTGAATTAAAGTGGATGGGGGAAGGAAAACCCTAAGAACAAGGACAATTTTATCCTTTGACAAACCGAATTAGTGCAGAGGGAGTGCTTCATATAATGAAAAGCTGAACTCAGACACAGGAAGCCTGACATCTAGTTGCTGGTCTATCCCACGTAATCCGAGCAATTGATTGAACTATCCCTTAGGAGCCTCATCAGGATAATACTGACCTTGCCTGTATCATAGGTTGGCTGTGAAGATTCAGTGGTGTATGTGGAATGATTAAGTGATGTATGAACACTATGTATTTCATACAAGATATTATGGATATGAGAAAAATCTGAAAAAAAATTTGCCCATAATTTTCTTTCAATATATCACAGCATTAAGTACAATTTCCAAAGTCAGATACACATTTAGTTCACATCCGTGAAGTGTAACTTATGGAAAAACATTTATAAAGTTATTTGTGTAACTTATGCAAAATTTAAGCCTCAGTTGATTTTCTATAAAAAGAAACGATTAAAATCCATTTCAGGTCTTAAAGAGGATACAGGATATAATGTACATGAAACATTTAGTGCAGCCCCTGGCACACAGAATGTGCGTGATGTTAAAGGTACCACTGTCATCATGGGTAGAAAACATCCCCAAAGGACACATGGACCAAAGTGCAATTTCTTCTCATTGCCTTCTTCCTGGTCTCCTCTACAACTTAACCCTTCACCCCCAATTTGAAAAAACAGAATAAAGTGGTATTCTAGTCTTACATTTGTGTTTTTGTGACGTGAATTTTTAAACATTGAATGTTGCTACTGTAAAGTTCAAAGTAAATGACACATTTGTCTTCACACAATAAGTGGAGCAAAATCAAACTCTATTTCTAAATTTTCATGTCCAAATTTGATAATGAATTAAAGTGTCATCTGTAATGCACACAGAGATGACAAGGCCACAGATCCAACCATATCAGTGCTAGTAAAGCACAAACATCTACATCTCATTACAAGGTAGGTCTCAAAGTCATTGAGGAGCTGCGTTCGACTCCTCTTGTGACCTCAAACATTATTCATACTGCTTAGCACACAGTAGATACTCTATAGATGCTAGCTGGGCAACAACATAATATTTTATTTAACTTTTAAACTCATTACTATAAATATCAGTATAAATAAAATAAAACTATATGTATTTATATATTGTATATTATGAACAAAAATTTATCAACATCACTAAATATGTCAATTCTCTCTCTCATGTGAACTTTAAACATAGTTTCTCAAAGATCTACCTTATGCCACCTTCTCTATTTTTGCCACATTTTCTACCCTGATAAGACTGAGAAAGATGAACCTGCAAAAGGACAGAGGGAATTGAAATTTTTTTAAAAGTATAAAGATATATAAAGGGGAAAAGGAGGCACACAATGCCACAAAAGCCAATGAAAGAATATTTGAAGAGATGTCAAGTCCAAATGCTGGTCAAACACTAAATAAAATGGAGATTAAAAATATCCCCCTTAAATATCTTATAACTGAAAGTTTGTACTCTTTGACAAACATCTTCCCATTTCCCTATCTCCCCCACCTCCCTGGTAACAACCATTCTAGTTTCTGTTTCTATGAGTCTCTGTTTCTGCTTTTTCAGATGCCACATAAAAGTGCATAAAAGTGATATCAACCCTGAAAACTAAAAAAACACTCTTGAGAGAAATTAAAGAGGACACTAATAAATGGAAATTCATCCCATGCTCTTGGGTAGAAAGAATTAATATTGTCAAAATGGCCATCCTGCCTAAAGCAATCTATAGATTCAACACAATCACTATCAAAATACCGACAGCATTCTTCAACGAACTGGAACAAACAGTTCTAAAATTCATATGGAACCACAAAAGACCTCGAATAGCCAAAGCAATCCTGAGAATGAAGAACAAATCTTCCTTCCCAACTTCAAGCTTTGCTACAAAGCCACAGTAATCAAGACAATTTGGAACTGGTACAAGAACAGACCCACAGAGCAGTGGAACAGAAATAGAGAATCCAGATATTAACCCAAGCATATATGGTCAAATAATATATGATAAAGGAGCCATGGATATACAATGAGGAAATGACAGCCTCTTCAACAACTGGTGTTGGCAAAACTGGACAGCTACATGTAAGAGAATGAAACTGGATTACTGTCTAACTCTATACACAAAAGTATACTCAAATGGATCAAAGACCTGAATGTAAGTCATGAAACCATTAAACTCTTAGAAGAAAACATAGGCAAAACTCCCTTGAATATAAGCATGAGCAAATTTTCATTAACATATATCCCTGGGCAAGGGAAACAAAAGCAAAAATAAACAAGTGGGACTATATCAAGCTGAAAAGCTTCTGTACAGCAAAGGACACCATCAGTAGAACAAAAAGGCAACCTACAGTATGGGAGAATATATTCATAAATGACATATCCAATAAGGGGTTGACATCCAAATTATATAAAGAGCTCATGCACCTCAACAAACAAAAGGCAAATATTCTGATTAAAAAATGGGCAGAGGATCTGAATAGATACTTCTCCAAAGAAGAAATTCAGATGGCCAACAGGCACATGAAAAGATGCTTCACATCACTAATCATCAGAGAAATGCAAATTAAAATCACAATGAGATATCATCTCACACCAGTTGGGATGGTCACCATCCAAAAGACAAACAACAACAAATGTTGGTGAGGATGTGGAGAAAAGGGAACCCTCCTGCACTGCTGGTGGGAATGCAAATTAGTTCAACCATTGTGGAAAGCAATATGGAGGTTCCTCAAAAAACTAAAAATAGAAATACCATTTCACCCAGGAATCCCACTCCTAGGAATTTACCTTAGGAATGCAGGATCCCAGTTTGAAAAGGACATATGCACCCCTATGTTTACCGCAGCACTATTTACAATAGGTCCATCAGTAGATGAATGGATAAAGAAGATGTGGCACATATACACAATGGAATATTATTTAGCCATAAGAAGAAAACAAATCCAGACATTTGCAACAAAATGGATGGAGCTAGAGGGTATTATGCTCAGTGAAAAAAGGCAGGTGGAGAAAAACAAGTACCAAATGATTTTACTAATTTGTGGAGTGTAACAACGAAGCAAAAACTGAAGGGACAAAACAGCAGCAGACTCACAGAACCCAAGAAGGGACTAACGGTTACCAAAGAAAAAGGGACTGGGGTGGGTAGGTGGGAATGGAGGGATCAAGGGATTCAGGGGCATTATGATTAGCACACATAATGTGGGGCAGTGGCATGGGGAAGTCAGTATAGCACAGAGAAGACAAGTAGTGACTCTGTAGCATCTCACTACGCTGATGGACAGTGACTGTAATGGGGTAAGTGGTGGGGACTTGATAATGGGGGGAATCTAGTAACCACAGTGTTGCTCGTGTGAATGATACAATAAAAAAAAAGTGATATCATACCGAAGAGTACACTTCCACTTATAAGATGAGTAAGTTCTGAGGATCTAATGTAGGGTATTTGATTGTCATCGTTAACAATACTGTATTACATACTCGGAAGTTACTAAGAGAGTAGATCTTAAATCTTCTCACCACAAAAAAAAAAGTAATTATGTGACTTGGAACTAGTGCTAGAGAGGTAATGATTTTGTAACATATACATGTATCAAATCAAAACACTGTACATCTTAAACTTACATAATGTTATCTGTCAATTATATCTTAATAGAGCTAGAGAAAAGTACCCCTTATACGTGCCACTAAGATTAAGAGTGACAAAGGAGGAGTGGTCTGCATGCAGCAGCAGAAGTAGAAACCATATTTCTGAGCAGAAGAGGGGAGATGAGTGTAAGAACTCCTACAGGAAGACTGCCTGAACAGGTGGAGAGAAATTTAAGAGTGGAAGAAGATACAGGACCGAGACCAGTGGTCAATGAGCATGCCTGAGCACACATGGGAGAGACATGAAAACTATTCGTGTGAGGTAGGATATGACAGGACTCAAATCCAGATCATAGAAAGGGGTCTACTTTTTTGAAAACCTGAGGAAAGGAGAGGATGAATGAAGATATGATAAATTTGTAGATTGGTAGGTAAGGGAGTTTCAGTTTTATGGCTTTGCTTTGCTCAGCTATGAGGCATGGGCTGGTGAAAAGAAGAGTGGTTAGAGTTTGGAAAGAATCAAATCGAGCAGGATGGAGAGGAGAATGATAGAGGGAACTGAACAGAACACTGGTAGGATCTCTGTGGGTATTGTGGGCCCTTTTGAAGTTGGTAACCATGGTTTCTGGCGATCTCTATCTATCATAAAGTGTGTGGGGTTTTTTTAAAGAATAAAAAGGAGATTTTTAAAAAACAAGCAAGGAGTTTATGGAAATGGCTAATGTAACAAAAGATTACAATGAAATCAAATTTTAATATGATAAGCAAGTTGACGCATTGGCAAAAGACAGGAGGTTTGATGAACTGGAGCTCCCCACCAGGTCGAAGGATGAGCTCAGAAAATGAATAAAGAGAAGGAAATGAGTTTATCTTATGGTCAGAAAGTGAGATGATCACATGTAAAGTTAGAACACTTGTGAGATCGTACAAGATCTGCTTAACCAGAGCAGCACGTTCAAATAAGGTGGATGGTTTTAGAAATGAGTTAAAATACGGAAGGTTATTTTTGGAGATGAGAAGGTGAAGGAACCACAAGTGGGCTTTCCACAAAGACACCTAAGTCGCCAGGATGACGGTTGGTTCAGGGAGTAGACAGAGCAACTCTATGGAGGAGGTCAATCCTAAAGCTTATGATAAACAGGAGAAAATGATTTGGAGCCAATAATGAGGATGACAACAAGACTGAAAAGAAAGAAACTCAAGGGACAGGGGCAGTTCCTATCCAGTGACCTGGTCTAAGTTGCATGGGAATTAATATCTGCTCCTCCAGAGACAGTCTGGGGAGAAATGTCCCCCAGCTAGAGCTACAAACAGAGCAGATGATAATTATATAATGAACCGTATCAATAAATTTTCAAGATTTCTCTCTCCTACAAAAAACTTAAATGCATCAAAGGTAGTGACTTGTCCCCCACAACATTATTGAACCAGGGGAACCCTGTTTAAAGTTGGGACTGTGACGAATTCCAACATGCTACAGAAAATAACTAAGTAATATAAGTGGGTTTTAGTTAATAGTGTGCCTCAAGGAGAAATACAGGATAGGGTATTTAGTTCACTTTTACCTAACTCATAAAATTTTGTTGACATAATAAAATAGCTCCCCTTTGAGAAAGTTCCAGATAATTTTCCCAAGCTAATTTAGAAATCATGAAAACATAATTACTTCCCTTGAATAGTTAAATAATGCTGTAAGGAATAAATTACTGTTTACAGGCCCCAGAAGATCTTATACTGAATAAGTCAAATATCTATGTGGAAATTTCAAAATTCAGAATCTAGTTTGTTTTCAAAGGTGAAGATATGTCCTTAAGATTAATGTACACATAACTGGCAAGTGATACCAAAAGTCCAATGCACAACTGACAGTCTCTGTCACCCACTGCAGCACCCCTCACAGGCACTGTCAATCTGGAATTCTGCTTCTCAACTAAGGGTTCACTGAAAGTGTTGGAGAAAAGGAGCTTCTCCACGTCAGACCCCTGCATGCCAGGCTGGTTTGCCTAGTGACTCATGTAATACTTTATTTCTAAGAATCTAATATGCAAAAGCATCTTTAGTAAAGGCCTTGGGGCCCTCTAAAACTAATGAATTCTTAACATCTCTTGCCTATTGGTGCCCTACATGCTTATTTAGTTCCTTGAAGGAGGTAAAAAAACAGTGATTGCAAAAGGTATATAGACAAAATAAGGAAGCAAGGGAAATACTGGTGCATTCTTTTGCTTTAAAGCTGCTTACAAGAGTAATTAGGGGATTCTAGTTACATACCAATTAAATATAGAAAATCGTTAAGACATATAATCGAGCCCTAATTGATTCTTCATTGAAAACCTTTTCATATTTCAGATTTTAGCTATCCTTAGCATCTTCATGACTTATGGGTACATTCGAATTCAAAATCAGTTATTTTCCTTAAGATGTCCAGAGATTCCATTTGGCCAGGTTCCTAGAAGCATTAGTCCTGTCAAGACTTCACATTAGGGCTTCACAGTCTACAGGGAACAGTAAGGGTTTGAGAGATTCTAAAACCTACACTCTATCACCAGAATATATACATGCTTACTGTATAGTTACAGAGTCTGCCTCTCAACAGAAGCTGCTGTAGGGTTTAGAAATTCTCTTTATTTCATATACATACATACATACATAAACACACTCACAGTCCTACCTATCTGCCTATCTATCCACAGACCATTGTAATAGTATAATAGTGACTTAGGTTGATTTTAGAATGCAAATTCTATCCACAGTGCAGCCAAGTGTTCTTGAATAAGATGCCAGTGTTACAAAAACATCCTAAGGCTTAGCATTACTACGTGTAAGTGATGAGAGGGGCTGCTACGTTATCCAACAGGACGACGGGATTAGGACCATACCTGCATGACAAGCAGCTACAGCATCCAACCAACAACGACCCTTTTCAGAGTAATACTGTGTTTGCCTGACAAACAACAGAATATAGGCCAAAGAACATACCAGTGTCCAGGGAACAGTAAAAATTCAGGACCACACATCAAAAGGAGAAAGGTAAAACCTAAGAGGTTTCAGCTCAAAGTAGACTGTAGAAAAGAAAGCCCCAAAGAAGGTGATTTCAGAATAAATATGCAGCCGTAGTACATGGCTATGTTTCAGATTAGCGCAGGGAGTTGGCTATTCTTAATGTAACCACCAAAAGTATCTAGATCTAAGTAAAGGAACTAACAATAATAATTCTTAGAGCTTGTGCTAAAATGTTTAAGTTCACAATAATAGTCCAGTTGTTACTTAAATTAATTTTCATCTCTGAAATCTCTCACTTGCAAAATACCGTCAATGATCTTTTCAATTTAGATAGTGATGTAGGTTAATAGTTTTCAAAAACAAAGGACTACGTGGCTGGAGAGCCAGACAAGCGTTTCATCTCTGAAAACAAACCCGAAATTTGAACCAAGAATAAACAATATTCACAAAATAAACACAAGAAGAGTTTTTATGTTCTTTGCATGTCTCTCTCTCATTAAAATGCCTTTTGGCGGGGAGGCGGGGTGGCAAGGTATACAGCGCTTTCTCAGAAATGTTTTTTATGACCCTTCATGAGCAGGGGGACGCACGACCACGCCCTCATACAGAGCCCAGCCAAGCGCACCACAAGGTCAGGCGGCACTTCAGCGCTGAGTCACGCTCAACTCAAAGCCCCGTGCTGACCTCATGGGGCCACGGTGAGGATGAGGAGAGATTATGCACGATTTAGGGGCCGCTCCATAAATGTTAACCCTTTCCTGCCTTTCCTTCTCCAGGGACCGACTCATGGTAGGTAGTGCCTGGAGACCCCAGCCAGCGAGAAAGAAGGAAGCAACACAAATACAGCAGCTACAGGTGGTCCTGGTGCCAGAGCCCGAGGCTCACCTCCTGGCCTCTCAGTACCGCCGCGGAGGCAGCGCCGCACGCTCGTGACCCTCCCCGTCCCTCATCTCAGGCATCAGGTGTGCCCAGCAGTCCTGTGCCCACACCGCTCCCACACCCTCCCCGTTCCTCATCTCAGACATCAGGTGTGCCCAGCAGTCCTGTGCCCACACCACTCGCACACCCTCCTCGGCCCCTTTTTCATTTCAGTTCAAGGTGCAGTATGGTGGAGGCGATGCAGACTATCACACAGAGCATGAGGCTGTATTCTAAAGGCTTGTAATATATTCAGAAATAAACTGAAATAGGACCCCACTATTCATGGCACAGCCTAATTTATGTTAGAGTCTGAGTTTAGCAAAAGGGAGGTAAAATATCAGAAGGCAGTTAGAAGAGGGAAATGAAACAAAACTTAAACTAAAATAATTCAAGATCTAAAAATGCCACGAAACATATTTTTCATCTCGTGGGTCCATCCTTAGATACATAAGCAAGCAACTTACACCATAAAAGATACGGTATAAAACTGAAAGTGCAGAAGCAAAGGGGAACAGAAAATTCATCAGCAAAACGTCATTTCTGTATCTTTACTATCATAGCTCCACCATCTGGGTTATATTTTATAGTTAGTTGTCTGAGGCAAAAATAAAAGATGACTGGTTAAGGTTGCTATTTCTATCAACATGACACTGAGTTACAGTACTATTTCTCCTCGTTTCTAGAGACGTGCCATTTGTCTTCTTATGATCCACATGCAGAACCTTTTCAATTTTAGCACCAACAGGCCCGTTTTACACGGAGCAGACGGAGATCACTTCACTTGCACAACTGTATCTAAAAAAAATGCTTTCAAACTAACACATTAGGTCTTTTCCTCACCAAACTTAAGTGACTCCCAAGAGCTTTAATTTATAATTAGGGAGCTCAATTAAGAAAATTAAAATTAGTAGTGCAACCTCTGTG
>JAQQAC010008864.1:15406589-15519495 GCA_029783875.1 Phataginus tricuspis
TAGGGAGCTCAATTAAGAAAATTAAAATTAGTAGTGCAACCTCTGTGTGCCATCACACTCAGTATTTTTTTAACATGAAACCTTTGGTAGTATGAACTTACAGAAAAAAGCAAGCTTTAAGAGATTACATGCTACTCAAAAGGCAATAAAACCACATCAGTCTACATCAAGGTTCAACCAGATGCTGAACTTGAGCTCTCACATCACAAATGCAAACACATTAATAAGTAATTGTTTTGTTAAGACCATGGGTAAAAAGAGAACTCTTTATTTTCATATTGGTTTGAGAATTAAATTTCAAAAGTACTGTAACCCTCCCCTCTTTCCAAAGCAGGCAAGAATTAAGTGGGAAGAGATTATTTATACAAAGTTAATTAGAGTAACCAGTTTGTGTACTCTCAGTTGAGTTTAGCAATAAAAAAAAAATGTTTTTCATTCCTATTTTGTTTTACAATGTGCAAGTACAGTGATATCTTTGGTCATAGGATTAAATAGTTCAGATAAAACTATTACATAATTTAATATGTCAGTGCTTTTAGCTAGTAAAAAGCCTAGTGAACGCTCAGTATATTTACTAGGGGAAGCACTGAACAATACATTTCATAGTCAGCTTCCACAAAAGAAAATAATGAGGAATTTTAGAAGATATCTTAGCACCGCTAAAACAATGGGTGCATACACATAAATATGCACACATATTTGCCTTGACTTCTTATCCTAAAAAACAAGAAAATCTATTTTAGATCTATTAACTAAAAGTATACATTTTACTTAATTCTTTGCAGGATATCAACTCAAATATGTGGTGATATACTTAGTAAAATAATCTTGTGCCAGCAAAGGACACAGCTGCACTTTAAGACTCTTTTTAAGACAAAAAAGATGTTATCTAGAATATTCGAGATCTGAAGTTAGCTAGTATTGAAATCTCAGTGAAAAAGGAGGAAAATGACATCCCTTTCCATATCACAAAGTAAACATTATTTTTGAAGAATACCCATAACCTCTGACAATAAATAAAAATGGGTTATTTGAGGTAGAGAATTTTAGAAATCACAATACTGGTGAGAAAGAAGCCCTGGGAATTCTTCGTAAAATCACAAGAGCCAGAGACGACATAAAAAATGTCACTGAGTCATCAAGTATTTTTGTCACCCGTAGAAGACAAAAGGCATGGAATCAAACCGGGCTTTAAAGATAGATGTGGAGAGATAAACTCTATCTTCACCAGGAACAGGGAATGGACAAGGAGGGAAAGCCTTAATTCTATTTGCAGGACTTAGGTAAAGGTGAGGGGAGGTGACAGACACTGTAATGACCAAGGACCTTCTTTACTGAAGAACAGAAACCAACCTAAATGACTTAGGTGACCTGGAAGAGTCACTCAAACGAATCTAGAAGTAGTTTGTGAAAATCAAAGGCCTCTTTTCAGAGACGTTAAGAGACATCCAACCTGCTTAAACCTTGCACGGCGTCTACACATTGGGATTAACGTGATCAACAAATCACACAGGTGCTGAAAGCTGCCAAATAGCTTAAGGAGACCAGGCCAGTGGTTCCCAACAAGTGGTCTTGGCACCAGCAGCCTCAGCGACATCGAGGGACTTATTAGAAATGCAAACACTTGGGACCCACCCACGGAGTTGGGTAGATGGGGCCCACGATCCAGTGTCTCTGGGTAATTCCGGTGCAGCCTGAAGTCTGAGAACCACTCGCGTAAGTTTGACCTCAGTTCAGAGATAAAATGAGCGGGAAGTCTTTGTCGTAATCCTATAGTTAGTAACGGAAGAGTTGGTTCTAGGAGCCAGTCTTCTTGTTTTAGTACTTTTTTTTTTTCATGGAAAATCAATTCGTAGTTAGATTCATCAGTTTTTTCAGATACCCAGTTAAAATTATACACACACACACACATACACACACACATCTGTATAAAATACTAATTTTAAAACTTCAAAAACATAAAGTTTAAATGACTGGCCCCTCATTTATTCATCAAAAATTGTTTGATAGACACTAGAAAGAGAGAAATACCTAATTTTTAATCGAAAAGGTCACAATGCAGCAGAAGAGGTGGGTGTCCCAGGAATAACTACATCAATTATTTATAATAAAACAGAGTCAGAGAGACATAAGAGAATTCAGAGGAGGGAGAAAATTGCTCCACTGGGGGGAAAGAGCAAAAGACTCCAGAGGAAGTAACCTCAGAGCATCTGATAAAGGGAATCACCCCTCAGTCCCCAAGCACTTGGTGAACACACACGAAACATCCTTGCCAGTCGAGATACAGTGATGGATAAAAGGCAGAGCACAGCTTCTAGGAGGTGAAGATCTACGACTTATGCAGGGCACCAACATACAAGAAGGAAAGAGTTGGCCAATTTTTTTTTTCTATTTGGGAAAGCAGACCATGATTCAAAAAGGAAATGACTCCAGAGCAGAGTTTAAAACAAAGCAAAGAGGGAAAAAAGGTATTACAGATCCAATGAAGTCTATTTGAGAAAGCATGGCAACAGGAAACTTCTTGACCTATTGGCAAAACAATTTGTAGAACTTTCACAGGTAGTTAGGAAGAGCAAACAGAGGAGATAAGGCCTTGGAGACAGGAGGCTGAGACTTGCAAAGACTTTTACACCAGACTTTTATGCACAGACTTATCCTGCAAAGATATCCAGGCCAGAGGCAGGAGTCTGCCCTTTATCCTGAACATACTGTAACGCCTCGAAGGGGTTTACAAATGAGATGATGTGACTGATTTGCACCTAACAAAGGACACTGTGGTAGGAACAACCAGACTGAAAGACTGGAATCTCATCAAAAGGACCTAAACATCCAAATTTACACCTAAATAACTTAGATCTTAGTTGACCAGTCAAGAAATATTTATTGCACCCTGACTATGCACAATGATGTGAAAAAATTTTAAGCCTACATTCATATGCATATATATGGAGAGAACAACGTGTCTGTGTGTGTGTGTGTGTGTGTGTGTGTGTGTGTGTGCGCGCGTGTGTAAGTAGTTTATTTTTCTTTTAAATTCAAAATTTTACCAACAAACCAGGTCATTTAAGGCAAATAATGTTAAAGAGGCTTCAGGAAAATTTAATGTGTTACTGAAAATGTCATAAACATTGTCTTCACTCTAAGATTTATAAAATAGTAAATGAAGTTGCTGTAACAAAATCAAAGTTTTTTATTCCTTTCACACTGTTAAATTCAGTTTTCTTAGGAGAGTAGTGAAAATTCACCTTTAATTTTCTCTATACTACATGTCACCAAAAAAACAAAAACAATTTATCGAATGAATCTAACTCAAAGTTCCAACTGTCAAAAACAGAGAATTCTCTGATTTGTAAATGCACCAAACTTCACTAGTGAGACATTTATAACAAATCTTGGCATTAAGAAAATAGTCAGAATATATTTTATTTAGAAATAAATTAGGAACACTAAAAATTATTTAAATATTACATTTT
Organism: Phataginus tricuspis; assembly: GCA_029783875.1. Lineage (NCBI taxonomy): Eukaryota > Metazoa > Chordata > Mammalia > Pholidota > Manidae > Phataginus > Phataginus tricuspis. The sequence goes on from JAQQAC010008864.1 coordinate 15,410,063, forward strand.
GAGGAGGACTGTTACAAGAAATGAAAGTATTTCTTTTTTCATTAAACGATAGTTTTATTCATTTTTAAAGTAGCACTAGCTTAGCTATGTTCTGTAACAAAAGAAAAAGAGTATGGGAAAGCCCTTAATATTTCTGTAATAAGGCCACTACATAATGTTAAATAAAGCAAATAATTAAATTTTCCATTTTATTATGTTAAAATCATCAAAATACTTTATACACTGAATGCCAGAATAAATCATTTATGGCTGAACTGGCTAATAGATTAACTAGATCTTGACTTTATATTTTCCTTTATCTCTTCTTGAAGTGCCCAGGTTAATACTAGAGATTATTGTTCAGAGAATCCAAAGCAATGCGAAAAATAAAATAAATGAAACAAATATGGAATAAAAATATTTGTTTGCTTACTGACCCTTTTAACATAGCATATTCATTTGTTCATTATACAGCTGACCCTTGAATAATGCAGAGATTAGGGAACCAGCCTCCCCATACACACACAGTTAAAAATCAGTGTATAACTTTTGATTCCCCCCCAAATTTAACTACTAATAGCCTACTGTTGACAAAAAACCTTACCAATAATATTACCAGTCCATTAACACATATTTTGTATGTTACATGTATTACATACTGTATTCATACAATAAAGTAGGCTAAAGAAAAGAAATTTTTCAAATTGTCACAAATCTCCAAAAAATTTTCTAATACATTTATTGAAAAAAGTCACATATAAGTGGACTCACACGGTTCAAACCCATGTTGTTCAAGGATCAACCGCATGTCTCCCAATCACCTAATACGTAGATGAGATGAACAACACAGAAAAAGTTGGTGATTTCTGAAAAACACCTTAATGTGGAAGAAAGACAACAAATAAATGTACGCGATGCTGACAAAGTGTTATGGAGACACGGAGCTAAAAAACAGAGCGGCAGAGGCACAGCGTTCAAGGAAACCTCTGAGAAGGTATAATATGAACAGAGGCTTGAATGTGAAGAGGGGGGGAAATGCCTTTTCAAACAGATGGAATAACAGTCACAAGGACTTTGAGACAGGAACAATCTTGGAACATTCCAGAAGCACAGGGCAGAGTGATGGAGAGAGACAGAGGCAGTCAAGTTTGTGTGGAGTTAGCCAGGAGTCAGATGCATGCTAAAGAACTTGAATTATATTTTAAGTGTGCTGAGAAGCCAGGGGAAGATATGGGTAGAATCCTTAATATCTGACATGGTTCTGAAAGATGAGTCTGCTGTGACAGCGGCCTACTAGGGATGAGAAGGGAAGCTAGGAGAGCTGTTGAGAGGCAGGCGTTTGAGGTGAGAGAGGATGGAAGCCTTTAGCAGTGCTTCCCATATACTTTCACATTACAGGGAAAACACATACACACAGAAAATGATCATATCTGTGACATATCTTGGAGTAAATGGATAAGGCTGTTCATAGCTTAAGTCTCCAGCCTATAGGGCAAGATATCTCAGTAACAAAGCCAACTCTACATCTCTATACATCTAAGTAGATAGACAGATATGTAGATACACGGATACATAGAGAGCAAGTGTATAAATTGAATGTAATTCTATAGAAAAAGAAAAAAAGCAGCATATAGACCCAACTAACAGTAATTAACCTTGAGAAAGGGATTGGGCAGAAGGGACAAAATGATATAAAGGAGGAGTTTCACTTTTTTATTTTATTTACTTCTGTATTGAATTTTATAATATTTATCAATGTATTGCATCACTTAGAGAATCATTTTTAGACCTACAGATCATGTTATTATCTCTGAACATGGCTCCCTCAAAAATATACCTTAAATTCCTTTTTTAAAAAAGAGATTGCATTATATTCTAAATGGAATGGAACAGGCTTATAGCAGATATAGCTTATATCTGAATTATGATCTAAAGAAGTTTATTGTGATGTCTGTGGAGAGAAGGGGTTTGTGGGAGAGTCAAAGCCAGAAGCAGAGATAATGCTGAGACCACTGCAGGTATTCAAGAGAATGATGACGGTTCCAACCACAGAGATGGCCTAGGAAATGGAGAAAACGCTTTCTCTTTGCTGCCCCCGATACCTAGCAGGGCAAGTGGCATGGAGCATGCATTCCAACACACAGGACTTGTCGTCAAATAAGGAAGAAAGGAGAGCAGGAGGCAGCCAGCCCATCAGAGGGCTGTCGTATGCTGCTTTTCTAATTTGTGCTGGAGAGGCGGACGTTTTCCTTGGAGATGCTTGTATAATGTCCACTTCTGAAAACAGCTAACAAATACCCTAAGAAATTCAAGATTTATATAGCTACTATTACAACAAATTAATTCTGGAAGTAAGGTGAAAATTATTTTAAAACAAACTTCTTTCTCAGTTCAACTCCAGTATGAAAACAGGTTGTCACTGAAGTTTCAAATACTTTAGAAGATATTACAAAAATATGAAATTATAATGAATGGTAGTTATCATTCATTATAATAAAGGCACCTAAGAAATATTACTTTAATAGTTTAAAATTTAATGGTATGGTATAGTTCGTCTCTAAAATATGAAACAAATTAACCTAAACTATGAAGCTGATTTGCATGCTCTTAGCTTTTTCTTCTCTTTTTTTTACTTATCAGCTGAGGTCTCTATCAGTTTTTTTATCCTGAGCCTGGTCAACAGTAATTTCTTCTTTACCCCACTTGATCTCTGTCCAGCTCTTAGCTTCATTTTCTATTTTACCTGCACAAATATAAATCTCATCTTGTCATTACCTTTTTCTATATTATCAAACATAAGACTTAAAATAAAAATTTCAGAAAAATCTTCAATTTCTGCTTCACTGTATTAGATAAGTCATTGTTTTATTTTCTTTGGTTTGTACGATTAAAAATATAAGAACAGAAATCTATAGCTGTAAAGATTTTTTGACAGATTGTATGGATTTTTAATTTGAGGATGTTTCTAGAGGGGGAAAAGTGATGTTATAAATAACAAGTTAATTTTCCATGCTATCCCTTAAGATACTTTAGTCCATAATACAGGTAAAACACTATAAATTTGTAATAGGTTTCATTCTATTACTTTCTTTATAAGATACTTATGTCCCCAACTTTGAAATAGCAAAATACTGTTTTAAGTACTAATACAATACAATCTAGCCACAGATCTGCAGTTATTAAAGGATGGGCACTACATGAGGAGCTTCAGAGTCTAGAGAGAACTGTCCTACAGACTGTGCACCATAATGGAACTGTCTTCCATCTCTCCTATATGATGGCCCAGCAACAGGCGGGCACTTGGACATGTGTACTTGAAATTTGGTTAGTGCAACTGAGGAAATACATTTTTTTATTTTACTTAATTTTAATTAAATTTAAATAATCATATCTGGCCAGTGGCTACCTCACTGGACATTGGAGCTCTGAAATACAAATTTCAACAAATTTGGTGAGTAGCAATTAGGTGGTATATTAATGATAGTGAAATCAAAAGCAAAAAAGAAGCAACTGGAGTGTCACAGTCCATTTTCAGAGAAGAGTAATATAAACTCCATTAGAATCAAAAATGTAGGTTCTACTCTAAGGGAAAGCTTTGAGTTGAGCCCTTACATTGTGGCCTATAGGGACACGACTAACTCTCGGATCCAATACCGAGTTCTTCAGCCTGAGAAAAGTTTCTCCATGTGAGCAAATGACAGAACCAATCAAGAGTGCTTTATCTGGATCCTGCAGTGCTGTATGATTTGCTATTAACCATCAAATATTACTTTCCAAATTTGGATTTCATCCCAATTTTATGGATGGCAAACTAAGCAGCTTGGCAAAAGTTATACAACAGCACAATACTGTGGATATACCAATTCCATGTCCAGTTTCCAATATGTTTTCTCCCTGGATTCAAACAGTGTGAGACAAACTCAAGATTAAATTGAAACCAAAAAGGTCATGCAGTGACAATATAAACTATGCTCTACTGAAAGGGGATTTTTCACTTCAGGGAAACAGACTGCAAGCCTTGGTCTTAAGACAAAATACAAATATTGATTATCAATATCAATTTTTTACAATCATAAAATTTTGGCCTTTTTTTTTAATGCAGGAGGGAATTATTTTGAAGAGTTAAACTCTTCACAGACCAAGAGAATACTAACTTCCCAAGAAAAACAAATCAGAGTGTTTATGTACTTAAGTGATCTTTATAGGAGATAAACCTAAACTACCCCGATTACGGGGCTATGGAAGGGTACAGGGCAGAGAAGGAGGGAGAGATTAATAGACACTCCACCCACAGCCATCAAAACTGTCAGATGGTCTGGGTAAGAGTCACCTAAAGCCTTAAATAAAAGGAATACCTACTTCTTACTTCAGTTATTTTACAAGTCAGTATGAAGCATTGACATGAAAAGTCTATTTTGTGAAAAACAAAAAATATAAAATACTATGGCTCTTTTAGTCTTTTTATAGTAGGTTTACTAGTACTTTTTTCCAAGAATTTGAAGCTAGTCTAAAGCCACAGGCAAAAATGTTCCAACTATTTCACATTCTAGAAAATTCATAAACAACCAGGCCTATCTTCCTGCAGGGATCTGAGAGGTGACAGACCCATGCACACCACAGCCCATGGCCTCTGATACCCAACCAATCTGAGCAGAAGGCTGGGCACAAGAGAAAGAGAGGCAGTATTGACAGCGATGGGCATCCCCTCCTCTGGGGGAAGGGAAGCAGGTGCTTCCCCCACAGGAAACTTTCCGGGGCCAAGCAGAAGGAAGCTTCTGAAAGAACCTCTCATCAAGACTGGGAGGGCCTGTGAATGGGGGAGGCTGGCCAATGGACCCCACCGAAATGCTTCATGAGACAGTCCTTGGGATAACTTGGCAAAATCCCATAAGAACAGAGAGGTGTTCCTTTCTCACTGTGGAGAGTGTTAACGGAGAGACACGTGGTGGTGGCCTACAGCAGGAGAACCAGGGGGGACCATATGCTGTTAGCCCAGTGGTCTGCTGGTAAAGATTCAGTAACTGACCGGGAGGTGTGGGGAAGGGGGGAGGTGAAGACAACAGGTCCTGCTGTGTGGCTCTTACTGATTTCAGACAGAAATCCGCCATGGCCAATTTCAGGCTACCGATGTGAAGTCACCGAAGGTGCCCCGTGAAGGGTGTGCACTGGCACACCGGTCTGCAGTATTTTCCACCACAGAAAGACAACACACACAGACATCAAGAGCACTGATAAGAAAATGTGGTAAAATATTCAGAAGTGTTAAATCTTGAGTTTATTGCTTTGTTTTTAATATAATTGGATTATTCACTTATATAATGTAATTATAATGTCTAGGCTATCATAAAGATCACAAAATTCCTGAAATTTTAACAGTCTGTTCTTGCAAGCCAGCGCAAGCCACCTCTTGCACACCACGAGTTCCTAGAAGGTGGAGGAGAGTTTCCCTGTTGGTCCGAGGTCATGGAGGAGGTTGGCCTCTCCCCACACAGTCAACACCTTACAGAGCTGGTAGCGGGGCTCAAGGTCTTACCAGATAACAGCTAAATGGGGGCCACTCTCTCCGGAAAGGCCGGAGTAGTGGACCACTGGCAGAAGTTCAAGAGGAGCATAGCAGCCTCTTTCCGAAGGAGACCTTGAGGATAGCGGCGGCTGGCGTGAAACAGAATAAAATGCCAAGTAAACCATCCCCATAGCAGCTGTGAGAAAAAAACCTAAGAAAAATCAGAGCAAAAGCAGGGGCTCCTCTCCACATCTGACACAGGTCCACTTAAGCAGGAAGACATCTGCCTCCTTCACATGCACTTCCGGCCCGAGTCCTGGCAAGGAGACCGAAGCACAGGCAATATGCCGACGCCTCCCCTTTGAACACCAAGCTGCAAGCCGAGGAGACGACGAGTGGAGGGAAGGCAACGCGAGTGTGTGTACGCTTACACTAGACTAAACTGGATGCTAATAACTGAAAAGGAACAAAAACTATGAAATTTGTCCAGCAGATAAGAGTCAGGGAAGAGTAAATTGACAAAAGTATAACTGAAAATAATGGCTTGGTGGCAGGAAAACAGGTTAAATCCTCCCAGAGTTGAAACCTCTCAACAGACTAGTTAGATACAAGCTTATGGTGTTAACTATTCAGAACAGTATGCTAGGTATCCACTGCTAACAAGAAAATTAAAATAAACAAAAAAATTTTTTTTAAAGAAAAACAGCCTATTTTACATTCTAATATCATGCAAATGGTGGTACCTGTCATCCTGCTGTTTCTATGCGGGCACTGTTTCTCCACCATAGATTGACATCAAATGTGTGAAGAGCTCTAAATATGCAAGTGATCATTATTAAAAACAGAAACACTATAGTACCTTAATGTACATTCTTTTATTTGACCCACACAAAGAGTTTTGAGGTAGGTAGGACACTTGTTAACATCATATCTTATAGATAGTAAAAATGAAGCTGAAATTAAATGACATGCTCACTTCAAAGTGAGAAGTTGAGCACACCCAAAGGCCTATGCAGTTAAGTATAGTTAAGAAACACTGGCTTTAGAAGTTAGGTCTGGGTTCTAATCGTGATTATGTCCCTTATAGTTATGTGGTAATGGCTCAAATAAGCTCTCTAGCCCATGTTTCTTTCCTCTATGAAATTAAATCATTGGACCAGAAAATCTGTAATGTACTTTCTAGAATCATGAGTCTATTTTACCAAGAGGGAAGGCAGCAGGTCCAGAAGACCAGCGTGATGATCACACGACTAAGCACACAACAATGCCAAAAGGAAGAGTCCAGGGAAGGCTTGTCAGCTGCCAGAACTAAAACAAACTGGTGCTAAATCAGCTCTCAGCTCAGGAGCTTTTATTTGCTTCCTGAAAACAATGTTTCCAAGTATTTCCAAGCTTGCCTAACCAACAAGGCTTGCACGTAGAAGTAAGTGAGGACACGAAATTGGGATACAGTATGCAGGATGATAGAAGAGATTCATTTCTGGGGGAAAAAATATTGCTAAGCAATCCATGTGAAAATGATATCTCGCTCTCTTCTGGAAATTATCAAAGAATAACATAATGAAATATTTTATTACTTATTATGACATCAGCTATTATATTATTAATCTTATAAAAGTATAGCTAATCAAATGCTGACTTTGATATTTAGGTTTTCAGAAATAAGCAGAAACAAAGTATCCACATATTAATGCAAACCCAGAAAATAGCGAATCAGTATCAGAGATGAATCAGTACAAAGTAAAGGGAAAAAGCAGGGAAGTCTCTGATTCATCTACGCGCCATAAATGCATCTTTGAACAGCAAAAACATAATGCATTTCTTCAACTAATTTACCAAGAATAAAAATCACCAGGTGAGTCAACATACATGAATTATTTTATGTTCCCTCCCCTGTTTCCATGAGAGGAAAAAACTCTCTCACTTATTTATATTTGTTCTTCACATCCATAATAAAAACAGAATTAAAAACATGTAGGCATATATATATTTATGTAAAGAAGACAAACCAAAATAGCCATGATCAGGTAATTAAGAAAACATGAAGTATTATACTTTAAAGAGATTAAAACAAAAATAAACAAAAAGGAAACTTTAAAGTCGACCTTCTAATTGAAGCCTGGGTTTCCTGCTAAGTTTATGACTCAGCGTTGAGCAACCTGTGCTGTGATCCCAGGCCACGAGTCACTGTGACTCTGAGAACAGTACATCAGCCTCCTTCACGCCTCCATCCTCTGAAATACAAGGTTGATTTGAGCAGGTCACATGATAACATGTGATTTGTTCTAATATGGAGTTGGCCTTCAATACATCAATTTCCTACCAGAGTCCTGCTAAGAAAGGCTGTGGTTTCAGGGAGGCTTCTTACACACCAGAACTACCAGCAAAGTCCTCCAGTCTGCTGACAAGAGTTAAACTGATCTGATTCCTGTTTCTTAGACAAGGCTATTAACCACCACCTCAAACCCACCCACCCATCCAACACACACACTCCAACCAAACTTAGGAGCATGATGGCAAATATAAGATGTGAAAAACAAATAACTGCTATTCACGGAACACTTATCTGCCAGCCAGTGACTTAGGCACTTCTGAACAAATTTGAAGCCTGGACACAATAAATAAGTTGTACAGGGAAAGAGGAAGCAAGTGATTTAAGCTGTAATTTTATTATAACTGGTTTTGACCCTAAAGCCCACGCTCTTTAAAACTGTGTAATAACTCTTCCTCCAATATTTAGCTACTACTAGTAATTCACAAATAGCTTCCCCAGAAAAGTTCATACTATGTAATTTACCAAACAACCCACAAGGCTCCAGTTAACAGTAATAGCACATAAAACTCTCTTGTCTGTGGTCTTGGAACTATGACTTTGTCCAGTCCTTGACACATTGAATACAAAAGTAACTTGACTATTAAACTTAAGTATGGACTATCTTAAATATTCCAAGAAGAATATGAATACACACACATACACACACACAAAATTGTCAGTAGCAATAGAACAAAATTCAAATTGTAGATTTCTGATAAAAGGAGATCAGGTAGTTCTTATGGGGAAAAATATGAACAAAAGAGCTCAAGAAAAATATTTTTTCTCTACTATACCAACTACTTGGCTAATGAGTCATTCTGATTTCCTAGTGATTATAAGGCAATGAACAGTTCATTCATTCAGTTTAAATATATATTGAACCATCATAAGACTATCAGCATCATATTTTAGCACAAGAAAAAAAAAAACCTATCGTGCCTCTTTCAGCCTAAGAGCGCAGGGGGGGAAATGGGATCGTGGTGGCAGGGAAGACTGGAATAGAAGCACTCAGTTATTATGAAAAAATCATATCAAAGGAATAGATACCTTTGGCTGCACCTTTCCCATGCTTATGCCCTAGAGGTATGTGATTACCTTATACTCATTGGTGTTCCCAGAGAAACACATTTTGTATCATGACACAATTTTTTTTAAAGTGAAGAACATATTACCAGAGGTGCTCGTTAAATGGATGATGATGACTTAAATTAACCCACATTTGTCACTAAATTCCAAGGGTCATCCATCACTGAGCACAAAAAGACCTATTTTCTATATGAGAGAAAACATAAAATGCAAAGAATGTGAGAGAACCACTAATTAAAGTTTATATAAAAGAAGACAGAGAACTATTAGAAATATTTATGATTTCAGCCCTTTTTGGGAACAAGGTCCACATTCCGAAAGACAAAGAATCAAAGACAGAAAGAATAAAGCCGTTTATTTACATTTGCCAACTGCATGACCAATAGAAAATTATTATTCTGCAATAATCACTGTGTCCCACTGAGCAGTAAAATTATTTTTAACAATTCATTTGTTTTACACCCTTTAAAATGCAATGGCTCTAGTTAAATTACAATAATCTGGTCATCTAACTTTAAATCAGTCCTTTATCTGTAATACTAAGACCTGCTTAAATATAAATATCATCTAAAGTAAAATATTTTCAATATATTGAACTCATCTTTACTATTTTATTCTTTGCTGGCTACATATTCTCCTAAAACAAAATAAGATAAGTAAAGTGTTTATTGATGAATCTGCTAACAAAAACAGATTTCAAATATGGCCTAAGATATACTTTTCAAGTTTCTTTCCTTATCTTGGAAAGATATTGTATTCATTTTTAACATTCCTGGAGGGAATGATCATTAGCTTTATCACTTGCTTTCCACCAATAAATGTAAATATGAACTCTGAATGAAGATGACCTGTGACCCTTCATCTATTTCGTGACCTCCTTCAGTCATTTCCTGTACTATTACCCTCATCAAAACAAATGGATCCAGGTGAAATCATAAGCAAAAAGCTCTCACTCTGATGTCACATAAAGGGAGACCACATCACTGAGTAATATTCTCGTCAGCTTAAAAATCAGACAATGTGAACAACATGTTACTAAGTGTCCTATCTCATTTGCTAAGGATTAATTAATTTCAGAAAAGTCCCAGAGGGCAGGAATTTACTCTTTTCAAAAAAATAAAGGCAGTTTAAGGAAATGCCCTCTAAAATTCCAGTTTATCAATCTTAAAAAAATAGGAAACTGGAATCAAATTGTCCTGCAAACATATAACTACCTGATTCATCAAATTCATTCATTTCTCCACTGTTAGAATAAAAAGTAAAGTGCCTCCCTGTAAGCCAACGACTACAAGTAAATGCTATAAACCTGTCATTGTAAATGTCCACAATTACATGTATAAGAAGGATTATGTGATATTTTAGGTAATTAAACTAACAATGTTCTGAACAGGTATGGATCTGTGAAACAAAAATCATAGCATAAATCAAGAAAGCATAAGTATTTCAATCTAGATAAGGGCTCACGGGGTAATTTTTAATTTCAGCACCTAATTTTGTGCCCAGCACTGTGCAAACCAACATGGAGAAGAGAGGAAAGAACACACAGATGCTGTCCTCAGAAACAGAGAATTTATTTTAAAAAGCATCTATCTATAACATGTCAGGCAGTGCATTAGTGCATTGGACTACAAGGCTAAAATAAAGACAACCCCACAGTCCAGAAGCCAGAGACTAGGCAAAATAAGAGTAGTTACAAAACAGTATTATGTGGGCTATGATAGATGCAGTTACATAAATCTACTGAAACACAGAGGAAAGACAAAATGTCAGGAGAAGTTGGAGAGGCTCAAAAGATGATTACATTATAACCCACAGGAAAGCAGAAAAGGATGTAATTAGAGAGGCCTGAATATCAGGGAAAAGATTTTCCTGATTCTGCAGTGTTTGCAGGATGCCCTGACTTTGGATAGTAATGCCAGGCAGGCCAGTTAATCAGGAAAATGGCATACAGAGATCTAGGTGATGGTGAGAACAGAGAACTTTACCCAGATATGAAGCACACTACAAAGACAGTGCAATTCATTAACAACTTCAAGATGAAAAAAAATGAACAGAGCTTTGGGGTGTAATGAAAGTTGAGTCAGTTCCAGTTACAAAGTTTCCAGCCAGAGAGATTCTGTGAATGATGTGTCACTGATAGAATATAGAAATTGGGACACAGCTAGAGTATAAAGAGTAAACATAAACAATTCAAGTTTAAACTATTGATAGTTAGAAACATAAAAGAAGAGGACTGGGGAAAATGGGTGGGAAGGGAGGGATAAGAGGGTAAAAGAGGCATTACGATTAGCAGACGTAATGTTGGGGGTCATGCGGAGGGCTGTACAACTCAGAGAAGACAAGTAGTGATTATATAGAAACATACAAGAGCCACCATACTTAAGCAAAATGCATTTCTTTTACCACCTATTTAAGTTTTAGAGATAAGAATTGACAAATGTTAAATTTGGGATAGTTGTTTTCAAATTTCTTAAAATCACAGGTGTCCTTGTAGAAGGTAATATGTTCTCCACCAGGAACTTCTCCGGTATAATGAACGTGCTGCAGTTTTTCTATGTAATAAGGTAAAATCAATTTAGCTTTCGCTGTAGCTGCAAGAAAAGTCTTTAAACCAATTAAATTAACTTTCTCTTCTGCTGATTGTACTTGCTATTCGATTATCCTCAACCCACAGCAGACAGTCCTAACTTTTGGGCCATAATGGTTTCCTGGAAACCACGTCTTTCAAATACCTGTAAAGGGGATTGTGCTTTCCTATAGGAATGATATAATTTAGGTAAAGTTTTTGACATCAATAAATTATGACAACTTCAATCAATCATACATTATTAAAGCAAAGGAAAAATGAAAACAAATATAATCATTTTTTAAATAGTAAACTTTTGCTCCAAGTCATCTCCTAGAATTTTATTACTGAAGAAACTTTAGGAAGTATCTAAGCTGCAATATCAGATTTTTTCAAAGAGGCACACATAGTTTAACCTTGATTCTAAAAAGTTTCAGAATATTAGAGACAGAAATAGGATTTTATAAGAGTTCTACTGATTCAAAGGGCAAGGTATTTAACATTCCATTAAAGTTCACCCCCCCAACTTTACAAAGCCACATTCAGTGACCCTAAGTAATTAGCATTGACTAAGGAGAGAGACAATGTACTACAAAGTAAACATAGTCTACCTGAATACGGCATTTCCACCATATTCAATTCTAAGCATTTTTTACATATAATACAGATGCTAGAAACCTTTAAAATATCATTTATACACGTGTCTTTGGAGAGCATATAACATGCAGCATCCAGTGGTCTTAACTTTCAGGATGGACTTTGGAGATTATTTAGAGAGCACATATTATCTTTCAAATGCTACTCAGGAAGATTTTAATTTATTTATCCACCAAAACAAAAAGGAATAAAACCATCTTGGGAATTACTCTGTTTAAATGTAGACAGTGTAGCATCCTGTCATGGAGGATTCAGGGAATCAATCAATCATCAAGAGTCCAGGAGTCTAACTCCCGCTTTGTTTCTAGCTACATGTGTGCTACATAAAACAAGGAGAGAGGCCTGGGTAGCTAAGGCCTTTTTTTTTCTTTTTTTAATCTTAAAGATCTGTGATTCTGACTTCAATTGTCAACTTTTGGCAATTAATACTTGCTTTTATTCAGGTCTTAAACATCAAGAGCAGCCTTGAAAGAATAAAAAGTACAGACAAAAGGCTGCCTGAGCACAGTGGTCTAGCGAGGGAGGGAAGAGAAGCTGCCCCTTCGCCTTGATAATAGTGGGAGAAATAAAAACCTAAAAAAAAAAAAAATCTTCTGTAGTCAATCCAAGGTAACTGAGATGGCTGGCAGAGGACCAGGGGCTGAAGAAGCCACAGCAGTTGCCAAGTTAGAAGCAAAGGGAACATGACCCCCTACTGCCCCGGAGCCAGAACAGTGATTACTAGGTAAGTGCTCTAAAATTTGACAGGGGTAGAGAGGAGACTGACCAGGTGTCCACATTGCAGACATGGTCCTCCCTAGCTCTTAAACAAATCAAGATGAAAGCACCACAGGGAGGTTGAAAGCAGATGATTTTATTCACCCCCACCCTGTTATCAGCTTTATAAGAGCCGTAGCTGGAAAATGGCTGATAAAACCAATGTAGTAATCTCCCCTGCTATGCTTTGATCTGGTTCGCTGGCAGAAGTAGCTATTATCTACACAAAAAAGGAAAGGTCTGATCAGGTGCAAATCTCTATGGCACCCTGGCCTAAGTTCAGAAGCCCCCTCCTCAGTCAAAGTTCAAAGCATCCACAAATCACTAGCACAATGGAGTTCTCAACTTCGAAGAAATCATTGTTCAGATTTGGCAAACTATGATTATAATATCTCTGGTTTTCATCCAAGATTATTGATGCATAATCTCTGGCAATGCTGTGTGTCCTGAGCCAGTTTGACTGGTTTGTTCTTTATTTGGAAAATTTGTAACAAATACACTTAAAATTAATATCAACCTGAAAGATTTGTGAAGTTCACCAGGAAAGTATTATCACTATTAATAGCACTCAGTAATATTAGTAATTCAATTTTCTAAAACAAGTACTCTGATAGCAACTGCAATGTTATGCATTTGTTGATTCTAATGGATTTATCCACATATGAACTAGTCATTCAACCATTATGTTAAAAACAACAGACCATGGATTTTTTAGTATGAGGTAAAAAAATATAACAAGGGCTCACAGAAAACACTGGTATTCGGTCTTTGTGAAGTTACACAAGCCATTCTCTGAAAAGTATAGATCCTCCACCCTAATGGAGCAGGTAAAATTGAGTTCACAAGGCTTTAAAGTTCAAAATTGGACTACCATGTAATCCACAGACCCCAGATCATGAACCTGAATATCCATCATTCCTCCCATACAGTCTAACTTACAATGTCCCCTGCTGTAATCACCTTAAGATTGAACCTTAGACCAAAGCATGTCTAGATGTCATGGACCAACAGTCCTTCTATCTTGGATACAGGAGTGTCCAGGGTCATCTCCTTGAATATATTCATCCTAGTTAAGAAGCATTTCTAGTAAAGGACAGATGAATTACTAGTCAGTGCGGCGGCAGCAATTCATTACTGTAATGTCTCAAAAGCCCCATAATTGTATGAATTTTACAAGCTTTCTTCTTACTATCATAATCAAATACAGCCAATGATATAAAAATGTTCTTATAAACCTATATCCCCTCCCTTTCCCAAGTACATCCATATATATAAGATAAGCCAGGGCTCCTTTTTTTATTTATTGAACATACTTTATTGAATTTATTACCGTAAGAATGAAAACAACAGGAAAAACTAGACTAACAACACTAAAAGACCAAGAAACCATTAAGTAGTATGGTGTCAATTTCCCCTTTCAAAATGTCTCAAATTCTATGTTTAAAATATAATTATAATTAAAAATGTTGGCCAACAGAACAGCATCTAAATAATAACCCACTATTTCAAATAAACAATAATTTTACAAATTGCAACACCAAAATGGTATTGTTTATATTGCTCCTACTTTTAATTTCCTGGAGAACTGCATTCCTTGGACACAGGACACAAGGTTTATTCTCCCTGCCTAGACTTCGATAAACTGAATCACAGTTTCTGGCTCTTACACAAATTGGCATTCTGAAAAATCAGAAAACTAATTCTACTGAAGTGCTTGACTAAGTAAATTATTGCTATGGGCATATAAAGATAACCTCACAATTAATAAAAACATAAATGAAAACACTTCTGAGAGCATTTTAAAATTTACTCTCCATATCATAATAAACTGCTTCATGGGACTTAAAATTCCCCTGAATCAATTTAAAATTATGTCACAGTCCCACAGGCAGGTGTATCGCAGAGACGATCACTGGCATTCACACTCAGATAAAAAAGCCCCGGTTGTTCCATTCATCACCACAGAAATAGGTTTGAAAGCATTTTTATTCTGGGTCCAAACAAATGATTCAGAAATACTTCCTAAAAGTTACAAGTAGGTTGTCTCACTACTAAATTCGTAGGCCAGCTCATGGAAGAGTATAAAATGAAATAGCCTGATTTGACTAAAATGAATGTCTGTCTGTACATTTTGGATTATCATGTAAAAAGTCAAAAGGCAAATTTCTGGTTTAAGCAAACCAACAAAAGTCGTATGAATGAACATGACCTTTCCATTGCTGGTGAGGCCTGGCAACTAAAATTATTGAATAGAATCATGTTTGAAAGCACCTTGAAATACTATTAATTTAATTTCACCATAAGCCAAATCATGCCCCTCTTTCCAAAGTGAAGAATAAGTAAATCCATGCAACTGCAATATATCAAACGCTAGTGTAAGCACTTACCACACATACCACCTTGTGCTTCAGTAGCACTGTGTAACACACAACACTGCTTCGTTTCATTCATGATAGCACATTTATGATGCAGGAATTGCCCTTCTTATAAGGATGAAGACACTGAGCTCTACAGGTGTTGACTGACTTAATGGAGCTCTCAGTGAATGAACTCAAATGATTCCAGAGCCTGTGCTCCTGTCTTGTAAGCAATGCTGCAAGAATTATTTCTCTCTGTGGTTATTCACTTTTTTCAATATGAAGCTGAGTGTTCAAAGACCTGAGATGTTTAAATCTAAATATTTCTTTAATTTTTTGTTTGTGGGTGTTTTTTTTGTTGTTGTTTATTTATTGATAACCAACTGGCAAGTTCCATGTTACCTAGAAAGAGGAAAGAAAGAGTTCAAGGGTCTATAGCTCCCTCTAGGTCTATTTCTCTCTAGAGAGAAAAGAGCCAATAAACTGGTGAGGGTAGTGCAATTTCATTTTAACAGTGGCTCTAATAATGAGGGACTGAGAGGAGAAAATTACTGAAGCACAAATTGAAGTCACTGATGGTAATCACGGAGAATAAGGTTTAGACTACTCAATTCTATTCGAAGTTTTACTGAGAGTAAACATGGTCCCGATAAGTAGACTTTACATGGGGATTTAATATTCACTTGAGTGTTCTGGCATTAGAATAGTCTGTGGCAATAGGAGACATGGCAAGATACGAAGAGAACTGAACTGGTTACTAAGAGATATGGCTTGAAATCCCACTGTCAATAACTAATTGTGTAATATCCCATAAGTGGCAAATTCAGGCCCCAACTGTTTTTACACATAAAATGAGAAGACTGGACCAACTGCTTTCTAAAGTACCATTCAGTATTAATATTTCATGAGGTTAAAAGACAACTTGTTACAGTTGATGAATTATAAGTAACTCTTAAGATTCTTTCAAGATTAAGTGTCTTACTTTTTTTGCCACATGATATAT
This sequence comes from Phataginus tricuspis, assembly GCA_029783875.1. Classification (NCBI taxonomy): domain Eukaryota; kingdom Metazoa; phylum Chordata; class Mammalia; order Pholidota; family Manidae; genus Phataginus; species Phataginus tricuspis. The sequence continues at coordinate 15,426,284 of JAQQAC010008864.1, forward strand.
TTTTGTTTTTCTGGCAAATCAAAACCCAAATAAAGCCTTTAAAAGAGGGGCATTATATATAAACCATGCTTACTTTGTAGAATTTAGTTAGATGATGGTACATGTAAAACTTTAAAAATTTTTAAATATACACACAAGATAAAATGAAGTATTTAAATATTAAAGTATTAAAAGCACTTGTTAATATAAGATATATCTTAATTACAAACGCCAATGTACTGAATTATTGAAAAAATAAGAGTACAAGATTCTACTCGAGACAATATATGTAAAGGTTTATGATATCTATAAGAAGTTTAAATACAAATTTATTTATGTCTACTGGTAACATTTACCAGGACATCTAACTTTAGACAGCAAAAACATTGCCTTTAACCACAGAACAGAAGTTCAAAAGAAGTTCAAAAAGAAAACAAATTTACTTCTTTCCTAATTATTCTTTCCTGCTTACAGATGTTTTATATTCATTTATTCAGATCCTGCCTCCTTTCTGAAAAACACTAAAGGCGGCTGAAAGGATACATTAAATCAAGAAAAACCCCTAAGTGTAAAATCAGAGGGAAAGAAGGAGCAAAATAGAATGAAGACATCAGAGTCAGAAATAAAGCTCAAAATGTTTGCCATAAATATTTATATACTTCATATTAGAAAGCTGTAAGTTGGCCCTAACTTTCCAGCAATAAATGCAGCATGTAGCTCCTGGTGTAATGAGATTCAGTAAAACAGTTCCATTGGGAGGTAAACTGACGTGTTCCTTGTGCCAGTCTCCACAGACATGCTTTCATCTGGGGACAGATTTTAGATGATATGGAAATCTAAAGGAGGAAAGGATTGTATATCTTTCAAGCAAACTCCAAATATTGTTTCTCTAAAGTATGGGCTCCAACTATGATCCCTCCTGTAAAGGTCTATGACATAAAACTGTTAAACAATGCCATTTAAATGCAGACACATGTTTCAACAAACTCAGAAGTTTAAGAAATTATGTATACGGAGCATGTGAATATTAAGAAATCTAGCCTTAAAAGACTTGACCCTGTCCAAAAGAGTATACCACCACAGGAACAGACATTTCCTTAAAAAGTTTTTCTAAATCTTCTCTAACCGAAAGACAATGCATATCCTGCTGCTTGGAAACTCTCCTCCTTATAGCTTGGCACAACATGTGAACCTGAAAAAAAAATTTCACTAATGTGAAATTTTAGCTGTCTGCTTGAGTTGATTATAACAACGTGATTCAATAAAACACACATTTCAAGTTCAACTTGGAGCTAAGCTTAAGTAATATTACCTATGAAGTATAAACCAAGGTAACTTAGATGGGTCTTTTAAATAAAAGTCACAATACACTTGACAAAAGAAAATAACACAATAGCAGTAAAAGGAGTTGTCAATTTATGCCACTTTTAGATTGCTATAATGAAACTATGAAACTGTCTGTAAGAAAATGGTTATCTTATGTCCGCTCAAAGAACAAGCATGCAAGAACTCTGTTAAAACACAGAGTATCAATTCAAAGAGAAGAAAGGTCAGAATACAATCATGTTTAACTCTAATGAAATATGTGCCCTGCTGTCTCAAAACAATATTCCTGCTGACCCTGACTCCAGAAATAGTAATATAGAGACAGATTCTGAAACGAGATCAATAACTGAGATGAGGAATCTATGTTGAGCTTTGCAGCCTAGCTCATAACAGACTCCTGACCAAAGAAGTAAAGGTTGGGGAAAGGACAGACATTAGTTTCTATGAGGTTAGAATAACATTCTAGCATGATTTATGAAATGACCTCAGCCAGTCGCTTAGGCTTAAAATAAAAGGTATCTTGAATTAATTCCAGCCTCCCAGTCCAAACAAACTATATCCTACGTTATGGAGAAAGCTTACCCAAATACCTGATCCCCTTCCTAGTACTTAAAACGATTTGAATGAATGGCTGAATGACCCACTGTGCTCTCTGCTAGTGCTGAGAATAATAACAAGGAGCACAAGATGTGAATACAGGGACCAATACAGTCCCATTGTTTTTAGGACTGAATAAATTTAAGTTTAAAAAATAACCCTACAAACCAGTATTTCCAAGTTCTTGGTGAAATTCTATTAATATATTAAACGAATATCCTCTGAGTATTTCTAAAGAAAAGCTGGAAGTACCAGAATAATAGATAAAGGAAATGATGCAGTTCTTCATTCATCTGTATTTCAATAAGGCATTTGGCAAAATCTCTTACACTCCCCTTAAGGGCAAGATACAGAAATGAGAGATGGATAATAACATGGCAATGCCACTTTCTGACTCATCTAATCTCTATTTGGGAAAAAGAGTTGATTAATGCATTGTTATCAACCAGGAAGAAACCATCCCACACAAGCCCCACAGGGCTTGGTCTTCAGCCTTAGTTCATTTGTTATTATCAAACACTGGCAAGAGAACCTATCTAGCTGATACTTACTTATAAAGCACACAAGACTAGAAAAAAATACCTAATGTACTGGCTGAGAAAATTAGGATAAAAAATTTTTAAGAGGCTGTGATAATGAATATGTCTAAAAGATAAAAGGTATTAGGGACAATGTACAATCCTTGGTTCAGAATAAACCTCCTGATTTCTCAGGGTCAGTGCTCTTGTTACACTCCAACACGTTCATACACAAAAAAAACAGTGCAGATTTCTAATCAGGAGCACGAATAATCCTGGAAGGAGACTTGGGCCAAGAGGCCAGGAATGGAAGTAGAATCAGACTGGTTTGTCCTGGTCTTCAATCCACAAAGTGCCCTGTTTACCTTTCCCAGTCGGCCATTAATCGCCCTGAGATCCGGCCTACGCACTTATTTAGACTAGAAGTAGCTCACACTGTGAGCTATTATTAAGTTGAATATAACAGAATTCAGAGCTGGAAATCATACCCATCCCTGGAGGCACAATTCGCCCATATTTGTACTCAAGGCAGATTTTTAAAAGATGCCTGGAAAAACGGCTTGGTGCTTAGTTCTGTTCTTTGTATGTGTTACAGCCTGATTCTAATTCACAACAAAAAATTAATATAATCAGATTAAGAAAAACAAAAAAGAATTGATTTGTGATGTTTGAGAAAATGGGAAAGTGACAGGCGCTCCACATTAGACACCTTTAATTAAAAACACAAAGTAAACGGACTCATTCCCCAGTGGAGGGCTTTCCTTAGCAGACTCCAGAATTGCTTATCAGGTGAATCTGTTACGGCAACAGCCATTTAGATAGGGATCGATGCAATTGGAAGCCAAGTAGAAATGTACTCGAGTGGTAAACCACAGAGCTATTTGTTTTTCTTTTTGTTTTTCTTTTTTAAAATTGAAGCCATTTCAAGAAAGTACTCTCACCAAGTTTCTTTTGAAATACTTCAGATAGCTAGGTAGTAAAAGGAACGTAAGAATGCATCCCCAAAGTGACTATTAAAGTACTTACTGTAATTTTGACAAGAATAGTTACATATGATTTCTGCTACGTGTCTCCCTCTGAATTTTAATTGGTGGATGGAGGAAATAGTTCATGGATAAAAGCCTTTATTATTAACCCCTCCTCACATTCCACCCCAAGCCACTGCCAAGCATCTCACTGCCAGCATATTTGTAAATAATAGTTTCCAACAGCCTGAGAAAAGACCATGATCAAGCAGTAAAGGCTTTGTTAATCACCGACTTGCTAGAAAAGACCCAGAGAGAGACGGACAGAGAGGAAGGGAGGGAAACACTTTTGCTGTTTTCCTTTATTAGTAGCAGTAACTTTTTAAAAATCATGTTCTTATGACAAACATTAAGGCTTAAGCCAGACAGAGAAAGGCAAATACCAGATGATTTCATTTATTTGTGGAAAATAAAAACAAAACAAAACACAATGAACAAAACAGCAGTAGACTCAGAGGCACTAAGAAGTGACTGGCGTTAACCACGGGGGTAGGGATTGGGGTAGATGGGGAGGGCGAGGGGGATAAAGGGGCTCAAAAATCTCAATCATAATATAAGTTGGTCGTGGGGATGGTAGTACAGCATGGAGAATATAGCCAATGATTCTGTAACACCTTCCTATGTTGACAGATAGCAACTCTACTAGTTGGGGTAAGGATTTAATAATGTGTGTAACTGGTGAACCGCTGTGCTATATACTTGAAATTAATATTGTATATCAACTACAGTTAAAAAAATAAAAATTAAAAAAACAAGCCTTAAAAAAAAGTCGACCTCATTTCTATCTCTTTGGTCAATGTCCTCTGGACTTGCAGGGTTAGGCAGGGGGGGCTCTGCACACCCATCCCTGGGTGCCTGGCACCAAGCACAATGATGGGTGCTTCTCAATGTCAGTAAAAACATATTAAAACACTGTTTCCACATGACCTTGGTGAACATAAAATTATCACAGTTCTTTTCCTCTTTGTGAGTAATACCCTGTCAAGGAAATTTCATCAAAGAAGAAAATAATATTACTAATAAAACAGAAATTTAAAAAACAACCAGTGGTGGCACAATACGTTTAGAAAGCTATTTAACAATATAGCTTATGAGCCAGCCGTTCTAAGTTCCAGCATCATCCTTGGGGAATTAAGGTTTAAGAAAATAATATATGGCAAAATACAAATACACATATAATATGTATTTACATATATTATATATATGCACTTATGTATTTTTATTTATACTATATATATAAAAAGAAAAAACATGGGATCAACAGAACAACCAAATCAAATATAACGTTTCCTCAAGTATGTTTTCTAGTCTGAAAATTATGATCACAAAAAAAATGTCAAAATGAGGTGGGGAACACTTTACTATATCCAAACATTTAACTTTTTTAACACGATGTGATCATGCCCTTACACTATGACTGCAACTATGTGAAAAACATACTTAGAAAAATCTAGAAAATGCTAATTCACAACTGTAGTTATGTTAACATGTTCGGGACTAAGAATAAATTTTAAATCGTTTTTCCATACTTTTGTAGCAAATTACTTGAACAATTCTTTTTAAAAAATAGTTCAGAATTTGTGCAAATCAAACTTTTGCAAAAAAAAAAAAAATCTAGGTAACAGTGATTTCAAATTTTGACCCTGTAAGAGGATTAGAGGAAGTGAAGGACATCTGTATTTGCCAACATTCAGCCACACAGCAGCACGAAGCAGCAACTGTTTCTCTGCATCAGTACAGCAAGTTTGACATCACGCTGACCCCACCAACATGATCTGCCCTGTGGAACCTTGCAGAGACGGTCCGGGATCGTATTGCTGACCAAGACCATACGTGAGAGAAGGACACGCTCTCACAAACACAGCGAAAGAAGGAGGTAACTGAGCCCTAGGGTCTAATGGCAAAGACAACAATCGTTAGTCTTTTGATCTGTACTTGAGGCATAAATAATAAAGATATAACCCTCCCCAAAATATTCCCTCCAAATGCATGGGAAAGGAGCTTCAGGTGCCCAACAGGAAGACCCTCTGAGGCTAATATGATTATAAATAAGCTTTTTCTTTAATTTCACTTTTATAACCCCACTTTTATCACCCTTATCTCCAGGATCTCCCCTATGCCTGGTAATTGAGAACTCCAGAATCAGGCACTTACACAATATTGGAATCCTATTTCCCGTTAAGTCCTTCCCAGGAAGAAGTACTTTACCTCAGTGATAAGGGAACCTGGAGCCCATGTGTCTACAAAGTAAAATTCTTTTCTCTGTACTTATCACACCACCCATTCCAAACCCACCACAGATGGCTTTTTATTGTAATCCTAATAGAAGATCCAAGAGGTAAAGAGCTGCGGCCATATACTTATACACAAACTTAATTTTCCTGCAATTTCCAAGCTTCTCTCATAAACCCAAGAATCCCTAACAGCATTAATCTGCAACCTTTGTGCATTAGACAGAATGGGAATCAATAACAGAGAACTCTCCTACTTGTCCAATAGCTGGAAGAGTACAAAGGGGAGTGGGGGAAGAAAGGCAACAGGCATAAACAGAAAAAAAGAGAAGGGTAGGGATAGGAAAGATCTCTGTCTCTAGCCTTTCCTTTCCACCCTGTGGCTTATTTGCTGTTTTCCCAGTGAATCCATATGATACAATGGGGGAAACCCTAAGGCTCTGTAGGACTGTATCTTGCTTTCAATTAAGAATTATACTGCAACAAATGTCGGCAAGGATGTGGAGAAAAGGGAACCCTCCTACACTGCTGGTGGGAATGCAAATTAGTTCAACCATTGTGGAAAGCAGTATGGAGGTTCCTCAAAAAACTCAAAATAGAAATACCATTTGACCCAGGAATCCCACTCCTAGGAATTTACCCTAAGAATGCAGCAGCCCAGTTTCAAAAAGACAGATGCGCCCCTATGTTTATTGCAGCATATTTACAATAGCCAAGAAATGGAAGCAACCTAAGTGTCCATCAGTAGATGAATGGATTAAGAAGAGGTGGTACATATACACAATGGAATATTATTCAGCCATAAGAAGAAAACAAATCCTACCATTTGCAACAACATGGACGGAACTAGAGGGTATTATGCTCAGTGAAATAAGCCAAGCCGAAAAAGACAAGTATCAAATGATTTCACTCATATGTGGAGTATAAGAACAAAGAAAAAAACTGAAGGAACAAAACAGCAGCAGACTCACAGAACCCAAGAACAGACTAATAGTTACCAAAGGGAAAGGGACTGGGGAAGAAGGGTGGGAAGGAAGGGATAAGAGGGTAAAAGGGGCATTACGATTAGCAGACGTAAGGTGGGGGGGCACGGGGAGGGCTGTACAACTCAGAGAAGACAAGTAGTGATTCTATAGCATCTCACTATGCTGATGGACAGTGACTGTAATGGGGTTGGTGGGGGGGACCTGATGAAGGGGGTAGTTTAATCACCATAATATTGCACATGTACTTGTAGGTTAATGATACCAAAATAAATTGTAAATAAATAAAAAAAAAAAGAATTATACTGGAGCTTCCTCTCTTAAGGTGAAACATCTTTAGGGTGTTTTGCTTTGTTCTGAAGAAAGGTTAATCCAGATGAACCACATCGAACAGGAAAAAGCATAAGTACCTGCCTCAGTTTCAATAAATATTATCAGTATGTCAACATAAAAGTACTAATTATGTAAGGCAATTAAGCTACTATGTGCGTGTATATGAGTCCCGCACACGCCAGAGGAGTTTGCTGTAATGGTTCTGTCAGGGGATACAGAATCTGAGGGTGTCACTTGCTGGAATCCCAGTTCTGTAGCTCAGCGCCTTCTCCTCACTCCCCACGAAGCAAGATAAAGGAAACATCCTACCCAACAGAGGTTCAGTACGTGGATTTGGAACAATTCTTTAAACACCAGAAGTTGATAAAGCATGCTTCACAATTGCAATTTTATGCTACAGGCATGTTCACATTTCTGCTAAGGGATTCGGTTTACATCAATCTCTACAAATTTATGCACACAGTGTATAAACATTTTAACATAATAATAATCCTCTATCACAACAGAGAGACAGCATGGCCTCCTGAATTGTGTGCTCAATACCCTAGCCAGCTCTACCTGCCTCAAAGGGATTCTGTAAAGTAGATATCTCCAGAAAGTACTATGAGTTCTTTTCCAAAAGTATCTTGCAAACACCATGTATTTATTATAGCAGGAAGGAAAAAACAAGCAATGACACAGCTTAGGCGTGTAAAGAAGAAATGGCAATTGGGATCAAAATGAATAAGAAAACTGCTGAAAGAGATTAGAGGGAACACTAAGCATAAGAAATATGGATATACTAGTCCTACAAATATACCAAAGGCTGGTGCATCCCACGTGGACATTGCCACAAACCAGCTCACCACAAGGGCTAAAAGGGGCCAGCCTTGCCCTCCACAGAGTCCTGGTTCCTCCTGGAAGGCAGGTATGGCCAGAACTCAGCTTGTCTTGACTGGCGTGCCCCCCAGGCTCCCTCCCTACATGCCCTGCTGCAGAGTCATGGGTGTGCAAACAGCCTTCACAGACCATTTCCTCCAGGGGTACCCCGATCAATATAGAAAATGGCAAGAGTGACAAGGGACGGAAAAGGAAAAGCTCTTCTGTACAGCCCAGTCTAGTCAGCAAACAGGAGTCAGAAATAGATATTAACCTGGTAGTAAAACTTACTTAGGAGAGCTAAAAATACAATGAATATAGTTTTGATTTATGAGACGAGTTTCAGTTATGTAGCCACATATCAGTATTCTTCCTTCTCATATGAAAAATATTGCTTTTGGGGGGCAGGGGGAATATTTTTAAAAGTATATGGTTTTATAGGCAAATCATTCTAATTGTCAATTTATGACCATTGCATGGTAGGTTCAGTGATTTACAAGGTCCTACTCCATAAACTAATTATCCCTGAACAATTATTTTCAGATACAGGAATACAAGCTAGAAAACAATATAAAGAGAAGCAATATGCATATTTACACTAAAATTAAAATCAACAGCACTTACTAGGAAAATAGGCCAAATACTTATAGAAATAAATTCAGCACAACAAAGCAAGAACTGCAAGGATTCATCCAAAGAGTCACTCATTCTGCTGCACAGTATAAGCAGTGCTCTGGGTGTACGTACTGTACAACCACACACTCAGGTCTAACAGTATTTCTGTTCCACGCTTCACCCTTCTTTCCCACTGTATCTCACTTTTTAGGCCATTGGCACATTATATCTAGACTACTACAACAGCCCTCTCACAAGTCCCCCTGCTCCCATAAACTTGCCTGTGGCCAAATATGGCAAAAACTTACACCTCCCTCAAGCAAGGCTCTGAGACATTCATTACTGGTAAACCTTCAGTGTGGTTTTCTATTTTTTCAACTGGATCAGCTCAACCTTATTAGCCTAGCATTCACAGCTCATCAGTCTGGCCCCTTTCAGCCTGTTACGTTCTCACACTGTTCCAAAACTAATCCCAAATTCAATTTGGTTTGAACTTCTGTCATTGACTGAAAAGGCCTAGCTCTCAATTACCAAACTACCTTTTAAAATGCCACTCCTTGTTCCTAGGAGTAAATCCTAACAGTTGAAATGCCTCTTCATTCTTAAGATCTTGTCTCTATCACAGTGATTAGACACCCACCTCCATTTCTCAGCCTCTCTCCCTCTTTGCAGAGCATGTGTCCTACACTCGTCAAGTGGTATTTTTCATGTACTGATTTGAATATAGATATTGACAGTATGTTCTTAAAGGAAACTCTGCCTTCTACAAGTCTGGACCTCATGTAGTCCCTACCCACTCAGTGAATGGTGTCGAAACTAACAGTGAGCATGTCTACTTTTCAACAAAACTTCTAAAGGTTATTCTCAACTTCACTAGAATTTGGAAGGACAAAAACACAGTGGCCTACTTTTAAAATCTGCATGATATTTATAGAGAAGACACATTTACGGAACACTTTATAAAGTACAGAATGTTTTATAATCATCGTTCATAATGCATACAAAGTAGGTCAGAAGTATCATCCTCCCTTTAAAGCTAAGGCAAGTAGACTGCAAATAATATTTCCATAAGGCTGTATTATATAATTATTTAACAGAACTTCAGGCCATTGTTGTTGTGTTTTGCTGGTAAGAATGACGGGTTTGTTGTGGATTTTCTTAAAGCACAATGAGATATCACCTCACACCAGTGAGGATGGCCAACTTCCAAAAGACAAACAACAACAAATGCTGGCGAGGATGTGGAGAAAAGGGAACCCTCCTACACTGCTGGTGGGAATGTAAATTGGTAGAGCCACTGTGGAAAGCAATATGGAGTTTCCTCAAAAAACTAAAAATAAAAATACCATTTGTCCCAGGAATTCCACTCCCATTAATTTACCCAAAGAAAACAAGATCCCTGATTCAAAAAGACATATGCAGCCTGATGTTTATCACTGCATTATTTACAATAGCCAATATATGGAAGCAACCTAAGTGTCCATCAATAAGTAGATGAATGGATAAAGAAGATGTGATACATATACACAATGGAATATTATTCAGCCGTAAGAAGAAAACAAATCCTACCATTTGCAACAACATGGATGGAGCTAGAGGGTATTATGCTCAGTGAAATAAGCCAGGCGGAGAAAGACAAGTACCAAATGATTTCGATCATTTGTGGAGTATAAGAGCAAAGCAAAACTGAAGGAACAAAACAGCAGAAGATTCACAGACTCCAAGAAGGGACTAGTGGTTACCAAAGGGAAGGGGTTACGAAGGGAGAAGGGATTAAGGGGCATTATGATTAGCACACATAATATAGGTGGCTCACAGGGGAGGCAGTATAGCACAGAGAAGACAAGTAGTGACTCGATAGCATCTTACTGCGCTGATGGACAGTGAGTGCAGTGGGGTGGGGGGGGCACTGATAATATGGGTGAAGGTTGTGACCACAGTGTTGCTCACTTGACATTTCACAAGATTGTATATCAATAATATCTTAATTAAAAAAATGAATGAGGGGTTTGTTGTGGATTTTTTTCAAATCTCAGTTTATTTCTGGTATGAAAGAATTTCCACCAATTTAGAGAGAACATGGAGAAGTTCATTAACTATCTTATTAAGTCCTAAGGGCCAGGGGCTGTGCTATGCAATGGGAATATAAAGTTGTGTAAAACAAATGTACTCCCTTATTTTCCTGAGCTAACATCCCAATACTCTATTCATACACGACACTGAAAGATAATTCTCTTCTCCTTACCGAAATTTTACAAGAACTACTAAACAGTGATTTTTGATATCCGTGTGCGAATGTTGAAGCTGACCATCATCACCGTCCTGAACCATACTGCTCACTTGCCCGAGAATCTCAGACAGTTCTAACACCAAAATGTCATGTAACAAAGTTAAGAATTTTGAAGTCATTCACTACAATCCTGGTAATCCTCAGGCATCGGGGGACCCTCTTGGTTTTCACAGTTGTACTCAATCTCAAAGACTCTCTTCCCCCTCAAAACCCTCTACCAAAAAAAAAAAAAACTACTTCGCATGCCTTCTGGAAGATCCCTGCTACTGTTATATTCATCTTTGTTTGGGACCCAGAATGACTCACCTCTGAATGCTGCTGGCTGTCTCAGCCCACCTTCCGGGTGAAAACTGGAGTCCAGCCAGTCTCTAGTGTGCACATCACCTCCACAGCAGAATAAGGGCTATAGCTTTTTGCTTCTGACTGCTTTTACATTTTTCTCTTTATCACTGTGTCCAGCCACTTTATCATGATGCAGCTTGGTGTGGTCTGATATACACCCCATCTGCATGGAAATCACTGTACTTTTGGGTCTGTGGGTTCAAAGTTTTCATCAAATTTGGAAAATATTTGCCCGTTATTTTTCCAAATATTTTTTATTCTCCTTCTCTTATCTTGTGGGGTCCCAATTACATGTTAGACCACCTGTATTGACCCACAGCTCACTGAGACTATTCATCTTCTTTCACATTTTTTTTCTCTTCTGGTTTCATTTTTGATAATTTCTATTGCTACAACTTGGTAATAGGAATATCCCTAGAAGTTTCATTTCCTTTCTTTTTTAATCTTCCATTTCTCTCCTTACCATGCTCATATTTTTCTCTGTCTCTCGAACATATAGTACATATGCATGTAATAGCTGTTTAACACCTTTGCAAGTTTCATCATTTCTGTCTTTCCTGGGTATATTTCTATTGATTATTTCCTACTAGTAGTTATAGTTCACATTTTCCTGCTTTTTTGCACACAAGGTGATTTTTATTGAACACTAAATATTGTGGGTTTTACAATGAGATAACACCTCTTACTACTCAGAATACTCACTATCCAAAAGACAAGAAATGACAAGTGTTGACAAGGATGTGGAGAAAAGGGAACCCCCCCTACACTGTGCATGGGAATGTAAGTCAGTGCAGCCACTATAAAAAGCAGTATGGAGGTTCTTCAGAAAACTAAAAACAGAAATACCATACAACCCAACAATTCTACTTCTGGGAATTTACCCAAAGAAAACAAAATCACTGATTCAAAAATATATATGCATTCCTATGTTTATTGCTACATTATTTACAATAGCGAAGATATGGAAGCAACACAAAAGTCCATCAACAGAAAAAGATGTGGTATATATATACAATGGAATATTATTCAACCATAAAAAAGAAAGAAATAGTACCATTTGCAGCAACATGGATGGACCTAGAGATGTTATGCTAAGTGAAATACACAGGCAGAGAAAGACAAGTCAAGTGCCATATGATTTCACTTATACATAGAATCTAAAATCAAAACATAAGGACAAAAACAGCTGTGGACTCATAGACAATGAGAAGTGACTGGTGGTTACCACAGGGTTGGGTTGGGTGTATGAAAGAACTGAAGGAGATAAAGAGATTATAAAATCTCATTCATAATATGAATTAGTCATGAGGATGAAAGTACAGCATAGAGAATGCAGTCAATAATTCTGTAACATCTTTCTATGTTGACAGTAACTATACTAGTTGGGGTGAGCATTTAATAATGTAGGTAACTGTGGAATCACTATATTGTATACTTGAAACCAATATATATTATGTATCAACTACACTTCAAATTTTTAAAGATTTTGAAAAATACAGGAAGCTTGACAAAAACAGAAAGATGGGAGAAAAAACATGGTAGGTTTTATGCTTTTTGGTGCTGGATTTTGTTCTAGCCCTTTAAAGAGCATTGGACTTTTTTCAGCACATTATTGTGCGTGAATCAATATGACCCTCTGAAGGGCTGGTTTTAAGCTTTGTTATGGTGGGTCCAGAGCAGCCTTTAAAATAAGGCCAATTTACTCCCTTGAATAAGGCAATATCATTCTGAGGACTCTGCCCAATACTCTGTGTATAATGAAGGCTCTCCAGCCTGGCTGGTGGGAATGCAAATAAGTCCCAGCTCTGGGTGAATTCTGTGATTTGTCCTGCTGCTTTCCAGTAGTTCTTTATCCTGCCTCTTAGAGTTTCACCCACATGTATGCCAATTTGAAAGGAACCCTCTGCAAATCTCTGGCGCTCGCTCTCTTCCTCATCTTTCTCTATGCTTCTCCGTCCCACAGATCCTCACTGCCTCACCCTCCCCAACTCAGCTCCCAGCCTCCTCCTCCCAGTGAAAAGGCTGCATGCTGTTTAAGTGCCCTCCCCACCTCCCCCCACCTCCCCCCACCCCTTCCTCCCAATGCCAGGCTTGGACGCCACCTCCAAGCTGTAAACTGGGACAATCTTAAGGGTCACCTCATTCGTTTCTCTTCTATCAGGGATTACAGTACTACACTGTCTGATATCCAATATCTAAAGACTCCTGCTCAGGAGGACACCTCTTGCAACAGTTAATCCTTCACAGACAAAAGTAGGATTTCTTCTGAGGATGATAATTTAACACTCCCTCTCACCTTCTGTTTCTTCAGTTCAGAGACACTTCCAATGCTTTATTTACTTTAAACCCACAGCTGAAAATCTAAATTCCTGTCTTATATACAACTTTAATTCCTCTGTGCCCCCCGTCTTCACTCACATATAAAGGCTTTGTCTCAAACTTCATCAAGAAGAATTAAAGAAACCAGACATCACTTCCTTTAACTTCCTGCCACCAAACCATAAACTTCTGTGCATCTTCACTACTGTTACTCCTTTCCGCCATTCCTGGGAGATGAGCTGACCTCTCCTTTTCATGGCCAACTCCGTGACTTTGACTACCTGTTTTCCTGGATCTCATTCCACCTGTCATCAATCTCTTCTGCATCTTTAACATTTCCTTTCTAGTTGTTTCTCTCCATTAGTCTTTTATAAATATGCTCAAGTAGCTCCTTCATTTTTAAAAGCCTCACTTGATCATGATTATCATCTGGCTACTGTCCAACCATACTCCTCTTATCCAAATTTCTACTCTTTACTTACTTTCTGCATTTTATAACCTTCAGCTAACTTATCAACCCATGAGCTATGGCTTCTTCACCCAAAACCCTACGAGAGCCCTTCCCATTGAAGCAAACTAAGTATCAAATGCGAAAGCCCTTCCTCAGGCACCTGGCTCTCTGATAGTTCGCTTCGGACCTGAATGACCTTGACCCCCACAGCATGAACGTCTCTAGGTCACTGTAAACTCACACTGGCTGCTCTTGTGTTTAGGATCTTTCTGTTTAATTTATTTCATAAATACAGAGGTTACTCAGGAGCTATGTCTTCGTCTTCCCCATCTGTACTCTCTCTATCTACACACACACAGCCCTTTCAGGCCAGACTCCTGACTTTCCTTCTTTCCTTTTCTTCAATATACTGGCCTTCATCTAGTCTCCATCTGCATCCCACCGTCAGTGGTCCAGCCTTTCTCCCGTCAAAGCTGTGTCCACCGGCACTATGACCTAGATCAGGGCTACCACAAGTGGGGGCCCTGAATCATCTGCATTAGAATTACCTAAAATAAATGCTTAGATGAACATTTCCAGGTTCTACTTAAGATCTGTTGGGTCATTATCTCTAAGTGGTAGGGCCCCTGCATTTTAAGAAGCAAACCACGTGATCTTAAGTACTCTGATGTTTATTACCAAGTGGTTTAGACCCAAAATTATAGAGATTGTTCATAGGAGCTGTGTCTATTTCAAGGTACAGAAATGGGCAGTACTATTGTTTCACCAGGATATTCCAACCAACATTATTACACCAAATACAACTCATTAGCAATGAATTAATAAACAGTCTATTTTAAGTGATACTCTTCTAGGAAATGAGCAACAAATCGAATTTATAAAATCCAAGCCCAGTCTAAGTTCAAAAAATGCTGCGACAGAATATTTAAGTAGTTTAAATCACTCAAAACTTTAAAGTACTGTAACAATCAATGCACTTGACTCACACTGTCCAATCAATGCAATGGCTTTAAATGTCTTAAAAATCATGTTTGTTTTAAAAAAAGCAACTGATTCTGTAAGGTTATACTTTTTCAACAAAATATTTGAAGGTTTTAATGAGACTTCTCTGCGATCTTTTTCCTACCTTTAAAATAAAAACATAAAGACAGACAATTTGACCTGTGCCACCTTAATACGCTTATGAAGATGAAATAATTTTCAGAAACTTATTTTAGGGTTCTATATCAAAGTAAATCTGAGTTTAAACATGGCACAAATTGTTAGGTATTATTTAGTATTATAACTCAAGGACAATTCCAAGGATGTGTCAACATTATTAACTTAACATTTTTTCATGCATAAACATCATGTTGCAAAATAATAGCACTATGTTTAGTAACTTCAAGACAGTATTATTAAAAGACACTTGATTTGTGAAGCAGTAACACAATCAGATGGAGAACCATTCAGTTTTATGATTTTCACAGTTGAAAAACAGCCTGCTAAACGGACTGAAAAAAGATGGGAAATAATTAAAATATCCATATGAATCCTGGTCAGATAGTCTCCTTTGGCTAGAAAGGCACAGATTTTTTTGTATCTACTATAGCTATAATTTGCTTCACTCAAATAACAATGTTTTTTTTGTGATTTGCCAAACAGCTTTAATTAGTTATAACTTACTTACCATAAAAGTTACTCATTTTAAGTGTACAATTCAATGTCAAATAACAATGTTTTAGAGAGCAGATTTTCATTCTGGGATAACGAAAAATGCTTATGCATTTCCATTAAAAATCAACACTTCCCACCACCACCCAGATCTTTTCAGTATTTGGGGAGTTAGCAACCAAAAAACAAAAAGCAAAGAAAAACAAATAAACAGAGATATACTTAACTGCACACAGGAAGAAAGTCAATTTAACCCCATATTCTTTACAGTTATTTCTAAAGCAACTGTTCTCAAAATGTGGTTCCAGACCAACAACATGCAATATTCTCCAGAACCTTGGTAGAAATGCAACTTTTTGGATTCTTCCTTAGTCCTGTTAAGTCCTATCTCATGACAGAAGTAAAGTCTCTAAATAAAATTTTAGGGAAAGCAAAGTTCAGACCTTTTGTATAGCAACAGACCAGACCAAAATATTTTTCCAGAAATTTTATGAATTACAAGTTGATGGGTCTACTAAAATTAAACAACAATGATAATTAAACTATCTGAGGAAAGAGGAAGTGCTCCACTGAGTGAAGTAGAATTCCGTTCATTTCAGCAATCTCTTTGTGACTGCCTAGCACAGGTAACTCATGTGCAAAGAGCTCGGGGGAGATGGACAAACAGAAGGCAGACTCAATTCCCTGTCTACACAATGTGATCGGATGGGCTCAAGCAGATAATAGTACAACTGACAGAATCTGAGAAAGCCTACTTGACATCCCGGTGATAGAGCTGTTGTGCTTGTAGGGATGGGTGTTTTTTTTTTAAATACTTACTTTCACAAGTTTCCCAGTCTCCACCATAGTACGTATTTTACCTAAGGACAATTAAAAATCTTTCTATATGACACTCTTGTATACTACGTACATTTCTTAAATTTATTCTGCAATTTTATTTTGTTAAATGTAAGTATATGTAAACAAATATTCTTAAAAGGAGGCAATCCATACGTTTTTGCTGCACATGCTATATGAGCAGAGGGTGTCCAATACTGATTAAATAACAGCTTTCCCTCAAGACACAGTTTTCTCCCCACTTCTCTTGGTATAATGCGTAAAGAACTCCATCTCCTTTTTTCTTTCCACAGTGTACCCTGAAGCAGACATGCTGTTTGATGTCTATTTCTCTTCTGTCACTTGAAATACCAAGCTGGTCTTCTTTGTGGTCTCTGTGGGTTTCACAGACTCTAACTTTTTGTTTCTATCTATAATCAGTAATCTTGCAAATACCTGCCTGCATTTTGCATATTTGGTTTCATTAAGGCAATTTACTAAATTAAAGTTTTGGGACAAGAGATAAAGCTTATTGCATTTTATCTCTTTCACTTTGGTAGACAGAGTAAATTTGAAAATAACTGGATATATACTTCCAACAAACAATACAATTAAGATTTAACTAAGTATCACATTGTCTGGAGCCCAATTTATGCTTATCCACTATGATGGCTTAAGATACGCCAAGGGTAGAGTTTACATAATATTTGTATAATATATATTCTGACTCTGCTTTGTCCAAAATTCAATTGTTTTATTAAATAACTTGACTGTAGCAATTATTACAATTTTGCCAATATGAATAAATGACAGAACTCAAAAAGAAATCATTGACCTTCAGACCTTTGGGAACAAAGAGTTATTAAAAAACACATTTATGCAGAATTACATTATGAAACAGAAATAACATAATATCTCACATACACGGGTATATAATTGCATATCTGATTTCATTATACTGTATGGAAAACCTTAAGTTATTAATATTGGCTTTTCTTCCACAAATTAACCATATGATCAGTTTGCATTTGAGACAGAGTATACAATAAGGTATGTGTGTGTCACCATATGAATACTTTGAATTACTGTTTGTCAAATCTAAAACTATTTAATAAAACCTTTATAACACCAGCAAATACTGGTATTTACTGTTTTTAAAAAGACAAAAGAAACCTTGATTAGTCTAAGAAGAATGAGATAATTCAGAAAACCAAAATGTAAAATACCATTAATGTGATTAACCATCCAGTTTAACCTAGTCATTAATATAAGGCAATTAGGAAGTTTCTACAAAAGCATTTAAGTCTCAGGATTTAAAAAAAGCATATAGAAGATGTGATGTAGAAAGTAAAAAGAAGAAATGGATATTTTTATATTAAAATACTCTCAGACATATGTCAAGAGTATACAATAGTCTGTCAACGTCTAAGATTCAATATGCTTGCCCTAGACTGCTCCAAGTTCCATTCAAAATGACCCCTTCCATCTCCTTACTGAAAAATCAGTTAAATAATGTAAGACAGTGGAAGGTAAGCTAGGATACATATTAAGCCCAGGAAGCACCACTTTAGGGCAACGCTACTGAAGTGCTTTCAGTCTTCAGCCTGGAGGGCTCTGGGACTAGAGAGGTAGTCTCAGGCCCCACCCTACACTGTTGGAATCAGAATCTGCAGCAATGATGCCTAGGGACACGGGTTTTAACAAGCCCTCCAGACCATTCTCTGCACAGCAAAGTCTGAGAAGCATTGCTCTATGACAATCACCAAACTTTTTCTCAAAGCCCCTGACATAAAACAGTTAAGACTTTGAGGGCTGTATACGGTTTCTCTGTCACTCCTACTCACCTCTGCCATTGTAGCACAAAGGCACTGAAGACAACAGGGAAAGGAATGAGCACAGCCGTGTGCCAATAAAACTTTATTTATGGACATGATTTCATATAATTTTCACATGTCACGAAATATCCTTTCCTTTCGCAAACCCATCATTAGGTCACGCACACAAACAAAAATGTACAAGATCAGGCCACGGACCACATTTGGTCATAATTTGCTGACTCTTGCTCCAAGATATGAAAAAAAACATGTAGGAATGAATTATTATTACCTATCAAGGTGCATAGAAAGCAAAAATGTTTTAAAACTGGTCCTGAGGAAGAAAAAAAGGACTGAGTATGATAGAGTAATTAACGGGAAAGACCCCGTTGTAAAAACAATGACATGCGCAGACTTGGGCAAAGAGCTGTGCAAAAGATGCAGCAATACAATTTAAGAGGGAAAATGGCTTGGATTAGAACAGAATCAGGCACTGAGTACAACTCTGATCACAGTGGGCAGGTTTGGGTTCTTGCTTCCCACTCCCATGTATAATCAGGGAACCTGAACCCTAATCGCAGCTCTAGGAAATCCAACTGAGCAATCTTAGGCAAATAAATCCCCTAATCTACAAATTAAGGTGATTATTTTAAATAAAGCTTAGTTCTCCCAAATCAAACTTCTAGCATCCTGAAAAGGAGACATACACAGAGCCAATATACCTTAAACTTCAGGACCCAGCAATCCACATGTTGCCAATTGGCTGCACTGTAGCAATTATTTAAAGTACACCGTTATAAACATTAATTTTTAAAAGTTTAAATTCACATTCTTACAGAATGTGTGCTAAAGAACATGAAAAATAGTTAAATTCACCAAAAGCAAGTGTCTCCTCTACTCAGAAGCGTCCAACAACAAGTCTTCACACCCTCTGAGTAAAAGTCCCTCCCAAGCGCTACAAGTTTTCAAGGGACCGAGCCGCTGCCTTCTCAACCCCACTTCCTCCTCTTCTGACTCTGCCCTTAGCCAAGATGTTGCTCTGGCAGACACCTGCAGGGCTTAGCCCATTCGTTTTCTTACGACTTTGCCCAAGAGTCGACTCAGTGAAACTCACCCAGACTATTCAATGTAAAATTACAGTTTCCTGCTCCTTAACTAATAGGATCCCCCCAACCATTTCCTGCTCTATTTTCTTTTCTATAGCTACTCTTACCATAGCATCAGTTGTTCACTGTTTGTTTCCTGTGACACAATACAACAGTTTCTTCAGAGTGGTGATTTGTTTCTTTTATTTACTGGTACATTGTAAGGACCCAGAACGGCACCAGGCATGAAGAAAGCCCTTGAAAAATATTTGTTGAGTAAATGAGTTATTTGTTGAGTAAACACGAATGAATTAATGGAAGGTAGATATCACCTCTTTTTTTAAATAGAGGCATAAAAAACAGCAATGGTACAACTGTAAAAAATATTTAGCATCATTTTTAACACAATTCTATCCTTCCCAAAATAACGATGATTTTTCTCACATTATCTTTTCTAGATCTTAAAATCATAAATGTTATTGTCAGTTTCCTCAAATGCCCTGATGTTTGGTGATATGTGCCAAAAATGAAACAGTTCTCACTCTTTTAATACTGGGAAGATGTTGAGTAAAAGTATGTATCACATTCAAGTGTAGGTAAATTTTGTGTTTTAATTGTTACTTGCTTTACAATATAAGATAAAACATAAGAGAAATATTAAATACAAAAACACATCATGAGTTTAAGCATATAGTACTACATTTTTAAAATATTGATTCTCTTCAAATTGCAAAAGCAAGAAGTCTTTTTTTTCTTCCTTTTAGAAGAAACCACAAATCTACAAATGCACATCTATTATAAATACAGTTTATGTAATTTTGTCTTAGTACACAAACTCTTTGAGTCCACTTTAGAGTTAGAGAGAGAGCATTGCTGATATATTCTGTGATAACTAGACTGCACTGTTCCTACTACTGGAAAATTATTTTTTCTTTTTTTAGGATAAGGGTATTATCTCAATGATTTATGTTCTAGATATAAGCTAAAATGAAATGATCTACATTTATTATCTTGCCTGCCTCAGGTAGATTATTTTCTAGTATTCAAAAACACCTAAGAACTGCACATAACACATATAGTTACGTTGACTCGAAGTTCCTTCTACTAAATGAAAAATAAACAAAGAACAAAACAAACACCCCAAATTCCTCATTTTTATAGAAAGCCAGGGAAAAAGCAGAATATTCTCTGCCCCAGAACTATTTACTCTCCTTACTGCTCTATTCATTCTATTTACTCAGAACATGTATCTGAAAGAAGTTAAAACTAAAGTCTTCCATGCTAAAGTTAATCTTACCTTCTTTGAGATTTCTACAGGATTTGAAAGGAAAGCAATCTTACCATTTCCTTTCTTGAAAAGTTCTCTTTCCTTTAATTTCCAGTCACTTAATTTCATGGTTTCCTCCTAATTATTTGGATCTCCCTTCTGCCTCTTTTCCAGGCTCGACTTGCTGGACTCTCCTATAGATCACCATGGATGCTGGTAGGCTGGTATTCATGAGACCCTCTTCTCACTCTCTTCTCCCTGAGCAATACAGGCTTCCCCTGACTTCTATCAGCATCTTCATGTAGACTTCCAAATTTGTTTTCCTGGTTAAGATATTTCTCCTGACCTTTGGATAACCAAACTATGAGTCAACTCTGCATAGATGGTCCACAGTTACCTAAATTAGCATCAGTCACCCCAACTCCCTGCATACACACACACACACAAAGCTTCATCTCAACCCCTATGTCAATAAAAAGCATCACACTCCACTTATACAATTAGAAAACACATCACCTGTGCCTTTGTCTAATCACACATGTCAAATCAACCTTCGACTCCTTTCAATTCCATATCCAAGCCATTTCTGAAATCAATTGATTTTATTCAAGCCTGCACTGTCAATGGCCTATGTCAGACCCTCCATTCCTACCTCTGACCTGAACTAGTAAAAAGTATCCTAAAGCAACAGCCTAATTTCAGTACTGCCTATCAGTTCTGCATTCCCAACTAGATCTTCCAAAGTTAGCCCCCTTACTTTTGTCCATTGAACTCTACCTCTGGATGCATTAGGGCCTTTTTACTATGGATCCCTAGGCCTTTAAGGAGTCAAGGTCTCTGTCAGCTCATAGAAAGTGTCCTTGGCAGGTGAGGCAGGCAATGTGTGAACATGTCCCTATGGCTGAAAAGTGGGACACAGAATATATACTTGGAGATCACAGGTATTAGTGTATTTGTCCTATTATATTTCTCATCAATTCTCTACCATGCCACTGCCTGGGTTACTTTTGTAATAAAGTGATTTAATATGAGTTGGATACCATTCACTGTTCACTTGTATTACTCTGTTATAAAACATCTGTTCTCTAAGTAGAAATGACTCCTTACTACCTCAAGAGGTTAACCTAACCTCTCCTATAAGTGATTTTCTTAAGCTAGAAGACTCATGTCAAAGTTGTGGCAAAAAGATTACTTCATTTTATTCCATTTAAATAAACTGTTCAAGCAAATATTTTTCTAAAAAGGAAAGGTTTTCTTTAAAACACTGAGACTATTTTTACATAGAATTTAAAGAGGGTAAGATTTCCACTCTTATTGCTGTTCCGGGAGCCAATTATCTCAGTTACAACACTCATTTAACAATTATTTGTCATCTAGATACCTGTTGAAACAACAGAGGAGTTTCCCATCAGGAAACAAAAGCTGTACTGTAGTCAGAGTGAAACAGTCATGGAAGATCTTATCACGGCCCATGACTCACTCAGTTCTGGAGCAATAAAATCACCATATGAATGTATCCCGTGCTCTGTCTGTGGCTTAGAAAGACTACCAGCACCAGCGCCTTCTGCTCTTCAGCAGTAAACTGGGGGTGAGGTGAGAGCCCTTCCGTAAAATTTTGCCCCAAAATACCATACTAAGTAGGCGGAACACAACTTCTTTATGAGAAAAAATGTTTTAGGATAACTTTCAAACTAATGTTTTCTTTGCTTCATACTACTACCAGAGATAGCATTTAATATCAGGGAGGCAAAACTTGACCAAATGTATTTTAAAGTACTTAACTACCCATCATTCATTAGATCATACAGAACAAGTAATGTCAATGAATACAATGATAAAAATACACAAAACATACTTTTGTTTGATTTTAAGAAGAAAAGGTTATTTGATTGTGAAATGCACAAAATAGCAAAGTTAACTGAAAAGTAGTTGAACAGAAAGGAAATGCTGGTCTATTGACACACCTTTCCATGTGTCATGCGCACAGATCATGTGGCCTCTGTGATTCCCCAAAGTCGGGGAACTGGGTAAAATAATCATTAAGCCTTTCACTTTAAAATATGTAGAAGTCTGCCATTTGATACATTTAAATGCTGTCTTTACCTCTATTAGAAATGGAACTGGGCAAAAAGAAAAGCATTTCAAGATTTATTTGTTCAAGAGAATTGGAAAGAATATTAAATTCCCAGAGAACTCACTTTAACATAAAATCAGTATATATTCCCTAGCCCTCCTAGAAGGACAGTAACAGGCCAATAATCTAAGAGGGAAAAAAGACAGCAATGACTGTTATAGGAAACAAAACTTATGAGAAACAAGTAGTTCTAAATCACCACAGCAGTTTAAGGAATGGATTAGATAGCATAACATACCTCTATGCCTCTGTTCCTATTTCTGTATTTCTTTCCTTAAAAAAGATTGTTTCTGAATATGAAAATAGCTCTTTCTTCTACTTGTCTTCTAAGTACTCTCTTCTTAATTGCTACAGAAGAGACTTAAACAGTAAGTTTGAAAAGGAAGAAACAAAAGGTCGATATGCCTTTCAGTAGATTTTTTAAGAGCCCCCTTTTCAAAGCCATCATTTTTTTGTTTTATCACTGTCTGTCTTTTGGTGCATGCCAATTAACAGCTGAAATAAAGTCGACTAATATAGAGGCTTGAACCAGAATATCCGTTTTCGTTTCTTTTTTTCCTACCTTACATGAATCACCAAAGAATATTGGATTCATCTTCTCCATCATTAGAAGCTTAGAGGACTTAAAGTTTCCTTTTCTCCGCTATCTGGCTTGAATAGTTAGCCTATGGATTTTCACTATTACCAGGCCTGTTTATAGAAAATGGAAAGGGAAGAAAATAAGTCTGCCAGAATGTAGAGATATTTTTTTCCACAGAGTTACTGAGAAAGTGAAAAAAGATACAGGAAACAAGAAAAAAAAAAGAAAAGAAAAATGAAATCAAGAAAAAAGAAAAGACAGAAATTAACCACTTAGAGTTAGCATTAAAAAATACATGTACTTTAACAAGGAAAGATTCTCAGTGGAGACTGAAAAATTTGATCCCTTAGAAAAATATAAAATTTGCCAATTATCCTAAGCACAATTTTTCATACAAAAATTTTTAGCATCCAACTCCCCAAATCAAACAAAATGCTAAAAATTCACCCAGGACAATTCAAATACAATTGCATTGCATAAAATTAGTTTCCTCTGGTAATCAACCCACCAATGTTTATTAATTACCTAGTATGCACTAGGTATTATGGCAGGTGCTACAAGGAAATTAAACATATAATAATTTGTACCTTTAGTTCACAAGGACATTCAGGGAAGTTATAACACAGTGAATCATGAGTGAAAAAGAATGAGAGGAATGGTTTGATCGAGATCTGCCAGTAAGTAGAACAATGAGTACAATGGAATGAAGTAATAAATGAAAACAAGAAGCACAAGACACTTTAAAGATAAACTATTTGGAAGAAGAGAGATTTCATAGTGAAAGATAAGGTAAAGCAGAGTTGGGGCTAGACACAGGAAAAACTGGAGAGCCTTAGGGACTACACACTCCAGCATGAGGACTACAAGGAGTTAAGGAAGGTATTTTAATCTGAGAGCCCCAAAGCTTTGTTTTGGAAAGATTACTACTGATATGGTGGTAGCATACACTATCACTGAGGGAAAAGCAGATGCAGGGAATCTCCTCGAAACATCACAGAGGTCTGAGGGTTGGTGACATGGTATGAAACAGGGTGGCAGTCGGAATGAAAACAATCAAAAACTCATTTCGAATGAAAAACTTGCAGGATTCAGGAACCAGTTAGATGTGGGGATGAGGGATGGGAAAGGGTGGGAGAAGTTCTATTTTGGACATGAGTTTGAGGTGGTATATATAAACATGGAAATTTCCAGCAGGCAGTTGGAAAGAGGGCTCAGAGCTCAAAAAACATATATACACAAAATGTAAATATATATTAAATACACACATACATACATACAGAGAGAAAGGAAAAGAAAAAGAGAGAAAAGAATGCACATGCATGAGTTTAACACTAAGGAAAATTATTATAAAGAGCACTCTTCACACTATATAGAAAATCAATTCTAAAGTTATTAAACACTTAAATTTGAAAGACAAGTCATTAAACTTTTTAAGTAAATATAGAATAAAATAACCTCAGAGTTGGGAAGGGTTTCTTACAACAGTTTTTTTTAATCTGTAAATGGAAAAAATCAATAAAATCATCAATATTAAGATTAAAATTTTCTACAAAGAACTATGACAAAAATCCAAAAATAAGCCTTAACCTAGAATGAAACATATATTATTATCAAATGATAACATCTAAATTAGATAAAAAAAACATCTACCTATTGATAAGAAACAAAGAAATAGAAAAATGGGCTAAGGACATAAATGGGGACTTGCAAAAAGTAGAAAAATATCAAAGATTTGAAAATACACTCAACCTCAAAAGTAGTCAAAGAAGTTCAAATAATCAAGTAAATACAATTTTTGTCTGCAATTTTACATCCACCTAATGAAAAAAAACCTTAAACTAAAAACACCAACCTAAAAAATTTGGATATTGAACAATACCAAATAGGTACATTTGGCCAAAATATGTAGCAATGGAAATGCTTACATATGCTGGTTGGAATGCCAATTGTTTAATCATTTTGCCAAACAACTTAGTGTCATTTTATCAAATCAAATATGTATATATCCCATGAATTTACAATTTATGCATATGTGCACAAAGATATAAGTATAACAATATACAAACATG
This sequence comes from Phataginus tricuspis, assembly GCA_029783875.1. Lineage (NCBI taxonomy): Eukaryota > Metazoa > Chordata > Mammalia > Pholidota > Manidae > Phataginus > Phataginus tricuspis. The sequence continues at coordinate 15,451,569 of JAQQAC010008864.1, forward strand.
TATAACACAGTGCTTCATTTTTTATTTTTTAATTGAAGTTTATCTGATATATATTATATTGATTTCAAGTATGCAGCATAATGACTCCAGTTATCTACATTATTAAATGCTCACCCCAACTAGTGCAGTTGCTGTCAACATAAAGACATTACAAAATTATTGACTATATTCTCTGTGCTGTACTCTCATCCCCATGACTAATTTATATTATGATTGAGATTTAATGTCTCTTTATCCCCTTTACCTGTTTCAGCCACACACCCTAACCCCTCCCCATGGTGACCACCAGTCACTTCTCAGTGTCTGTGATTATAATGCTGTATTGTTCATTTTGTTTTCTTTTGATTTTAGATTCTACATTAAGTGAAATCATATGGTATTTGTCTTCCTGACTGGCTTATTTCATTGAACATAATGCCCTCTACATATTGTTGCAAATGACACAATTTCTTTTCTTTTTTATGGCTGAATAATATGCCATTATATGTATACGTACCACTTCTTTACGCACTTGCCTATGGATAGACACGGGTTGCTTCCATACCATGGCTATTGTAAATAATGTGGCAGTAAACATAGGAATACAAGTATCTTTTTGAATCAGTGATTTTGTTTTCTTTGGGTAAATTCCTAGAAGTAGAATTATTGGATTATATGGTATTTCTATTTTTAGTTTTTGAGGACCCTCTATACTGCTTTCTACAGTGGCTGGACCAATTGATGTCCCTACCAACAGTATAGGAGGGTCCCCTTTCTCCACATCCTCCCCAACACTTGTCATTTCTTGTCTTTTGGACAGCGGCCATTCTGACTGGTGGGAGGTGTATCTCACTGCGGTTTTGACTTGTATTTCCCTGAAGACTACTGATGTGGAGCAACCACACTGTGTTTTAATATAATAATTAGAAAACCCAGGGATAAACCAAATATCAATTGGCAGAAGATTGGATAAAATTTATCATATTAAAAAGTAGAATACATTATAGCAATGAAAAAGAACTACAGCTACACACACACACACAGAAATATGGATGTTTAATGGGTGTGAGTGGAGAGGAATCAAGTGGCCAAGAAATGCACAAAACATGATACTGCTTATATAATATTTCAAGAACATATAAAAATTAATAAAATATTCATTTAAAGTAAGTTAAGGAAAGAAGGAAGGAGAAAATGACCACAAAATTTAGAATACTGTTTTCCTTGAGACAGAAGGACAGTTTTAATGGAAGAAGACTCTCAGAGGATTCTGGTAAGATTATTTTAGTTGGTTTATGGGTACATGTATATTTTACTTTTCTTTATATCTTGTACAGTTATATATTTATAAAATATTTTATATTTTATATGATTTATATACAGTTTCATATTTCTACATTTTATTATGATTAATATAAATTTATATTAATAAAATGAATATTTAATTAATACAATTTTATTACTAAAAATTATTTTGCTTCATATGAAAATAAGTATTTATGAAAGAAAACTGACTAGATACTTAGTACTGTGTGCATTTAGAGGAATAAGAAAGAAGGAAGACCAGAAAATGAGAGAGAGAGAGAAAAAAAAATGATCAGAGGAGTGTAGGGGGAATAAAAGGATAAGACAGGCTTTTAGATCTAAGTAGGCAAAAGAGGGCCCAGAAATGTAAATGTTACTCAGAAGTCTAGGGAATAAATTAGAGACAGCTGGTCATCTTTCAGACAGTAATTTCAGGTGAACAAAATGGGTGACAATCAAGCTGTCAGACACAAGAGAACAGTTTGTGAGGAACCAGAGGCAGTCAGTAAAAACTACCCTCTGGGGAAGGCTGGCTATGAAGGATAGATGTGCAAGGCAGTACAGTCAATTGTTTTTTCAGCTCGATGCAGCTTTACGTGTGTGCGGAGAGAGGTAGGCGTCCCTGGGCACACGGAATAGACTGGGATGGGCCTGGAAGAAGGGACCAAAGATGCAGGAGAAAGAAGATGATGGCAGAGGTCATACATCACTTTTAAATAAATAATACTACAGTCTTGGGCATTAAAAATGATAAGGTTGCAATTCCCTTTATTAAATGCCTCACTTAACGAATCAGAAAACAGTCAGAGTCAATAGGCTATAAATTACAGCCCTGCTACAGAATGGCTCCTGACTTCAAAGAGTTAATCTCTCATTCTTTTTTAACTTGCCGCAATGTCTAATCCACCCGAACCCTCACTAGACTCCTTAGAAAGGTCTTCTTAAAGAGTCTGGCAGAGGCACCACCTCCCCAGCTCCCTAGTTCTCCCAGCCCCTAGTCCAAAGATGAGATCCTCTCCCGAGAGACCTTGGTCCCCTTGGGACAGAAGCAGTAGGAGTAAATGGGGCCTCCCTGAGCAAAGCAGGAGGCAGAGAGGGGTGGGGGGAATCCAGAGTCCATGGAGTCAGAATGGAGTCTTGGGGAACCATGCAAATTGCATGAGGCCTGTCGCAGCAGACCCGGTCTATAGGCAAGGCTCTGACCCCATGCAGAGAGCCTTACAGGGATGCGGCAGCTGCTCCATCAGACACCTTGCACCTCCTCTCACTGAAGTCTCTGCCTCCAAATTATGTTACATCAGAAGCCATGGTGAACTTTCTATAGGCCAAGCTGCTTTGTATTGCTGAAGGACACAACTGTAATAATATTTAGGAATTTTGTGTCATCTGGTTGTGATAAAGAGTACAAATGTCTCTCCAATGCATATTTTCCAAATGACTCCAAATTAAAATATTCGTAATTTTTTTTTGGTTTCTTCTTCTCAAAGTTAATAAAAACCATTTTAATAGAAAATTTCCCATTCTCAGACTAATACCAATTCACTCCTTCCAGCCAATATGATCACAAATTATGGTTCAGGTCACCTCCCTCACCCACTGTCCTTCTAGTAGTGGCAGTAAGATTGAAAAAATAAAATAAAAAGTTCCAGTCTCCACTGCTACAAACCAAAATCATCTATTTATATGATGACAAATCAAAGACTCAAATCAAAGCACTGGACAATGAAGAGCCCTTTGCTTTTCTTTCTTTCCTTTTTTGAAGCTCTGTGAGCTATGCTGTCTTGGCCTAACTAGCACCATGTTTTACAAAGTGTGTTATAATAACCTTTATGAGCTTTTACTTGCAGAACAGAATCTTTCTGATTCCCAATTATTCTGTAAGGTACCTGATAGATATACATGATCTCACTGGGCATAGAAATATACTAGGAAGGTTCATGTGGACAGAGGTGTGAGGATTATTTCTGCAACATGAGCTTTCTTTGAACCAGAGTGAATTCAAGGCTGAAATTCAATTCAGGCTATAATCTATTAACAAGGTAACCAGTGAATTTTAATCAGTACAGCGATAACTAAGAAGCAGTGGCTAGATAACTTTGCCACCTGCGTTCTTTGCTTGACTCTCTTCCGTAAAGAACCCTGACCAAGAAAGGTCTAAAATCAAACTCACTGCAAACTTCTGTGCCGTACAACTCAGGCCCATGACTCAACAACTCGACTGGCTCCAAACAGAGAAGTAAATGGCCATGAGAAAAGCAGAAAGGACCTTTGGCTGCATTGTAAAGGCAGCACACCGACAACTCTCAGAGGCTAGCAACCCTAAAAAAGGCACTCTCCACGTGAACAAGAGCTTCCTACCTCCAATCAATAGGCCACTCCTGGTGACACCGGGAGTGAATGCCATTTACTAACTGGGTTGCATTAAAACTGGCAAGTCCATTTGTGAACAACAATCCATTTATTTTCCTGGAGATTTGAGAGCATAGCATGCCCTTTCATGGCACAAGGAAACTTACTTGGCATTAATGACACAGAACTTGTCTAACTTGGAACCACTGGTACATAAAGAAAATAAAGGATTAGAAGCCACCCAGGTGTAGGAGATTAAGGGCTTAATGGCCAGATGGAGCAGTGCATCATCTGGGCATCCTTCATCCTTTATAATGAGGGAAAGTTCCCCAGTGACCCCGCAGAAAGAATAAGATTAAATGAACAAAATTTAGCAATTCTGTTGACAAAGGCAGAATCCTTGTCTGCCAAAACCTGATTATCTTTCCCAACAAATAAATCTCTACCTAGAAGAAAGAACTAAATAACAAAAATATGCTTCCCCCACCTCACCCCCACCAGGTCACAATCCTAAATGTTTAACATCACAACTTCAAGAGTCTAGTTTGAACAGACAGGGCTAAGAGAATAGCAGTAGGTGGATGGCCAGCCAATGCTCAGTTAAGGCCCACCTTTGATCTGCTGAGCTCAGTCTTAAAAGAATGACTTAAAAATCATTGCTATCAGAGATAAAGAAGGACATTACATAGTGATAAAGGGGTCAGTCCAACAAGAAGATATAACCATTATAAATATATATGCACCCAACACAGGAGCACCAGCATATGTGAAACAAATACTAACAGAATTGAAGGAGGAAATAGACAGCAATGCATTCATTTTAGGAGACTTCAACACACCACTCACTCTAAAGGACAGATCAACCAGACAGAGAATACGTAAAGACACAGATGCACTGAACAACACACTAGAACAGATGGACCTAACAGGTATCTACAGAACTCTGCACCCAAAAGCAGCACGATACACATTCTTCTCAAGTGCACATGGAACATTTTCCAGAGTAGACCACATATTAGGCCACAAAAAGAACCTCAGTATTTTCAAAAATATTAAAATCCTACCAACCAACTTCTCAGACCACAAAGGTATAAAATTAGAAATAAATTTTAGAAAGAAATCAAAAAGGCTCACAAATACATGGAGACTTAACAACATACTCCTAATGAATCAATGGTTTAACGACCAAATCAAAACAGAAATCAAAGAATATATGGAGACTAATGACAACAATAACACAAAGCCACAACTTCTGTGGAACGCAGCAAAGGCAGTTCTAAGAGGAAAGTATATTGCAATCCAGGCCTATTTAAAGAAGGAAGAACATTCCCAAATGAACAGTCTAAAGACACAATTACTGAAATTGGAAAAAGAAGAACAAATGAGGCCCAAAGTCACCAGAAGGAGGGACATAATAACGATTAGAGAAGAAATAAATAAAATTGAGAAGAATAAAACAATAGAAAAAATCAATGAAACCAAGAGCTGGTCCTTTGAAAAAATAAACAAAATAGATAAACCCTAGCCAGACTCATTAAAAGAAAAAGAGAATCTACACACATAAACAGAATCAGAAAGGAGAAACGAAAAATAATGACGGACCCCACAGAAATACAAAGAATTATAAGAGAATACTACGAGCATCTATATGCTAACAAGCTCCAAAACCTAGAAGAAATGGACAACTTCTTAGAAAAATACAACCTTCCAAGACTGACCAAGCAAGAAACAGAAAAACTAAGCAGACCAATCACCAGCAACGAAATTGAATCGGTAATCAAAAAACTACCCAAGAACAAAACCCACGGACGTGATGGATTCACCTCTGAATTCTACCAGACATATAGAGAAGAAATAACACCCATTCTCCTTAAAGTTTTCCAAAAAATAGAAGAGGAGGGAATACTTCCAGACTCTTTCTATGAAGCCAGCATCACTCTAATACCAAAACCGGGCAAAGACCTCACTAAAAAAGAAAATTACAGACCAATATCCCTGATGAATGTTGATGCAAAAATACTCAACAAAATATTAGCAAACCGAATTCAAAAATATATCAAGAGGATCATACACCATGATCAAGTGGGATTCATCCCAGGGATGCAAGGATGGTACAACATTCGAAAATCCATCAACATCATCCATCACATCAATAAAAAGAAGAACAAAAACCACATGATCATCTCCATAGATGCTGAAAAAGCATTTGACAAAATTCAGCATCCATTTTTGATTAAAACTCTCAACAGAATGGGTATAGAGAGCAAGTACCTCAACATCATAAAGGCCATATATGACAAACCCACAGCTAACATCATACTTAACAGCGAGAAGCTGAAAGCTTTTCATCTAAGATAGGGAACAAGACGGGGATGCCCACTCTCTCCACTGTTATTCAACATAGTACTGGAGGTCCTACCCACGGCAATCAGACAAAACAAAGACATACAAGGCATCCAGATTGGTAAGGAAGAAGTCAAATTGTCACTATTTGCAGATGACATGTTACTGTACATAAAAAACCCTAAAGACTCCACTCCAAAACTACTAGAACTAATATCTGAATTCAGCAAAGTTGCACGATACAAAATTAACACACAGAAATCTGTTGCTTTCCTATACACTAACGATGAACTAACAGAAAGAGAAATCAGAAAAACAATTCCATTCACAATTGCATGAAAAAGAATAAAATACCTAGGACTAAACCTAACCAAGGAAGTCAAAGACCTGTACTCTGAAAACTACAAGACACTCCTCAGAAAAATTAAAGAGGACACTAACAAATGGAAATGCATCCCATGCTCTTGGCTAGGAAGAATAAATATTGTCAAAATGGCTATACTACCTAAAGCAATCTACAGATTCAACACAATCCCTATCAAACTACCAACAGCTTTCTTCAATGAACTGGAACAAACAATTCTAAAATTCATATGGAACCAGAAAAGACCCCGAATAGCCAAACAATCCTGAAGGAGGAATCAAACACGGGGAATTACGCTCCCTGACTTCAAGCTCTACTACAAAGCCACAGTAATCAAGACAATTTGGTTTTGGCACAAAAACAGACCCACAAACCAGTGGTACAGAATAGAAAATACAAACAGTAAACCAAACATTTACAGTCAATTAATATTTGATAAAGGAGCCTTGGATATACAATGGGGAGATGACAGCCTCTTCAGCAGCTGGTGTTGGAAAAACTGGACAGCTACATGTAAGAGAATGAAACTGGACTACTGTCTAACCCCATACACAAAGGTAAACTCAAGGTGGATCAAAGACCTGAATGTAAGTCATGAAACCATAAAACTCATAGAAAAAAACATAGGCAAAAATCTCTTGGACATAAACATGAGCGACTTCTTCATGAACATATCCCCCCGGGCAAAGGAAACAAAAGCAAAAATGAACAAGTGGGACTATATCAAGCTGAAAACCTTCTGTACAGCAAAGGACACCATCAATAGAACAAAAAGACATCCTACAGTATGGGAAAATATATTCATAAATGATGTATCTGATAAGGGGTTGACAGCCAAAATATATAAAGAACTCATGCACCTTAACAAACAAAAAGCAAATAATCCAATTAAGAAATGGGCAGAGGACATGAATAGACACTTCTCTAAAGAGGAAATTCAGATGGCCAACAGGCACATGAAAAGATGCTCCACATCGCTAATCACCAGAGAAATGCAGATTAAAACCACAATGAGATATCACCTCACACCAGTGAGGATGGCCAACATGCAAAACACAAACAACAACAAATGTTGGCGAGGATGTGGAGAAAAGGGGACCCTCCTACACTGCTGGTGGGAATTCAAATTAGTTCAACCATTGTGCAAAGCAGTATGGAGATTCCTCAAAAAACTCAAAATAGAAATACCATTTGACCCAAGAATCCCACTTGTAGGAATTTACCGTAAGAATGCAGCAGCCCAGTTTGAAAAAGACATATGCACCCCTATGTTTATCGCAGCACTATTTACAATAGCCAAGAAATGGAAGCAACCTAAGTGTCCATCAGTAGATGAATGGATAAAGAAGGTGTGGTATATATACACAATGGAATATTATTCAGCCATAAGAAGAAAACAAATCCTACCATTTGCAACAACATGGATGGAGCTAGAGGGTATTATGCTCAGTGAAATAAGCCAAGTCGAAAAAGACAAGTACCAAATGATTTCCCTCATATGTGGAGTATAAGAACAAAGAAAAAAAAAAACTGAAGGAACAAAACATCAGCAGACTCACAGAACCCACGAACGGACTAATAGTTACCGAAGGGAAAGGGTCTGGGGAAGATGGGTGGGAAGGGAGGGATAAGAGGGTAAATGGGGCATTACGATTAGTAGACGTAAGGTAGGGGGGGCACGGGGAGGGCTGAACAACTCAGAGAAGACAAGTAGTGGTTCTATAGCATCTCACTACGCTGATGGACAGTGACTGTAATGGGGTTGGTGGGGGGGACCTGATGAAGGGGGTAGTTTAATCACCATAATATTGCACATGTAATTGTAGGTTAATGATACCAAAATAAAGTATAAAAAGAAAATCATAGCTATCATCACACTGCTCTACTGATTAGACTTTCTGAGTGTTAGGCATCAAAACAAACAAAAAGAAATCTTTTGACTGGATTTGGAAACGTCTCAAATATAGGGCCCAACCTATTCAATATAATCTATCATCCCTCCTCAGTTCAAATCTCTCCACTTCAGCCAGACCAGTGTGGCTGTCCCGTCACACAGCATGGTCATTCTCCCTTCCGACCAGCTGAAGGCGCCATCTGTGCCTAGTAACTGAGAAACCATAATTTCCTTTTACATACTCCTTATATACCCAGATCCCATTCCATTTCTGTCTGACCACGAAATCTCTGCCTTCCTTTCTTCTTGGAGCTCCTTTAAGAATATTGTTTTCTTCACTACTTTGGACATTTAATTAAGTAACACAAGACAGCTAATACGGATGTTTCATCTCCCTCAGAACTTGTTTTTCAGCACTGTTCTTTTACAGCATTTTCAAACACATATAACATTAGAGATAACTGTAAAACAAAATCTCATTCAACCATCACCATCTATCAAAACATGGCCCATCTCCTTAATGGACTTTATATTCCCTAAAGAAAAGTATGAAATTGTTTTCATACTTACTTCTCTGCTTTTTCCACAAGCCTAGACGAAGCTAAGCATATAGTAACAACTCAATAAATACTTGGTTGATTAAGGAAATTAACTGAAATACAGTCCACCCAAGTTCTGAGTCACCCCTTAAGCATTCAGCTTACTTCAGCCAAACATTTCTTGAACAGATAAACCATAAAAATATTCAATGTTTTCTAAGAAATATTGGCAAATAATAGTAAGAAATATTCTCTTGAAAAATCGCATGTAAGTAAAAAAAATTATAACCCTATTCTCATCCCACCACTTAACAGTTAATCAGCAAATCAAATTTTCTTTTGACACCAAGACAGAAAATCATTTCAAATAAGCAAACAAATAGCTTGGCACATTAGAGAAGGACTAGAATTTATCTTAGGTGACCTAACTCAATTCTAGTTAGTAACATGACCTTAAGTTATTCATCCTCTCTCCATCCTTCTCTCAAATAAAAATAGCTGTGTTTTTCCTAGTGACCTCACAATGCTATTATTATAAAGTTTTTTTTTTAATTTGTCAAAGTGATTTCTAAAATACAAGGCACCACATGTAAATATTATACTGCGTATATGGCATACCCAGTTCTTTTTCAAATAGGATCTATAACCCACTTGAGGGCAAAGACATGAAACTACCTGAAATGTTATAAGCTGTCTAATTAGCAACTTAAGCAATACAGATGCAAGAAGTGAGACGTCTCACAAAGGCTTCATGGTGGAAGTGGGCACAAAGTTGGGTCTTAAAGGATTAACAGACCTTGAGCAAGGGAAAGGAAGGAACAAAGACATTTCAGAAGACAGATATATCACATGAAAACTCACATACACATGAATAAAGTGTGCAAATGGCCCAAAGAACAATTACAGCAGTTTGACTAAAGAAGAGATGACTATGAAAAAAATAATGGTAAAGACTGGAGCAGCTGACTGAAGCTAAATTATGAAGGACCTCAAATGAAGGGTCATCATTTTGACTTCAAAAGAAACCCTGGCAAAATCTGAGGAGCTCAATATTAGCAAATTAGCATCTCAAGAAAAGGAATTGGTTTATAATAAAGTTCAAGGCAAGGAAAACCAGTCAGGAAACTGTTACCATTATCAAGATAAGATGATCAGAGCTGCAACTAGGGAGTAAGCCGTGAAAGGACTAGAAGAATATAGGTTTGGAACATATATACAATGAGACCAAGAATACGTAAATAGAATCACCTGATAAAAATCCAGAAGTGCCCAAACTCTTTCCTTGGATTGCAAAGCTCCAGAGAACTAGAAGCTGCTTATCTCATTTTCTTGCCATTGGGTTTCAGCCCTGGGCAAATTCACTATGGATTCAATGTGACCAAAGAAATGACAGGAGAACATGCTTGGGGTGAAAGGGTTTATTTACACCCAACTTTATTCCCACGGTGGCAGGTCAGTCACTAGAATCCCATCCACTCAGAGCGAGTCTGCACGCAGCAAGCCGGGCTCTGCCTCTGGGCCTCTCTGCCCCCGCAGCCACCTCAGTAATTGTCCATGGCGCTGCCATCACTACACTCTCCTCTCTGCTCTCCTGCAGCCTTGCAGCCGTGCCACCATGTTGCCCAGGGCACTGGTGGAGCTCTTCACCTGGAGTCAAAAGTATTGCCCACACGTGTGCAGTGAGCTAGCCAACCAGGGCCAGGTGAGAATCCCGGCCACAGGAACCTTCACTGTATCCACACTCATCTTTACAAATGTTCTCTTTAACCCCGATGCCTGTCTCTGTCCCTCCAAATTGATTTTTTTTTTTCAGATTTAGGGCTTTGTATATGAGCTGTTTTCTCAGTGCATTTCTCTGATTTTTGTATGACTACATTCTTTATGCCAATCAGATCTCTGGGTGAAAGTCACCTTTTCAAACAGTCCTTTCTGAACCACTGATCCATGATGGTTTCCAAGGCTATAACTCTCACACAATTCTATATGCTTAACACTTAATTGTATTTGCATCGTTTTCTCATTTATTTATTCATCTGTTTGATTTTCTTCTCCCCTCCTACCTCTAAGTGGAATTCCTGGGAGAACTTTGAGTCTTATGAAGAATGTATATCCCCAGAGGCCAGAAAAGTGCTTGGCATTGATTAGGTTGCTTGAGAAATATTTGTTGAATGGATAAATAAATGAGTCACTCACAGTCAACCTAGAGACAAAGTCAACCTCGCTGTTGTCCTCAGGGCTACTCTGGGTTCCACATCTTCTTCAGGCTTGGATAGTCCACTTCCTTTACAAGCTGTGAGAGAATCCCAAATCTTTGCAATTCTCTTTTTCAATTTGCTAGCTTCAGTTGGTGTCTTTCATTTGTAAATAAGAGCTTTAAACAGACTACTTGGCAACTTTCATTACCTCCCTCAAATCTCACAACACCCATGTTTGATGAGTAGATTGGTATCATCGCATATTATGGTGACTGAAACACAAAAGGTCCTAAAAAATAGTCAGGCACTGAGCAAGGAGGGGGTGCCCCATGGACCCAGGATTGACAAGCCGAATGATATCTAGTTTAAACCTTTACTTCAGTATATAAAATGGCCTTGACTTTATTCTACCAACATAGAAAATAAGACCTATTTCTAATTCTCATGCATTAAGTCATAATTCCTAATACAATATACATTCATAGTAAAGTTATTTGGTTCTGTGTTTATTCTTATGCTTACAATTGCAGCCACCCCCCACCAAAAATAGGGGGTGGGGTGGAGAAAGCAAACAGGAAGAGAGGAAAAACATGAAAGAAAAGGAAAACAGCAACCAAAAAATAAAAGCAAAAACATAAAAAAAAAATAGGCTTTGACCTGGTATTTATGGAGCTAAACTGACTTCATTCCTTTGTAAGCTTTACATTACTGAAGTTTGCAATCAAACCAAGTGTCTTTTTATAAATCTAGAGAGTCATTGTATCTGTTTCCAAGTATGTATGTGCTATTGTTGCAAAACACCAGTATCTAAAGATGTTTAAATTTGAAACAAACTTTGATCTCCAGGTGCTAGAAATTTTCCATTCTTTATTACTTTATTGAGTTATTACTTGGTATAAATTTATGACTACAGATCTTATTTTTAAACATAAAATGAGAATTGATTTACTGCTTCCAGATGCTGAGAAGAATGACTTTTTAAAAGATCACTGAAAGAATATTAAGAATCCAGATCTCTTCAGGGAATTCCACTGGTGTGTGCCATGGTTATTCATATAACTAAAAGCAGAAATAACGTGTAGCAGCTAGTTTTACAACAGTTTAAACTCACCTTTTGAAAATCGAGACAGCTAAAATTAATCATAAATTGTCCACTAGATTATGTAAGTGGATACTTTAATTTACAGTATCCAAAGTTTGTTTTCCATTATATTCCAACATTTATTATTAACAACAGAATAGTCTATTAGCTATAGGAATAGTAAAGTAGATACAGACTATAAATATGTCTGACATTTCCCTTATATTTCCTTCCTATTGCACACTCTCAATTTAAAAACCTATACTAAATTAAGTACATCCTTTTATTTTTCCATTATCTTCTAAGAATTGAAACTGAAATCACCAAGCATAAAAGTTGAATTTTAGGCAAAAACATAATGTCATTCAGTTTTGTTTTCTCTGTGAAGAGCCAATATTTTGTTCACATGCCACCTGCAGTCTAAAATAAAGAAAATCAGCCTTTGAAATCGAAATGGACAAAAAGGTCACACAGAAATTCAAGTTGTACAGAAACTTGAAATGCCCCCAGAAAGGCCAATTCCAATTAATTATCAAAGTCAGCAGACAAAATAACTGAAGGAATTAATTTTAAATTGCTATCTATATTTTTTGTATGATATGGTCTTATATACATTAATAAATTGTACAAAATTGTCAGAAACATCATTAAAGTAATTAGAAGGAAATAGTTCTTGCATTTTTTTGTGTGTGGTTTGGTAGGAATCCTGTTCCAATAGGATAGTTTTTTTTTTTAATTTTGGTACATGAAGATCAGCCCAATAAATGTATGCTAAATAACTAATACAGAGGTATGAAAAATAAGGAACCAAAAATACGTTAATTCAGAATCAACAAAGTGTGCTGAATGCAAGTAGCAAGCAAGTCAAACACTGGTATCCCTTCTACCGGTCTTTGGAGCACCTGTCTTCCTCACTTCCCTTGGATAAAACAAACTCCTAAAGAAAAAAAAATCCTAAGTTGAACAAACACTCCCTAACTCTCCTTACTGCTCATTATTTTCAATCTGCTATTAAAAGGAAAGTGAACTAATTTCATGCAACTATTTCTCAAAAGAATTAGTGAAAGAGCTCTTGACAGCTCCCGCTACCCTTAAACAAAAACAGGTATGGTTTGGTAGAATGACAAGAGACTTCTGCCATATCCTTGCAATAATTACTGTGTTAACTAGCAGGATTCTTCACTTGTTGCCATTTATTTACAAACCGTAAATCTCATCAGTGAATCAGTACAGAGTCTAAAGGAAAAGCAAAGCAGATGTTTTATAATAAAAGCAAATTATAATCAAGAACCAAGAAGTCATGCTCACAGGTTCTAAGTTTTAAGAAAATGAGGACTATAATAACATGGGAGTTCTTCCAAAAACCATTTAGAATACTTTAAATGAAACAAATACAGAACCGTGAAGATTAAAACTCAGCAGCAAGAGTCTGCTTTGTTAATAGCCTATCAGACAGAAGGTATTTTACCAATGTAAAAACGAGCCAAAGTAGCCCCGTTAGGCAATTACTGTTGTCATGACTAAACTATGTCTATCGAGTTGTGAATAACTTAAGAAGTCACCGATAATGGCTGACGTTCAAAATTTTAACAGTAAGATTAAATTCCTAAAGAGGAAAACAAAGAATAATTTTGACCACAAAATAACCAGCAACTTAGGCCATGCAGGAAGACAAGAAACATTCACTTGGCACTTGATCAAATATTAAAACAAACTAAAAATAACATACGTGGAAACATCCAGTCTAGTGTCTTACACATGATAGACACCCCAGCTAACTTTCCTTCCTCTCTTTCTACTCCCTTCAGCCATTGTGTTACAGCCCTATTTCAATTTTCGAGTATATAGATTTGTCCTCTCTCTACAACTGGACTGAAAAATATGAATTGTTTCACTCATAGATACGTATACTTTTAATTTTGCCATATACCTCACATATTCTAACCACAAAAGATGTGTATTGATAAGTGGGATTCCTTGAAAGCTCAGGAAAGATGCAATATGATATATTAGGATGCTTTAGGGTGCATAGGAGAATATTATCTAAAAGTTGTTTAAAAAATACTTATTATCTTTATTATTATTGCTATTACTATTTTGTCTAAGAATAGGACCCTGGGTCCTTCCAGACTTTCTTCTGTTACCCTAGGTTTGTTATCTCCTTCATCATAGTTACAAGATAACTGTAGTAGCACCAAGCATCATGAAACATGTCTCTCTCTTTTTTATCAGGGAGGAACATAAACTTTCCTAGAAGTTCCCCAGCAGACTTCGGCTCACAACTCATTGCCCAGGGCTGAGTCCTATGGCCACTCCTACCTGCAAAGGAAGTTGGGAAAGCAAGAAAGGTGGGAGAGAGTCCTGCCAAGGTAGACAGTGGAATAGATAATTAACAATATCTGAGCATTTTATATAAGATAATGAGCCAGAGTCATTCATAATGGCTACAAATGAAGTTGTTACGGCTGCAGATTTATCTGGTGCTATGGACTGACTTGTGAGACCACAGTGCTCTCCTCTGCACCACCTGAGGACACAGTGACTAGGTGGCCGTCTCCAAGCCAGGGAGAGGATTCTATCTAGGAACTAAACTGGCCAGGACTTTGATCTCTGGATTTCCCAGCCTGAGAGAAATAATTTCTGTCGTTTACTCACCCAGTCTGTTTTGTTATGGCGCTCAAGCACACTAATATATCCAGGAAAGAAAAATTGTTGCTGTCCCCCTTTCCTCAGTGGGGCTCTACCTGGGCGAAGGAGGGTCAGTATAAACTGGAAGAGTTCCAAGTGTTCCAAGGACTGATACCCTCCTTCCTGACTCTTTGCATGGAAGGTTCATCAGTATATTCTTACTCCAGCTTCAATCCCCAAAGATCAGTCTTTTGGAAACTTTTTGTTTAAGTAAGCAGTCACTTGGGTTAAATCTTAATCTAAGATCTAAAGCCAGCAGTATCTCTGGAGTGCAACGATCATCCATTCTCAGAAGAATATCAGTGCAATGCATGTTAACATAAACCTTTAGAAAGAAAATAAAAAGAGAACTCCATGCTTATCCCGTTCTTACATTTTTTTCAAACAAAAAATGTCAGGAAGAAACTGTGTTGCAGAACTTCAGTGTTTTGTTTCTCAGTGAATTAGAGCATGAGGGGAAAAAAAAGGCACACATTCTGTTATATTATCACTTTCCAATTTCTGGCCAAAACCCTGTAGTTTTTATCACGCATCATTTTTGTGATTAATGGTGTGCACCCAGTTAATGGAAAACAGCAGATTAGGTTTCCACTAATAGTTTTGGAAGTTATGTCGGCCTGCCTCATTTGGTGACAACCTCACTGTTCAGTAAGAAACTAATGGATTTAATCCCAAAGCAGAACTTACTTTTATACATACAAGACAGGTCAGATTTCCAGAGTGGAGAAATTTATGCATTTAGAGGTGTGCCTATCTTCCGTTGAAACTTAACACTGAGATAATTGATACCTCATAATATTTTGAGTTTTTTCTTTTACTTCAGTGAACAACTACCAAACTTATGGTACTTACTTAAGGCTTATAAAAATGAGCAACTTGTAACCATGACAAATAAAATGAATATAATTAGTATACTAAGCTGAAAAGACATCTATTATTCTGAAAACACAGGTGAGAAAGAGTTCCTTATATATTAGTATATCACAGCAATGTTTATGTCATACACAAAATTTACATTTGCTTGTTCTATTTAACTATGCAAAGTGTTGGCTCCAAATAATTGTGAAGCATACTAATCTAGGAATAGAGAAATCAAGAGATAAGAATTGTAATCTCATTTCTGCCTCAAACTGCTCTGGAGACAATCTATTTTGTGTTTTCATTATCCACCCCACCCCCTGCCATGCCCCCACAACCCCCCACACATTCTATATTTATCTCTAAGTCCTTTAATAATTGCTATATTGTTTCAAGTTTTTTATATGTATAGCTCACATTTCCCAACTGGACTAGGCTCCTTAAGGGCAGGCCCTACATGTGATTTACATTTTTGTCTCCTATAGTGCTAAATTAGACTGTGAGCTTCAGAAGAGAGACTTTGCCTATATATCCCCAAGGGTAAGCATGGTATGACCTCATGCTAAATCAGGTATCAAATAAGTCAGTATTTTAATAAATAAAAAACTTGAAAAGAATAACAGAGGGTAAAGGAGAATATGTGGCACTCAGAGGATTTTATGGACAGTGAAAACACTCTGTATGGTACTATAATGATGGACACACATCATTAACCATTTGCCTAAACTCTTTGAATTACACCACCAAGAGTGAATCCTAAGATTAACAGTGGACTTTGAGTGATTATGATATGTCAGTGTAGGTTCGTCAGTTATAACCAATGTAGCACACTCTGGCAGGGGATGTTGATAATTGGGGAGGCTATGTGTGTGTGAGGACGGAGGGTATATGGGATATCTCTGTACTCTCAATTGCTGTGAACCTAAAACTGCTCAAATAAATAAAGTCTCTAAAAAAAAGTATGGCATGCTTTCAAGACAGAAAAAAAGCTGAGCACATATTAAATCTAGCTGCAATTTTAATTTTATTTTATTTACATAACATAATGTTAACCAAATCTTACGGTATACACATCCTGTGTATCAGACACTTTCTGAAACACTTTGTATATGTTAACACACTTAACACTAACAACAACCCAGTGTGGTGGGTACTATTGTGATTCTCATTTTTAATTTGAAGAAACTGCAAAGAGATTATGGAATAGCCCACAGCGTAAGTGATTAAATTACTCATCCATCTCAAGTTTAGGCACCTGGAAGGGTAAATCACATCAAAGACATACTATATCTGTTTCAGATTTTTAGTTCAACAGAAAAATGGAAAAGAGAAGAACTAACTTAGAGAGAGGATTTTTTTTTTCACTTCCAGGAGTGTGATTTTTATACAAAAATTATCCTTTACTAATTGAAGGTATAGCACTCTGGACCTAGTTTCTTTTTGATTGTTTGCTGTTGTTGAAGTTAGGTGAGAAGGGGTGTATTAGAGGAGTGGTCAGATAAGGAATGATGCAAACAAAGACAGGATTTGCCAGCAGAAATACAAAAGAAAAGGGAATTAGGAAAATGAGAGGGTTAAAAAATGACTTAAAGAAATAGTTTTGGAGAGTGCAAAGAAGAAAAGCTAATTATAAAACCAAGCAGGCTAATTTTTATGCATATTATAACTCAATCAAGGCTCTGGAAAAAAAACAAAAATATGCAGTAATTCTTTAATAATGAAAGAGTACATCCAAACCAGATGGTTTCATGGGTAAATTCTACCAAACATTTAAAGAAGAGCTAATACCCATCTTTCTTAAAATATTCCAAAAAAATAGAAGGGAAAGGAATATGTCCAAAGTTATTATATGACACAAGCATTACCCTAATACCAAAACCAAAGACATTAAAAAACTGAAAATTATGGACCAATATCCCTGATGAACATAGATGCAAAAATACTCAACAAAATATCAGCAAACTGAGTTCTCAAATAATCAAAAGGACCACTCACCTCGACCAAGTGGGATATATTCCTGGGATGCAAGGATGGTTCAATATCCATAAATCAATCAATGTAATACACCAAGTAACAAAGGGAAGGAGAAAAATATGATCATTTAAATAGATGCTGAAAAGTTATTTGACAAAATTCAACATCCATTCATGATAAAACTTCCAACAAAGTAGATATAGAGAACATATACCTCAACATAATAAAGGCTATATATGACAAATCTTTAGCTAACATCATACTCAAAGGTAAAAAGCTAAAAGCTTTTCCTTTAAGATCAAGAACAAGACAAGGATGGCCACTTTTACTTTTATTCAACATAATATTAGAAGTCCTAGACACAGCAATCAGACAAGAAAAAGAAATAAGCAGCTTCAAAATTGGTAAGGAAGAAATAAAACTGTCACTCTTTGCAGATGACCTGACACTATATATAGAAAATCCTAGAGTCCACCAAAAAACTATTAAACTAATAAACGAGTTCACTAAAGTTGAAGGGTACAAAGTCAATATACAGAAACCTGTTGCATTTCTGTATATTAACAATGAACTAGCAAAAGGAGGAATCAAGAAAACAATCCCATTTACAATTGCATTGAAAAGAATAAAATACCTAGGAATAAATCTAACTAAGGAAGTAAACACTTGTACTCAGAACTATAAGACATTGATTAAAGAAACTGAAGAAGAAACAAATAAATGTAAAGATGTTCCATGCTCATGCATAGGAAGAATTAATATTGTCAAAATGGCCGCACTGCTCAAAGCAGTCTACAGATTCAATGTAGTCCCTACTAAAACACCAATGGCATTTTTCACAGAACTAGATCAACTATTCCTAAAATTTGTATGGAACCACAAAAGACCATGAATAGTCAAAACAATCCTGACAAAGAAGAACAAAGCAGGGGGTATCACGTTCCCTGATTTCAAGCTATACTACAAAGCTATAGTGATCAGAACAGCATAGTACTGGCCTAAGAACAGACTCATAGATCAATGAAACAGAATAGAAAGCTCAGAAATAAACCTACGCATATATGGTCAATTAATATATGACAAAGGAGTTGTGAATAGACAACGGGTAAAAGACTGTCTCTTCAATAAATGTTGTTCAGAGAACCAGACAGTTAAAGGTAAAAGAATGAAGAAATTGCATCACTACCTTACACCTCACACAAAAATAAACTCGAATGGATCAGAGACCTAAATGTAAGACCTGAAACCATAAAACTTCTAAGTGAACTCCTGAATATCAGCATTAGTAATTCTTTTTCTGGATATGTCTCCCCGAGCAAGGGAAACAAAAGCAAAAACAACTAAGTGGGACTACATCATACTAAAAAGCTTCTGCACAGCAAAGGACACCACCAATAAAATGAAATGGCAAGCTACTCTCTGGGAGAATATATTTCCAAATGATATACCCGATAAGGGGTGAATATCCAAATATATAAAAACTAACACAACTCAATGCCAAAAAATAATAATAATAATCCAATTAAACAATGGACAAAGAACCTGAATAGCCATTTTTCCAAAGACATACAGGTGACCAATAGGCACATGAAAAGATGTTCAATATCACTAATCATCAGGTGACTGCAAATCAATGAGCTAGCATCTCACACCAATCAGAATGGCTACTATCCAAAAGACAAGAAATAGCAAGTGTTGTCAAGGATGTGTGGAGAAGAGGGAACCCCCTTCACTGTTGATGAGAATGTTAACTGGTGCAGCCACTATGGAAAGCAATATGGAGGTTTCTCAACAAACTAAAAATAGAACTACCATATGATCCAGTCATTCCACTTCTGGGAGTTAGCCAAAGAAACCAAAATCACTGATAATCACTGATATAGAAAGATATATACACACCTATGTTTATTACAGCATTATTTACACTTGCCAGGTTATGGAAGCAACCTAACAGTTCATCAATACATACATGGATCACAAAGATGTGCTACCTATACATGGAATATTATTCAGTCATAAAAAAAGAATGAAAGCTTACCATTTGCAATTATGTGGATGGACCTAGAGGATATTGTGCTAAATTAAATAAACCAGGAAGAGAAAGACAAATAATATAAGATTTCACTTATAAATAGAGTCTTAAAAAATTTAACAAATGAAGAAAACAGAAATAGACTCACAGACACAGAGAAGAGACTAGTGGTTGCCACTGCGGAGTGGGGTGGAAGAGTGGGTGAAATAGGTGAAGGGGATAAAGAATAACAAAATTCTAATTGTAATATTAATTAGTCACAGGGATGGCAGTATAACACAGAGAATATAGTCAATAATGCTGTAATATCTTTGTATGTTGACAGATGGTAACTACACTTACTGGGGTGAGCACTTAATAATATAGGTAACTGTAGAGCCACTATGTTGTATATCTGAAACCAATGTGATATTGCATATCAACTCTACTTCAATTTAAAAAAGGAATGAAAGAGCAGGGTTCTATCATGTCACATGGCAATGGCTGTATTTAATTTGTTTTTAATCCATAAAAATTCTGCATTAAGCAATAGTCAAAAGTTTTTCATGGTATTTCTTAATAGCAAAAATGCTACATTAATATATGGTTTCTGCTACACTGGTTGTTTCTAATAACTAATGTATAAGTACAAGTAGGTATCTAAATGAAAGATCGATGAAAACATCAATCAAGTAATTTATTGAGCACTAAGAACATGAGAAAAATATTCTACTCTGTTATTTGCTCTCATTAATTGTTAAGGTTTTGCAGGTTAAGGAAAAAGATGTGGAAGCAAAGTAATTAATCACTTAAGAAATGATCTGTTGCTCAAATTTCAATCTGTAACAAAGAGACATTTTTACCCAGCAGTTCTAAGCATTTAGTAATCTTTTTCTCTGACAAGAATTCTCTAGAAAAATCGACCATGTTGAAACTTGTTAGGCACTTTTTGCACTGTTTGCTTAAAAACAACGAAAGTACAAGGAACCCTGGGAGCTTTGTCTTGAAAAATGAACCTGAACAAGAATCATTCATTCAGTTCTAGGTACTTTATACCGTAAGGAAATGTTACTAATACCAACTATTCAAAGACAGATCTCACAAAAAACTAGGAAAAAGTGATTATATAAGTGCCACTTCTTAGTTATGAAGGAGAAACAGAGGTATGACACCACAGATATATTATCTATCAAAATTTTGGATTTATCAAAATCTACTTCTAGGTGTTTTTGTCTGTTTTAAAGTACAGCTAACAGTTCTTTAATGAACGATCTACATAGGTAGCAAGCAGCAGAGTTGTGTGCTGGCAACCTAAATTCAGAATCAAATTTTTAACAATTTTGCCAGATGTGTTATTTGGGCTTTAATTTCTTTTAAGGAGGCTAAATCCACTGACAGTTGTATTTTGCTGAAGCAGATCTTTTTCTTTTCACTGTTATGTTAAGTCCCAGTTACAGATGCTAGTGAAGTCAGGATAATGACAAAGTGTTGGGAGGGTGACCCAGCAATGGCAGCCATCAACCCACTTGTCAGAGACGAGCCCATTGATCTTGCTTCCAGTGTATTAGCATTCACACACCTCCACCCGCCCCTGTACTGCATATGCCTCCCAGAGCTGTGGGCCCTGAAAAAACAGGTGGCTTCTCCCAGACTGAAGAAAGGGATCCTTCTGTTCAGGAATAATGCAATCAGCTAGTATCTGATGAAAATCCACTGAAATCTGAGTAGACACATAACCCTGAATGGAGCACCTTACCTGTACAACCACACCTATGAAGTAAGAGGCCTTTAATAAAATAAAGTCAACTCAAGTTAAAGCAATTAAAAGAATGCCCTGCTTCCCTCCTCACCTGCAGAAACAAGTACAAGCCTAACCTGAGGAAACAGTTCATTTTTAAAAAGCAGAAATGAAACTTGTTCTTAGCTTATAAATTACTCACTGACCATAATAAAATACACTTTATACAAATGCATTCTCATTAAGTTCTATAATAAACTGCAAATAGGCAAGTCTTTCAAAAGTTAAACTCTGAAGATCTAACACAAAAGTGAACTTTCAAAAGTGGTAACTCTCTGTTTCCAGGTACTAAACCTCATAGTGAGGATTATTCAACAACTCTCCAAACTAGTAAATGGATTTTTTTGGTTGTTAGACCATATAAAATTACTCCGATAAAACATAAAGTAGGTATTGACACTATTCATTGTCTGGCTTGATTACAATTAAATCAAGCATTTCTGGAAAAAAATCTGGAGATATTGGACAACTTTTCTGGATTGCTTATTTTTAAACTCCATGTAATTGACAAAAATATAATTATTCAAAATGCCTCAGCCTTGGATATTTCAAGCAGTGATTTCATGTTTATTTTCCAAATGTTATTTTCAAGAAGTCAGTAAACCAATCCAGTCTGAATATTACACTCAACTCAAAAGAACTCTTTCTTCCTTAAGAGACATAAAAATATATCTGTCAGTAAGTAGCTCTTTGCCAAACGATCAACAAATTTTATACCTAAAACTACTTTTTTCTATATGTGGAGATATTTTTTTCTACTTTGACAGTTTTGTGCCAGTGTATCCAAACATCTACTCAAGAACAGGGAGGAGGAGGTCTAAAGAGACAACCTTCCACCCCTCCGGGGCTAGTATTTACTTCTGAGCATTACATACACAGTGAGATCCAGTGATATCAAAGCACAAACCAGGAAAGCAAGAAGATTACCTGATATTCATTGGGCCAAAAGGTGCTCACTGCTAGCTCAGCCCGAAGCCAGTCTTGTCCTGTGAATCCAGTCACATTCCAAATTGGATTGGCAAGAGGCCCTTTATTCACTCTGACTAGTATGTTCAGAGTGCCAGGGCCCAGCCCTTTCTGACTGTATAACAGGTAACTGAAATCAATACAGTGAGTGTCATTCTCCTTCATGGCAGGCAGCTGAAGTCTGGCTTTTTCTCCAGGCTCATGATCTGAAGAGTCCACTATCATATAGGAGCCTGAAATGACATTACATGTAATGAAGCTAAATATGTGAGCAAAAGGGAACACATAATAAAAGCATACTAAAACAACACCAATGCATTCTAAATATTAAATTTAACTCAAGAAGACTTGTCTTCCAGAACAGAACTATAGAAAAGATGTCAAAACAAGTAAGTAGGTGAATTGAATTCTTAGTAGGTTAGCAGACATTGTTCCAAGTAAATAACACGTATTAATTAACTTACTGTCTGTAACAACCTGTTATGATTCCTGTTTTACAAATGGAGAAATTGAGGCACTATTAATAACTTACTGAATCCAGGTCCCACTCTCAAAGATCTCGTCTTACCAAACTAAGGTCTTTTATTATCAAACAAAAAACAAATAAAAGTAATACCTTAATCGGCCTGGCTTACAAAAGCATGCATCTCTCCTTTTCCCTACCCATAATACTGCGGGAGACGGGCTAGGAGGCCAAGCACTGGAGTCCTTTATGATTTCAAGTCCCAATATTATCATTTATACAAACTGTTTGGTCTTTTGCAAAGTATTCACCACTTTGAACTTCAATTCAGGGAATAAGGACACTTTGCAGTGTAAGTGTGAGAACTCAAGTTATAAGTGTCAAATTTCTAGAGCTGGGAATCTGACATAGACTTGCCTACTCGGAACCCCGCCCACTAAGCTATCAGCTTATCACCCTTGCTATTGGCCGTGTGTAATTCTGCGGCAGTCCCTGTGCTCTTCTAGGGCTCAATTTGAAAATCACTATCAACTCCAGTACTTTGACTTAATAAATATTAATTGTTTATCTGTGATGGAGACGCTCAGGACATAAAGAGGCCCAACCCCATAGCACCTAGTAGTTCCACCCTCAAACACACCGTCTTTGCTTTTTGCAGGTAAAGGCCATACATATAATGCTAACTACAAAAATGGGACTTGAACATCAACTGCTGACATCAATCTAAGGACCTCTGCAGAAAAACAGCCAGTCTTTCTTATGTCACAGTGGATTTTAACAAAGACACATATCACAAAATGTAAATATACCTGTTTATCATACTTAAGGTAGAGCACAAATTTCATTACACATTATTTTCCCCTGGGATATCATTTTAACCAACATGTATTAGGTGTAGTGTTACAGAATCCAGTGTTATAAGAATTACACTTAGATCTCTCTTCCTGACAACTTGTAGAATTAATCAACCTTCTGGGCTTCCTCCCTAAAAGATAGTAACTTTTACCCATGACACACTGAACACTCATTGACTACCAGTCTAACTAGCTCAATTAACCTCCCACACGTTCAAAACATGGCAGACAAAGAAGACTTCTATACACAAGAAACCAAAATTTCACATCTAACCAATTCTTGTTCAGTGGTAGTCTTCGGTCAAAACTTTTGTTAAAATTTCATATGATAACACAATCAGTTATCAGGCCAAGTACACAATAAGCTTCCTAGAGCGCCAGTTGTTGAATACTTTGACTTCATTTTTCCCAGTTCTCATCTTCTCTTATAACCTAGAATGCTTTTTATTCTTGAGTTTCACAGATTACACATTAATAGAGTAAACTGGCCACATTTATTTTGGGACAAATTATGTATTTTTTTTAACAGGACGTCCTGGATCCCAACCCAACTTATTGAAACAGAATGTTTCTATTCTTGGTTATATAATTACATTTTGATGTCCTGGCTGATTTGCCAAGATCTCTTTTAGATTTGCCATAGCAGAGCAGACCAATTATTGCTTTTAACTAGGACCAGGGTTGAGATCTTGGATAATTTACTTAGGGTTATTGCGCCTCAACTTCTTCACAAACTGTGACCTATTTCTCCACAGTTTTTTTAATGATTTTATGGAAGTAAAGAATTTAAATTATTTTATACGTCTGCATCAATTATGGCTTCTGATTGTCAAGTTCAAAGTAGTGCACCCTAAGTGACTTACAGGATTTCAAATAATTATTGTCTTCCGTTATAAAATAAATTTAGGAGTAAAATATGCTTTGTCACACATTTTAACTATGTAGTGTGATATTTACCATTAAGATCATTTAGCAGTTTTTAGCCAGTTGCACATTTTAAGCTATAATAATTTTCTTATTAAGGAAATGGGATGAGCAAAGTATATTAATTTGTAGGAATTACCAATTTGATCACTAGGAGAAAAATCACAAAATAAAAGCTTGCCCAAACTATTTCAGCATTTCCAGGTCATTCTATGCAAGTTGAAATTGTTTAAAAGGGCTGATATTTCATTTCTATACAATGTTTCTGCTAAATGGGCTTCTTCCAATACAGCCTAATTATTACTACATTTTCTGAGTTCTATGGGATAGTATGTACCTTTTGCACAGTTCCAGAAAGGAAGAACCAAGCAGTAGCACCAAATCATCTAAATCCCTCTGCCAACTGACTTTATATAGTAGCAATTCACCCTGTTGACACCACGGAGGTAGTTGCCTGTTTGACACAAGATTCCCTTCCATCAACCCAAACATAGAGAACACTATTCTATTCTTAGCAACGTCTAAAAAGTACTTCTACAGTCTCCCAGAATAACTAACTGGCTATCAACCCTTAGAGTCAGGAAATTATACAATATGCATTTCCCTTATTCTTTGTGTTATAATTTAAGTTTATTTACTATAGTTCTGACACCAGCTAACTAATCTCTCACAGTTTTTAATGAGTTCAGCCCTATCTAGTTGTAATTTAGCTATCTTGAGACAATAATGACACATCTGTGTCACGCATATATCATGTACTAACTCCTAATTAATGTAACTTCTTTAATGTGGCCTTATAATATTCCTTATGGTTTCTTGAGTTAGGGTTCTCAAATATATCATTTAAGACATAGGAGAAAAACTACTATGCTTATGCTCATAAAGAAGTATGATCTTTCTGAAGAGAAGTTGGCAATGAGAATCAAAAACCTTAAAAGAGAAATATACCCTCTGCTGGTATATTTAGAAATGCATGCTAAAGATCACGTATATGTACAAAGTATAGCTTTAAAAATGATGTCCATATCATCATTATGCTATTTAAAATAGAGAAAAACAAAAATACTTTAAATGTCCAAAAAAAGGCAACATGTAAAATTATAGTATATCAATTTGATGAAAAATTATGCAGTCATTAGGAATGAAATTATTAAATCAATTTAATGGAAGATAGTCACAATATGGTAAGTAAAATAAGCAGGTTATAAATATTCAATTCATTAATGAAAATATATATATTTATCCTAAATATATATATACAATTGTATGAATGTGTATATTCATGTATACACATAAACTTGCACCTATGGTTGGGGAGAAAACAAAAATATAGAGCAAATAGTTAACTGCATTATCAGAAGGGAGCTGTAATTGTCTTTATTGTCTTATTTTTGTCTATTACATTCACCAAATGCTCTGCAATAAATATGCATTAGATTTATACTTTAAAAAGAGAAAGACTACATGAATATTATCTTCCATGAGAAACATCAAATAAATAATGATAAATACTTAGGAAATAAACACAAGTATTTTTCCTTTTAAAAATAAATTGTACTTGCATTCTACAGATTAACAGCATCTTGGCTTTCAAAAAACCACAATACCAAAATCAGGAACTTCTTATTTCAATTCATTAAAAATAAAAGAGAGAAAGAAAAGCAGTAACTACTTAGATTAAATAGTGGCTTTTATTTAAAAGAATAGCCAAAGAAAACAAGTCCCATATTTATATACACCATAATCTAATATCTAAATGAATAAATAATTCCTTATGGATTTCATGTATTAATGAAAAATTTTCTTTAAGCTACTTCTAGGAATAACATAATAAAAAAGGAAAAAGGATTAACTGCAAAGAAAATAATGAATTATAAATATGTTTCCATACTTCATCCTAAAACTCCTTTATTTATATATATATATGTAACCTTTAGTGTATTAACATAATATTTTTATTAAGTGAGCTCTTATTCAAAATCCACTGAATGAGCCCCGTTAACAAAACTGAGAGAAATTCCCACTTTCTGCTTAGTATCAACAATCCTCCATGATCTTGCCCCAAAGCACTTTTGCCACTTCACCTCCTGCTACTTCTTCTCACAAGTCATCTTCTTTAATCTGACAGAGTCCTCGTTATTCTGTCCACATACCGTGCCAGTTTTCTTCTCCGGAACAGGCTCACGCCTTTTTATAAGAACACCTCCCCTCATCTCATACCCTAGCGATTCTTATCACTGCACTGTCCCAGCTCCAGCCCCCGTTGAGCCCTTTGATGCATAGTTTCTGCCTTTCTGGTTCCTGCCCTTGATTATACACTGCTTTTGTTCAAATATTCCATAATTTATGTAGGGATCATTTATCTCCCTAAGAATAATGGAAAGTAAAAACTTAGTCGAGTCTAATCAAAATAGAGAAACCACACAGAAAATATAACAGCGAAAGTATAACCTAAGAATTATTAACTATAAGAGGGTAGAAACTTTAAAGTTGTAAAGAGAACCCTATGAGTAACCACAACACCCAAGGAAGGGAAAACGTAGAACGGGAATAAAGTTGCTGAGAATCAGATCTCCTCCGAGAAGGTGTGGCTGCAGACCACTGGTTGGGGAAGAAGCTATCACTGGATAGCTCAGGGAGGAGTTGGATAAGGAGGAAACATTTTATGCAGCAGGGTGGCAATGAGGCCAGGGGTGTGCTGTGTGCGTGTTGAGAGGGCCACCGCAAGGTGACCACCAAGCCAGGTCTGGGCCACAAGCTCACTGAGGGGATGCATGCACTGGCCCCATCACCAGGCAACAGACAGATAAGCAGTGTCAGCAAGAGAAAGCTAAAATAGAAGCACAATTCAACCAAAGAAGCGCCTTCTACTGATACATTATAACCCTGTGCTAGTCACAAAAGAGAACTTCTTAAATGGTGAAGCTCCACTATCAGAGAACAGGTAATGAAATGTGGGTTTGGGGCTGCAAAGTAATGAACTGATAACTGGCATGGCATCCGACAAGGGTCCTGCACATAGAGTCAATTTTATGAATGCTTGTCAGTTGCTTAGTTGGATGCCTGAATGAAAGAGAAGGAAATGATGAGACTAACTCTCAGAATGTAGCAACATACACCTGTTGAGGCAGTATCAGCTTGACCTATACAGAGAGAGATTATCAGAAAACATCAAAAAGACAACAAAAATAAAACAAATACTTGGAACTGGTTTATGCAGCTTCCAAAGTAGAATCATTTGATAGAAGAGTATAATGTTCGGAAGTGTGCACTTAGTATTTTTTAAGAACCACTCCTCTGTATATGAAAAACCTCTGTTAGAGCGATGGTTCTCAAATACTTTAGTCTCAGGTCCCATTTTATACTCTTAAAGAAACTATTGAGGACGTCAAAGAGCTTTGGTTTCTGTGAGTCCTATCTATCAATATTGACCATATCAGAAGTTCAAACTGAGAAATTTCAAAAACACTTATTAATTTATCTGAGAGTAACAATAATAAACCCATTATGCTAACCTAAATAACGTATTTTTATAAAAATTACTGTATTTGTTAAAAAAACAGGATGAAGGGGGCAGTTTTACATTTTTGCAAGCCGCTTTAAAATCTACTTAATAGAAGGCTGCTTAAATACTCATTTTTATTTAATTCAGTCGGCTGAGATATCAGACATCATGTAGCCTCTGGGAAATTCGATTATACACTCATGAGAGACTGAGAGGAATAAATGGGAAAAACAACATCCTACTTTTATTATGACAATAGTTTTGACCTCACAAGATCCCTAAAAGCGTCTGGGAACCCACAGACGCTCCCTGTACTACATGCAGAGAACCACTGCATTCTGATATACAGAATTATTTTAACTTTAGGTTATAATGAGACCATTATCAGTGCTTTTATTTATACTGAGTCTACTTCATTCATGCAGTATCTGCAGGGTATAAAGATGTACTCTATGTACTCTAAGAGACGTCTTCACAGGCATGTTGGATGTTTAGAGAATAAAAATCATTAAAGCTGAATATTTTAACACTAATATAAAGGGAGTATTAGTAAGGGGTTCATCAGAGGAAAAGAACCAATAGGACATATTCACACACGGAAACAGAATGAAAGAGAGTGAAAGAGATTTATCATAAGGAAGTGGCTCACGTGATCATGGAGGTGGAGAAGTCCAAGTGCAGGGAAATGAATAGTATAGCTTCAGTTTGAGTCCGAAGACTAGGTAATATTCTATCCTAATAAGAAAGCATTTTTGTGTGTTCTGGGACCCTGCTGAATAGCTACCAAAGCACCAACATGCTGTGCGAAACAGTTAGTTCTTGGCATTGGGCAAGATTTTCCCAGCAGAAACAAGAACATGCCAAAAGCCGCTGGTATGAAAGAGACACTGCACAGTAACATAGTTTCATGCCCAGCCAGCTTAAGAAGCAATAACCAGGATCTCTGGTTAGAGAGAGTAGTGACAACCAAAACCGTGGTATGGGCCCCTAACAAGCCAGGGATTTTTTCTTTGCTGTAGTATTAATGTCGCTAAGCATTTCTGTTACTACCTTTGCGCTGGAGGCAATCCCATTTCCTTCTATTTCCTATCTTTCAGCTTCTTTTTTCCTTTTTTCAAGCCTTGTCTCCTCACCCCATTTTTCTGCATCTGATTACGTGGCAGTATAATATACCAAATGCCTAAAACTAAGCATCTAGGATCGGTTTGATTTCTCCTTTCCTTCACTTTCCTCTTTCAATAATACCCTGGCTATTCGTATTGTCCCTACTTCCAAACGACCTCCTCAATCCATCCACTTTCCTTCTTCATAGGTGACCAGGGTCCCGTCATCTCTCAGGAAAACCGGCATCACTTCCTAACAGGTCTCATGATTTCCACACGAGCAGCCCTACAATGGTTTTCTACACGCAGCCAAATTAATTTTTTCAAAACATACACTTAATCTTTTCTCATCTCCACATTGCAGTGAGAATTAAATCCAACTTTTTGGCCTATCAGCTTCAATAAAATCTGGTCCTGCCTCCCTCTCTCACATTGTCTCCCAGCCCTCTCCTCCCCTACTCAACTTGTCCAGATAGAGCCAGTTTCATCCCGCCTTCAGAAACCCCAGCTCATGCCCGCCTGCCCCGCGGCCTTCATACTGGTTGGCACACTCTCTCCTCAGAGGGCTTATTTACATCACTCAAGGTCTCAGATCAAATGCCGTCTTTTGGTGAAGCATTCCTTGATCTAGTAACTAACATAGTTCCTTCTAAGATTCTTTCTTCTGTGGCAGTTTTTGTTGTTGTTATTTCCCTCACAACACTTGCCATTCAGTAAGTTTATTTGTTCCTTGATTGAAAGACTGCACAGAGTTCGGATTTCATGTCTCTTGTCTACCCAAAAATCCGGAACAATGTCTGGAGCATTCAGTATGGCGCTGAATGTTTTTATGACAAAATCTGACAACTATCTATTTGTGTTTCCTGCTCTGCATAATCGTAACACTTCCATAATGCTCTCACATGTACCAAATATATTATATCTATCTGTGAATCTCCCCAGCCTGACTGCAAGTTTTTCAAGTTTAGAGATTTCTTTTTCCCCATGGCACCTTACAGTGGGATTTGTACCCACAGACTCTTGGCGAATTTAACTGAAGGCAAGCAAATTTACAGAACCCCAAACATGGTAACAGTATTGTTTTTCTCAAACATACATCAAAAAAGGAAAAAAAATCGTGGAACCTGAAATGACTTTAAACACTGTTCTCAGTCTTCACGATTTGCCAAGAGATTTCATCACATCGGTGATGAGACATAGGTACCCTCACTTTTTTACATGATCTGTGATTCTTCAAACTTTTACATTCTAAATTTCTTAAGATAATGCCTTTCTTAATGGAATTCACCCTCCACCTTATATAGTCTGTTTCTAAAAGAGAGAATGAGGCACACATTATAAAATGCCAGATTAGAAAAACTAAATTCGTCCCTCAAACTCCAATACAAAAGGACTGAACTTGCATCTTTGTAGGATTCTATTTCCAACAAATAAACTCTCCCTAAAATATCCCTTCTGTTGTCTTGACAAAACATAAACCTGCTTCATACACATTCTACAAGGATAAAATTTCTCATAATCCCCGAGTAAGGGCTTTGTATTTGTTCTAGGCAGCCACCTGACACTTAAAAGTAGAAAAATGTCTTGATTTCAGAGAACACATTCTGAAACTTTCAGACAACACAAACCACTAAAAGGTAGGTTTCAGGTAAAATTAGCAGGGAGTTTACCTGCTCCGTGTTAAGGTTTAAAACTGGGCCAAACATTGTGCCATACTCTAGTCTTCTTCCCATACAACATTTTAGAAAGCAAAGCATGAATCTCATTGGCTCTTACTTTGACCACCAAAATATTCATTTCATCTGTATGACAGAAAACCTGTGCAAAGTGATTATTAAATGTGTTAATTAATATCATCTGCTTCCTCTTCAGAAGAGGTTAATTTAAAAATCCACTGTGCTTTTTTCTCCAGGGTCTTTTAGGACTCCAGTTTTCCCTACCTCCTACCCATCAATTTAACTGTCTACCTTGGGCAAAAGAATTATCCTTTCTCTGTCTTGGATTCCTTACTCTGAAATCCCAAAACCCCTGAGGTCGGCTGTCAGGATTAACTGAGATTGTCTACATGATGTGCTAAAGCACGCTGATTGGGTAGGTTCTTGACATTTTGTTCCTTTAACGTATTCATTCCTTTCTCTATCAAATAGGAGAGAATCAAACCAGAAACTGTATGAAAAGAACACTTTGAAGGGTAAAAAAATGAGATGACAATGTTGAAGGGTAGTGTGCCTAAGACCTTCCAGTTCAGTGGCACTTGAACCTTTCTCAACCCTTCCCTTTACAATCCTAACCCCGACATCCCCATACATTAACCCTCCCTCCTCGCGCTTTCCTTCCTATTCCTTTCTAACCCTCTTTCTTGCTCTTTCTTTCTTTGAAATCTGATATATAAATAGAATACTCTCCCAGAAACACACACAACACACACACGCACACACAGACTTACTGACAACTGTAAAGCATTCACAGATCTAAGTTGAAGTTCTCCTGTTCTAAGATGTGTCCAATTTTTGAATCCTAGCACTGCCCCCTTGGCTCTCCAGCACACATACCTTTTACATTATGTGGTACTGAAATGTTTTGATAAGCAGTTGCTAGAATGAAAAGCAACTTCAGAAAGAACAGAGTTGCATTACCCCAGAAAGCAAGACAGTCTTTGTCCTGTAGCCAATTTTGTAATCGTCACTCTCTTTTCAAAGGAGCCAATATTTGAAAGAACAATGAAAGGTAAGAAAGAGAAGGAAATACAGCCTACAGCCTCTGGAAACTGCTTCAGGGCTAAATACAATACCAAAAATCCCACCCGGTTGTCGAGATATACAGTAACCTTGTGAATAACGGCAAGCCAAGGCAGTAGAGAATGAGTGTGCAATGCTTCCATATTGCCATATAAATGGATAGCCCCGAAGTTAAAATACTCTACCCAGTAGTCACAGTATGTCTGAAGGCACCAAAAATCTATTTTAATATACTAGAAGAAATGGGCTCTATTTGATTCAAAATTAATAACAAGAGACAACTATTCCTGAATAATTAATGGGAAGTAATGATCCATTAGAGAAGAAATCATGTTAAGCAAAATTTCCCAACTGCATTTTCACACTCAAGAATAATCAGCCTACAGGAGCAGTTCAACTAAGAACCAGGGAAGTTGCTTCCTTTGTCAAACTCTAAGGACCACGAGTGTTCCTTATAATAGAAGGAATACAATAACTACAGTAACTACAATAGAAGACACTTCATAAAAGATTCAAAAGGAAGGAATAATACATATTCCACTATCATCCAAATGAAAGCGAATTTCTATCTATGGAATGGTTAGGATTTCAGGCTTTGAGGTCAGAGACCTGATTCTGCACCCTGGCTCTGACACTGCCCAGCCCAGACATCCACCTCTCCTCTACCACTGTACCTATGAAATCTGAGGCTCAGAAAACATAAGTGTTTTAGATATAATAAAAGCACTGTTTGAGTGGATTGCTATTGGGTTTACAAAAATGGGAAACAGCCAAGGAACAATATCTTTCTACTGTTCTAATTGACAAAGTATTATCTAAACCAAAAATCTGTCTGCTTGTTTTTGAAAACAGTGCCTGCCTTAGAAGCCTAATACAAACAAAGAAAAAGAAAAGCAAAAGGGAAGGAAAGCATAAGATATGGAGGAAAAAGTGAGAAATTAAGTACAGAGAAGGAAGGAAAGAGTCTAAGGGAGAAGAGAGAAAGAGAAGAAATAAGTGCTTACACTATAAACTGTTAAGATCCTAGAAAGTCAGGAGAAAGAGGGAAGAACAGGGTGGTAGAGAAAATACGGTTATATTTATTTTCTGTCTCCCAAAGTAGCTTCATAAACTATCCAAATATCATAAATGACACTGAGGTCCCAGAAAATATAAAAGCCAAAGAGAATGGTATCATCTCCTCTAATGATAATATTGCTAGTGTGGGTCACAGGATGGTTAATCTTCTGTAATTCAAGGATATGATTTAAAATTTAAACAAAAAACACCGGAGACCCATCTGAAGTCTCCTGAACCTACATTAACTTAAGATAGCTCTACTGGCTCCCTACACTAGAACAAAGTATAAAACAGAATCATACCACTCTTCTCTTAAGATAAGGTACTCCAAATCCAGCCCTGCCAATCCAGCTGTTACTTAAAAAAAAAAATCACCAAAACACACCTGGTTAATCATGAAATAGCATCTTGGCCCACAATGAGGAAAGGGACAGCATGCAAATACTTCTCTGTTAGCATACAGTTAATTCAACTTCCTCTTAGCAAATACTATCACTCAAGGATTTAAATAAAATATTCGTTTTAAACATAACCAAAAAAGCTGCATGATGCAAGTGACCTCCATTCCAACAGCTCTCTCTCTGCCCTGAGAGGGACTGAGGATTGCACTTCAGTGTTTTCACAAATGCTGATTTAAGGCCCAATGGGTGAACACAAACACTGAGAAACTGTAGAGTTTCAGTTCCCACACTGACTTTTTAAAGCTTCCCTCTGGGGTGTACTACAGAAGTTAAAATAGAAAATAGTTTCAGCCAAAGGAACAGTGGGAACTCTAACCAACAACTCAGTGCAGGTGTTTCTCCACCTTCTCTCAAAGAGTGAGTAGCTATTTTTTATGGAAGGGAAGCGGGAACTCGAAAATGTTCAAAAATGGGACTTTCAGATCTTCCAGTCTACTATTGAGATGTACTTACATGATTTCCGTAATATTTGTAAGATAAATGGAAAAATCATACGCATACCGAATAGGATCAAATCTCTCTCCCTTGAGAAAAACTAGAAGCAAGGATATGTCTCCAAGATTTCTTCTTCTAACTATAATATTATCAAGTATCATCCTAAGAATTGTTTACATGACTTAAAAAAAAAAGCAACTGCTTTTAAATGATCCTATAAGCAGTGTCTAAACTCTGCAAGCGCCACAAACTGGCAGTAATTATTCCAATCACAGTGACATAAATCCACTAGACGAAACCCAAACACAAGTTCTATTGTTGAACAGAACTTGAATGTAGGTTGGCAATCAACTGCATGCCCAGACATAGATAAGACTATACATTCTATTTGGTACTCAAAATCATGGCAAGTCTGATCCATATTAACCTTGCAATGCGTATTTGCCATGAGTCACCAGCATGAACTCAGTTCACGATTCATAATGATGCAGCATGCATTTTTGCCTTGTTCACCCCCCTTTTTTGCTTAGAAGGCCATATTCTCTCTTTCTCCCCTGGCAATCTCAATTCTCAAGTTCTCTATGAATTCCCAGAATTGATCATACAATTTTTTGGTAATTAATAAATTTTACATTTCCCAGCTTGTAGTGTTATGACGCATAGAATTTTCCAGCTCAATAGTGACCCTCTTATGGGCTCTTGCCTCTCAGTATCCCTTTCTGTACAGTCATCTACACATAGCAGATATTCCATTAAGAGAAATGATAATGGAGGCTAGCTGGAATATAGTAATTAATAGAACTATTTAAAACAGCAGAAGTATCTCATTTAATTCATCCAACCTTCCAGTGAGAAATATACTGAATATGTAAAGTGCTAAATATTATAATGTGAGCTTTAGAAAACTTAACTGCCTTGCTCAAAACTCAAACCAAATCTACTACTAAAGCATTTTCTTTTGCTCCTATGTTATACTATCAAAGTAGATAGTTTAATTTACAAAGAATTAATATAATTTAAATAATTTCAAATTGCATGGAAAATCTAGTGAGCATGAATTTAAAGTGCTCTAACAAATAACATTTTAGTACTTTTCCTTCATGGGACTTCTTCCACATGTATGAAGTATCACACAAATGATCAAAGTATCAACAAATGTGTATTGAAACAAAATTGCGGTAGCCTCTATACAAGAGAGGTTGACTATGAGATCATATCATAGGGAAATAGAACCTCATCTGAAAGGTCTGAAGTCTTTCTGAGAAAATGAGGTCAGAGCTGTGATCTGAGGAATTAGAGTTACTAGCTGAAGAGAAAGGAAGATCACCACAGGCAACAGAGACCACTTGTTCAAAAGACCTGGAGAAGGGCAGATATAACGAATATGAGAGACTGAAGGTTTGGCTGGACAGGAGAAACTGGGGCAGATAAGGATGGAGATGCAGGAAGTAAACGGACCAAGAAGGCCTTGCAAGCAAAGAGGAGTTTTGCCTTTATCATATATGTTATACAGAAAGACACAGAAAAGATTTCAACTGGGGAGGTGGAGGTTGCTGTCCTAAATCAGACTTATATTTTAGAAAATCACTCAGGTGACAGTGTAGAGAATAAGCGGGTGATGAGGTAGTGAGCAGAGTGACTTAGGGAGACCAGTTAGGAAATAGTTACAGCATTCAGGTAGGAAAAATTATATTTAATTATGGTAGTAGATAATAGAGATGATGTGAAGCAACCATCCAAAACATCTTAAAACCAGCAAGATTTGGTGCTGCATGAGATATAGAAGTGAAGAAGAGACAGGTGTCCAGAACATACAACTATAGTTCTTGCTCATATACCCACATAGACAGAGGTGCGATTCTCTCCCTTAGTCCTGACACACTGGACAAAGGTTAACTTTGGGGAAAAAGTCAGTTTGCTATAAACGGTAAAATCTACTGTATGGTTTTCAGCAAAAAAGAAACTTATTGAAGGATATTAGGAAGCCCAAACAATGACCAAAATACACCCCAGGACCCCTCCAGTGGAGACCCACTCGTGTAGCCAACACTGCTCCCAACACCACCCAGGCTGGGCCCTATACTTTATAGCTTCCGGGTATCTATGTGTATTGCCAGTAGGTTTCAGCCCCGGGCAATTTCACTACGGATTCAGTGACACAGAGGAATGTCAATGGAACATTCTTGGGGTGTGTCTTGCCAATGAGTCTCAGCCCCAGACAAATTCAATATGGATTCAATGTGACCAAAGAAACGACAGTAGAACGTTCTTGGGGTGAAAGGGTTTTACCCAACTTTATTCCCACGGTGGCAGGTCAATCACTAGAATCCTGTCTACTCACAGTGAGTCTGCAGGCAGCAAGCCAGTCTCTGCCTCTGGGCCTCTCTGTCCCCACAGCCATCTCAGTATCTGTCCTTGGCACTGCCACCGCTCCAGTCTCTGCTCTCCTGCAGCCATGCAGCTTTACAGCCATGCCACCCTGTCACCCAGAGCACTGGACAGAGCTTTTTATATAGAGTCAATAACAATGTATTGCCCACTCATGTGCAGTGAGCTAGCTGACCAGGGCCAGGTGAGAATCCTGGCCATAGAACCTTCACTTTATCCACACTATGCTTCTACTATCTATGGAAGGAAATCCTTATGACGCCTCCTCCCTGCAGTCAGTAGCTTCCTAATCAAAGTTCCTGTGGGTTGTTTGAATCGTGGGAGATTTGGTCACTGTCAATATCTAGCTATTAAGATGGCTGAAAAATAAGTATTTGACTTCTTTCTGAGTCCATGAGACCTCAACAAGGCAAAAACTTCACCAAATATAGAAAGGCTGCCAAAAAGAATAATAAATACCATCTAAGGAAGAAGGGGTATTAATTTTGTTGAGTCATGCCAGAGAAGATGTCAAATAGGCTGTTGGGTATATAATTCTGCATCTCAGAGGAAAAATCTTGACTATAAACACACTTCAAATCATCTGTATGTAAATTCCATAATGCTACTGGGTTTTTTCCTTTTTGGTAAAATAAACTTTTTAAGAAAATCTAAAATATTTTATAAACATAACAGAACAAATTCAATCAAATTAATATTGCACCATATATTACCATGGAACATGGAACACAACAACCTACTTGCAAACCTTTTTATCACTCCCAGTGATAACAGTACAGTGATAGAAATATCACAGAAGGTGAAGGAGGAATTCTAACCCTCTAACTGACATGGCTAGCTCTGATAACTGGTAAGCATGTTCTTACTATCTTTTACCAAAATGTTATTTCAATAGCAGTTAATGATTTGGGTGATTTCTGAGACCCCCACAACAGACTCTTCAGTGGGATGAAAGCCAGTGAAATCTTGCACCCACAAATACACACAACTAGTTGGGTACCTCAAGTGTATTTGCCTCTGAACCCCCACTAAACACATCTTTGAATCTGAGCGGCCATCTCCCAATTTTTTTTTTTAAATACAAAACAAAGATTCCCTATTGGATATGTTGTATATTTATACCGATTAGCATGCAGTTTAAAAGACAACGTTCCAGGGAAGAAAAAACAAAAACAAGACATATGCATCTGGAGAGGCAAAATTGGACGCAAACGTGATTGAAACACCATTGTGATTATCCTTTCCACAGTAGATTTGGCCTAAATTGCTTCCTGGAATACAGAAAAGCACACATCCTTCTACACCTGAAAAATTAAATAAATAAATGAGGATCTAACAAACAAGTTCACAGTGATAAACTCGCTTCAGGGATATCTCCTACATGAAGAAATTCACACTGATACCAACATTGGGCTTCCAAGGACTTGGGGCTTATGACTTCCTTAGGCTTAGAAAAGGCCCCACAAGGGACACTCTCATACCACTGGGCCTAAGAATCTTCTTTCACAGGTAGAAATGGTCTCACGAGCCAGTTCCTTACAGCAGTAAAGGAAAGAGTGGTTTCACCCACCTTTCTACATGCCCAGGATGTATTTGGGATGAAATCCAAAGGTCAGAATTATGACCATAACCCTCTCCAGAACAAAGGAGACAAGGAGGGTGGCGGTGGGCACGGCAAGCTGTGAAGACCCAGCAAAAGAAAGAAGCAGAAGCCTAAGGAATCTAATTCTTAAACAAACTAAAGAGATTTGTTCATATGACCTACAAGAAGGATAAGATTGCTCCAGTGGCTAGAGTTTCCTCCTAAATAAGTCATTTGTCTAAGTATAAACTATTTTGT
Organism: Phataginus tricuspis; assembly: GCA_029783875.1. NCBI lineage: Eukaryota > Metazoa > Chordata > Mammalia > Pholidota > Manidae > Phataginus > Phataginus tricuspis. The sequence continues at coordinate 15,489,683 of JAQQAC010008864.1, forward strand.
GGTTCTCTATCAAATCAGTAAAAATAGCTAAGAGTTCACTGGTCTGAACTGTCAGAGCAAAGCCATATGGCTCATAACATAAACACAGCAACCAGATAGGGTTTCAAGATTTTTTCTCTTGTTGAACATTTCTTTCAAGCACCAGTCTCAGTATGCTGATTTCCTTAAGGAATCCCCTTGTTCTAGCAGACCCAGCAACTGGGTAAGCATTATTACTTTTACCTTAAAAACCTCCAAATGTGCAAGAAAGCATGCTCTGTTAAATCCCTATGGGCATGAAACAGTTTAAGAGTAAACCCTGATTCAGTGTTTCTCAAATGTGAGTAAAATACAAATCTTTAAAAAGGAAAACCTTATCACAGATCTCAGTGTCAACTTAAAAGTATGCACAGATAATCTCTGAGTATTAACTTATTAGGCTGAGTTTACTCATACAAACATATCTAAAAAAAAATCAATAAAATTTAAATTAACACAAGATAAACTGTGCATAATCACTGCAAATATTACATTTAATAGTGAATAATACATACTTGTTTTTCTATTTTATATTTCACTTTTGAGTTTCTTTTGATTTTGATAATGATGGGACATCATGTAAGTCAACGTTATTATCATCTTTGTTATTTCCTTTGAAAATATTTTGAAAAGATTGTTCAAAAATCTTTGAAAAGATTTTCAGCCATTGATTCAGGCTTTTGATGGGCCAATCAATTTAATAATGCATTCCAAAGCACAATAATAGGAAATGTTTAAAGCACTTACTAAAAATTATTTTTGATTATTTACTGTATTTATTGTTAATGAGGTTTTTCAGGATAATATATACAAATTCAGGAGCTGCACAGTATATCTGGTAAAAATAGCATGATACAGGTTAATATAAATGTCAGTTTTACCGTGAGTTCCCCATACTTATGACATGTATTATCTGGCCCACAGTAAGTAAATTTGCCATCACTTTTCTCTATGTGAACTACTACTGTTAAATATTCATTTGTGCCCTAAACTATAATGCAATTTGTACTTTTGAGACAGGGACCAAGGGCTTAGACAGAGTAGGGTGAGGGCCTCCAGAAAAAGCAAGGCAGGATATTTACAGTCAGAGCAATATAACAACATGCAAGGAAACCCCCTACCAGAACTTTGTGTTAAACATTAAGCTCTAGAGTTATTCTTTAGTGAGATCAGATCACATGTTTTTATTATGTTAATCATTTGTAATCATAAGATTCACTTTGGCATGCTAAAAGGCCCAGGTCTATGTGCTGTCTTTCCTCCTTCAGACTTGATGAGGTGACTTTGCAAACAGAGCAACTAATTTAGCATGCAGCCCCAGCTGTAAACAACATAGTAAAAGGCAGGAAGGATTCCACCTTAAAGATAACATTGCATTTTAACACCCAAGAAGTTAAGAAGTAAGATTCTTAACTTACTCTTTAGCAAACACTACCACAGCCCACTTTGGGGGCTGGGCAGGCGGCCTTGTTTATATGCTCCCAGACCAAGATGCTGGTATCTCAGGGAGAAAACATCAGAGCAGGAAGTTGCTTGTGTTACGTTAATTCAAAATATTCAGGGACCCCTTGAATACAGGTAACTATAGAATAAGAAAACAAGTACAAAAAAGCATGCTGGAAACAAAATTATGTCTATTTAAGCCTAAATTCATTTTCTGGAAAGAAAACCCATAACTTCCTTTAATTTTTTGGAAGAAAAATGTTTTTTTTAAAAGATACTCAGGAATGCATCCCCTTAAAGTAAGAACCACCACTTTATCCTCTATGCCTTCCTCTTTGCCCCCAGCTTTGGAATTTAATACTAGTAAAGGCTTTGTTTTCCCTTAAAAGTAGTAAATTAAAAACTAAATAACTAATTATGTGTTTCCTTTTCGAGTTGGTGCCAAGAAGCTGATCATCTAATCTAAAGCTCAAATAGAACAGCAACATAGGCCTTCGTGGCTGCAAAACTGTTTATTTGCCATTAACTGGAGTTGATAATTATATGAGCATTCTTACATATCAGGAGTCTTTTTTCCTTATTTTTCTTTGCTATCTGGGTAACTTATCTTAGAGGTAAGTCACCTCAAATTATTTGTGTAGCAATGAAAGTAAAAAAAAAGTATATAAATTAAATAATGAAAGATTAGTAAATGAAGACAGCCCCCACTTGTTACTAAGACCAAATTTTCTTTAAGTGCCTACGACTTTGCCAATTCTACATAAAATTGTATATGGAGAAGAGAGTTGTGATTACCTGCTAAGCTATATCTAAAATTACCTCAGTATCAAAAACTGCACATAGTTATGTTGTCTTGCAAATCAGTTTCAGCTCCAGGCAAGTTCGCTATAGATTCACTGTGACCAAAGAAATGTACAGCAAAGGGTTGTTGGGGTGAAAGGGTTATACCCAACTTTATTTCCAGGTGGCAGGTCAGTCACTAAAATTCCCTTCACTCAGAGCGAGTCTGTGTTATCACTGCTGCTTCGGATGCAGCAAGCCGGTCTCTACCTCTGGGCCCCTCTGCACAGCCGTCCTGCAAACCGTCCTCTGGGCCCCTCTGCACAGCCGTCCTCTGGGCCTCTCTGCACAGCCGTCCCGCACAGCCGTCCTCTGGGCCTATGTCCTTGGCGCTGCCACCACTCCAGCCCTCCGCTCCCCTATCTTACAGCCTTGCAGCCACGCCACCGTCTCTGGCTGAGTACTGGGCGGAACTACTTATATTAACACAATAATGGCTTATTGCCTAAAGGTATGGAAGTGGTAGCATAGCCACAGGCCAGTTACATTTAAGTTCAGTGAGGATCCTGGCCCTAGGAACCCACTTTATCCACATATGTAAACAAAAAATACTCATTATGTAGTTATATATTTGCACCTCCGTCCCCACACCACTTCATTGTTCTTGAATAGTTATATGACTGGCTGTTGAATAGGATATAATAAACTGTATGAAAGTCTATTATAAACTGTAAATTGGTCCCCAACTTTCAGAACAAAACAGAAAATCCATTCTAGCAAATTTTCCAAGAAGGGATCTTTCTTATTTTGAAAATGTATAACTACAAAAACCTACATTGATCATTTTCATTGTTAAAAATTCACAAATATTCTTTTTAAAATCAGAAATGCAAGAAAGATGTTCCCTATCTTCCTATTAAACTTTGTTCTGAATATCCTGGACAGTGCAATAAAACAGATAATCTAAATGTCTATATAATTTTTGAACTGTCAATAGTTGTTATCATTAATAAAAGTAATATAAGGTTTTATAACATCTAAAGAATCAAAATAAAATAAATAGAATGTGGCCTGATTTTGCATAAAAAGGGTTATTCATATAGGTTAACTCTATAGCACAGTAAAATTTCTATTAACAAATTCCCTTAGAATAAACTATTTTAAATAGAAATTCAGCTGTTAAATACTTTATCTTAAAGCATTTCATAAATTATGTGAAAAACGGTTGTTTGCATTTTTAGCTGCTTAACAAAATATACAAGGGCAAAGTTCTTATTTCTCCCAAGTCCAGTTGCAATAAACAGGCCAGATTTTAGGCTAAGAAACATCTGCAGTTCCATCTATTTTTTTTAAGCATATAGTTGAGAGAATGAACTCTGGAGTCAGTTCAAACGTGGTTCAAATTCTAGCTCTATGACTTGAAAATTACATGTTCTCCATGACTCGGTTCGCCTTTCGCAGAATGGGGCTCTTTATCTGCCTTACAGACACTTTGGGAGGCATACATTAAATATATTTATCCCCTTAAATATTTCAAATATTGCATAGAAAAGCCTACAATGATTTATGTGCTTTGGTTTCTTATGTCAAAACATTTTCTCACTCAAGGGGAGCCCTCCTACACTGCTGGTGGGAATGTAAACTAGTTCAACCATTGTGGAAAGCAATACGGAGGTTCTTCTAAAAACCAAAAATAGAAATACCTTTTGACCCAGCAATTCCACTCCTAGGAATTTACCCAAAGAATACAACTTCTCAGATTCAAAAAGACATATGCACCCCTATGTTTATTGCATCAGTTTTTACAATAGCCAAGATATAGAAGGAACCTAAGTGTCCATCAGTAGATGAATGGATAAAGAAGAGGTGGTACATATACACAATGGAATACTATTCAGCCATAAGAAGAAAACAAATCCTACCATTTGCAACAACATGGATGGAGGTGAAGGATATTATGCTCAGTGAGATAAGCCAGGCAGAGAAGGACAAGTGCCAAATGATTTCCCTCATTTGTGGAGTATAACAACAAAGCAAAACTGAAGGAACAAAACAGCAGCAGACTCAGAGACTCCAAGAAGGAACTAGTGGTTACCAAAGGCGAGGGGTTGGGGAGGGCGGGTGGGGTGGAAGGGGATGGGGATTGTGATTGGCACACATGGTGTGGGGGGTCACGGGGAAGACAGTGTAGCACAGAGAAGGCAAATAGGGACTCTGTGGCATCTTACTACACTGTTGGGCAGTGACTTCAATGGGGTATGCAGGGGACCTGACAATATGGGTGAATGTAGTAACCACATTGTTTTTCATGTGAAACCTTTACAAGAGTGTATATCAGTAATACCTTAATAAAAAAAAAAACACTTTCTCACTCTTTTCACCCAAGAGGAAGCCCAACTCCCTCACATGATTCTGTTGTAAACAAGTCAACAACTGTATCTTGATCAGTGGTACCAAGATGAAAACGGTGCTTATCCATCTTTTCTGCATCCCCTGTGCTGCTCCCTCACTGGTAAACCTTCCCGTCACCACTTACCCAGAGAAATCATACTCGTCTTTCAAAAACCAGCTCCAGGTGTATCAGGATCCTTGTACTGAATCCACTAACCACTGGAGATCTGTGTTTGCCAAAATACTGTAAAACATAAGGTAAGGCCATAATGCTTTGCATATGCCAGTCGCAACAAAAATGTAACTATGATTCCTTAATCTTTCTTCTACTCTCTCCAGTCACCTCTCATTCCTAAGGAAGACTTTGTTTGCACTCCCCAGCTTTTGTCATATCCCTGTGGACAGGGAGAGTAAAGGGGGAAACTTCTTAATTAACCTAGAGAAACTATAAATTTGTTTATTTAACCAAGGCCAGAGAGTTACCTGGAGAATAGAAAATTACCCTGTTCAGAGAAAAACAGGGGTAAAGGTAGGTCTCTAAATATAAAGCCAAGTGATTATTTTTTGCAGAAACACAAAATTAGAGCAAACACTATGTGATATGAATTTTGACGAGTCATATAAAGAATTTTTCAGCAACTTTTCCCCTTATTATGATACACATCATACATACACAAACACAAATACACCTTTATGTGTATACATACACACAAATCTGCAGAAGTCTTTAGTGAAGACATGCATGCTATTTTAGACACTTTTTGATATTGAATATGTGCATCTCTTTGATGTGACACCAAAGAGAACTGAGCCTTTAGGTATGGGCAAGAAGATGCAAATTTGTTCCCATTATAAACATGAGACATTTAACCCTGAAACTGGCACAGAGTTATTATCGAGAGCATAGTAGCTGCTCTCATTCTGTTGTCTGTTTTTTATTCTGTGTGTGTCTACCATCTCCTCAAGAAGACAAAGTCATCTTTCTGATGACCATACCCTATACTCCATCAAGCCACAGCATCCAGCATTGTACTAAACAACGGTAAGGAATTAATAAGTATCGGCTAATTCAATCACTGACATTTGAGTAAATCCCAACATCTGAGACACAACTAATTAAGTTATGGTGGGAAGCTCAGATCCAAGAGAAGCAAGAATGTTTTCCAATTTATTTCTCCTCTGACACTGTCTAGGATTCCTCTTCAGTTCATAAATCAGACTGGAGAGCTAACATATGTGCTCATCACCATGCAAGGGAAATACATACATTTGAATACCTTCTCACTAATATATCATGAAGGTGTTTAATACGACCTAGCCTGTGACCTAGCCGAGATAATGACTCTAAATGTATAAGCTTTATTTCCATCAGAATTATATGTATATATATATATCTAAGCCTCAAAACAGAAGCACTAGATTTTAACTACAAAGTAGTAGGTGGTGTTTTGTTTTGCCTGTTTGTTTTTAAATATCCACTGTATCTTTAAATATCAACTATATTTTTTTAAGGTTACATTTTAAAAGGATATATATCCAAGGTAATAGAGGTCGTATTTATTTACTTTCACCTTAGTAGATACCTGCTGTCTCAAAAACGTTCCAATGAATAATGATCAGATGCAGAAAAGAGAGATACAAGGACTTATACTGCTGACGTCTCCATGCTCCAAGTGCCACAGCCTCACGAACTTCTGTCGGTTTTAGGAACCTTAGAAATCATTTCATATGTTTCGTTGGTTAAAATTCTGAAAAACACCTAATTTAGGCAACATATCTAAAATGGCAATTACTTTAATACTCAGGGAAGGAAAGGGAAACAGAAGGATGAAAACTGGGCTGCCATCTTTTATTTTGCCTGATAGTGGCTAATTCTGTCATTAAAAAGTTAAAGTTTTTAGCCAATTTTCTGACACATCCTACTATATAATAAACTTCAGTTAATTGATTTCCTGAGTATAATGATCTTATTAATAGATAGTCTGCTGTAAAATCCCAGTCCAAAACATTTCACAAATTATATAAAACAGTATAGTTTTCCATTCAGCTGCCTGACAAATAAGTCCAGTGCAGATTCTATTCTCTCCATAAACGTACAGATTGTACGGGAAGATAAGATACCTATAAAGCTTATAAGTGTTCTAATATAGATGGGGTCAGGCCAACCCAGTTTAATACATGCTAAGTATGTGATCTTGAGTGTGCCATTTCTCCTTTCTAAAACACGGGTCCTTCATCTATCAGACAGGGATTAAACAGTCTGCCCCGCAGGACCGGAATGAAGACTATACTGGGCAGCGTCAGCACGCAGCTCAGCACATAGTGAATCTATAACAAATGATACCTCCATGCCTGCTCTCCCCATAACAATGGGAAAGGAAAGAAAAAAATATTAATTTATGCGCATCAAAAATCTGACCTTAAGTGATAATACATGACCCTCAAGCACACTAAAAACAGTAAATAAGGCTCAAACAAATAACTATTACAATGCCATCTCACTAGAAACTATAAATTAATATTTTAATCTTTGATCTATGACTGTGAAAGAATGTGAGTCATTCATAAGCAAACTTGATGGGACAGTGGGAACAAAAGAGAGAGGTGGGAACAGAGGTCATTTATGGTGGTGGTGTCTACTGACTCAGAGGGACGTCTGGCTCGTCCCCTCGGCACAGTCAGAGCATCGTCACAGGGCTGTTCATCGCTTCTCCCTTGTCAAAATGGTACCATAAAATGTCCCTGACCCAGGCAGCTGAAGACAGACTAAATTCCCTGGAGAGTGAAGAGCTGCACATCTGAGGCGTCTCTGAGCTTGTAGAACCTGGACATAAATCTATAGCAAATAAAGATTAGTATAACGTGTTGAGATTATTTTTTATTTGTTTGCTTACATGTCTTTAAGAAGCACAAAGTCAACTCTATATCAGAGACCTTTAAGGTTTTCATTTAACCTGTAAAATTCTGTATGTGAGTATACACATGAAAGGGAGGGCACAGCATGCGTATGCACAGATAAAGCAATCTCCAATCCATGTTTCTTAAGCTTACAGTTCTTATCCTCATACAAAATACAGGTAAATTACATGTATGCTAATATTTAACCATTATGAATTCATGTAGTGATCCATTATCAGGAAGTAAACTCTTTAAGAAACCTATTTCCTATATTTTGTGTATTTATAACACTTCATTCCCTACATTGTAATTAAAATTTTAAAGTGAAACCCAGCATCCAAACATAATATCCTATGAATTAGCAACATGAATGACTTGCTTTCATTTTTGCTCAAAAATTTTATAAGTTCTTGAAATCTTACTTTGTCAGAAATACAATACCCACAGGAATTAAATATGTCAATAACACAAAGATCATGACAAAAAATATTAAGACATGGCTCTCAATATGTTATCACCTACCGCAGATTTCACACAAACACAGGCGCTTTGATAAAAAGAGGCGGAGAACAATATTCAAAAGTCACTAGAGCACTTTCAGTATGGAAACATCAAATAAAGCTATATTATTTTTAAATATTTCCAAATATGTATTTGTTTACATAAGCTGCAAGTAAAATTTCTAATTAGCTCATTATCTGAAGAAGAATATATTAACTAATATACCTGATTAAACAAAGCCCCAGATTGTAAAACTCTGCCAAAATGAGTTATTTTAGTCAAATATTAATGAAGACTTCTAGAAAAAGTTTTGAATGCAAGACCTACCATCTCTAGGCCAATAAAAAAGTATCTTCCATTTACAAATAAAAATATTGTTAGATATATTACAATAATTTCTCTCAGGTGCATTAACATAAACCCTCCGAAATCTTTAAAATATGACTTCAATTAAGTTTATTGTATTTTATTCATAGTGAATATTAAAACCATAACAATCTATAAAAAATTATTTGAGAATTACAATCCAAATGTCCCTCTGTAAATAGAAATATTTCAATTCATTTTAACAAAATATACCATCAATTTTTTTCCTACTTCCATAATATGAGAAGTTTTACTGGAAATATAATCCTAACAATCAAATTGAAGAGAATTACTTTTCAGTTAGTTATTAAGTTTTTTTAGCTGTGCCTTTAAAAAGTCATGCATGAAAACCTGAAAGCTCTATAACAATTTGTTTAACTTTTAAATTAGAGGTGGAGCAAATCAAACATCCTGTTGAACACTGATAAGAAAATAATCACTAATTTGGCTACCGATGAATAAAAATATGTGGGCACCGCAGCATAGGAATGACTGTGTCCTTATTAAATAAGAAAGTAAGTGAAAACCCACATATCTAAGAATGCTAGTAATTGCTATGGGCTTTTGAACAGAGATTTCCATCCTATACCCTGCCTCCCTTATGCGCCACAAGAAGGCAATTATGGGTAAAGAAAGAAATGAAGGTAAATGAGAAATCATGTAAAGAAATATGAATAAGGCATAAGAGAAAATTCTGATGAGAGTCCCAAAGAATTCAAGAGTGAGGTCCAGAAATAGGAACAAAAATTCACGGCCAACCAAGGGCAATGGAAAATACTACATAGCAAATATAAAAATACGCGATGTTACTGTTTCTGACACTCCTTACCCTCATTCCCTTAATGAAAGGTGAGCAGGAAACAAACTGCAGAAATCAATTTGTCCGTAATATTCCCTGGTGGGTTTTCTTTTCAAGAATTAAAACCCTTGGGCAATGGCTAATAACTGAGTGTAAAACTGCAGATGAATGAGATGTTATCAACAGGGAACTACAGAAATTCACTCAAGCTTTATGCTTTCATGATCTCTACCTTTTTATCTTCTTTCTATTGTATCAAATATAAATAAATGAATAAATGAAACGTGAGGTGAACTGCCCACAGGGACAATTTGGTTAAGAGCTTCTGTGTTTTACTGCCTTAGTTAACAACAAATGACAATGAGCTTATCTTCAGAAACTGGCGCTCTTAAGAGGGCAAGAAAGAGAACACAACGTATTCACACTGCTCAGCAAAAACCAGCGCACATTATAGGCATCGTCTGGAAAATACACATACATTTTTGATGAAAAGAAGTGGTGTTGAATAGATGTAGGTGTTATAGCCTGTCTTGTTTTACTGGAATAACAAGGAAATTTTATGCATTTGAAATCTACTTGAGCATTGGAGTTGAGGCTGGGTTTCCAATAATGCAAAGTTAGTGATGGCTATAGGAGAAAAGACCCATGGGTAGGGTGACCGCATAAGTCTTCTTCCAAACCAGAACACAGTCAATGGGGTACTATTGATAATTATGCCCTGGTAACACCTATAAAGCAGGATTGTCCCAGGAAAATCAGACATGTGGGCAATCCACCCACCAGTTTCAGAACATGGAGCAGTGTTTTCATGGAGGCCAGAGAGAAAGCCATGCAATGAATCCATGTAGACGGATACCCATGCATCCACTTGATGGGGATGGCAGAAAGGAAGAAATAAAAGCTCCAGACAATGGGATAGGAGACAGACATAACAGGTTAGAGGTAGGAGTTAGATGATAAAAATGCTTTTTTTTTAAATAAAAAAAATACAGTACTGTGGACTAACTCACAGCCAAGGTAGAAGGTTCCAAAGGTACCAATCAGGGTCATATATAAAAATGTTCTTAAAAATGTCAAAGGCGTCAGTCTCTTGTAAAAAGCAAGTCAACAGGTATTATATGTGTTGACGTGCAAAAGTAGAGGATGGAGAGAAAGCTAACTTTGCAAAATTCAAAGACAAGTAGATTTTCAACAGTATAAAAATGCCCTTTCAAAAAAGATCACAGAGGGTAAGGATGAGCACCCAGAAAGGTACTCATCAATTAAGCCAACATTGATACAGTCCAGTAACGTGTATCCAGATCAAGGTTTTCAAACTGAGAGATGAACAGTGCAATCTGTTCACAGAAATCTTTTGTTTGGGCTGCATGGTGCTTCATGAACATTTAAGCTAATACTTTCAAAAGGAAACCTTAACATAAAAATCAAGATTTCTAGCTTCTCTAGAAGAACTGAAAGTAATAGAAACCCTGGGCCTACATCTCTGCATAGCAAAAAACTGTGAGATTGGAGTAATCTTTAATATTTAAACCTCAAATGGAAAAACTATCACCAAGCCAGCTTTTATGTACCTATTGGCCTAGCAGATCTTTGCATTTGCAAACCACATTAACTGCTTTGGAGTCTAAAAGCTGGTCTTTCATCTCCAGTTTAATGCACTAGTCTTTTGCCCCTGACCCTCTAACCCAGTTTAAAATTTTAAAAGTAACAGAAGAAATGGTTCCAGCTCTCTTTCTTCTGTTCCAGGCCCTGCTGCTTTCAAGTTTGTGTGAGATGCTTTGCTAGGTATTGAATCATAGGAGTGAGGCAAATCCTGAAATTAGCCAGGAATCTTTAGAGCTTTTAGAATCTTTTAAGAGACAGCATCAAGTTTATGGCTGGAAAATGACTCATTCAGCCTTGGAGTCTTAACTTTTACCACATCTTGATGTCTAAGGGACTGCGAGTGAGGAATTTGACCAAAAGTGAGGAATCTCAGCCCTTTAAGGAAACAAAAGGTAGCCTTGTGTGTCAAAATGAGAGGTGACTTGATAGAAATATAAAACAAAAACATCTACAAATCCAGCAACAGCCCTGGTCCTGTTTCATAGAAGCTAGGGAATTGGTGTGTTTTATGTGGTGGAAAATGAAGTGTGAATTTAAACACATGTTCAGACAGATAGAATAGAAGGAATTAATCACTAGAATTCCTTAAAGATCTATCAACATTTGATAGATAACTGTAAAGGGCATGGGAAGTTAAACTTCAAAAATAAAAAACAGCTCTGAGAAGAGACCATCAGCTTCGCACATAATTTTCACAAGTCAAACTGATTAAATGAAAGTTCCTGATGGTTCATTTTTCATCTAATTCTTACTAAAAGTATACCCCTGAGCTTAAAATTTCCCTTCTCTAAATTAGAATTTACCAACCTGAATTCCCAAAACCCTAAGGGAAATAAGGACTTTCAGACATTTTGCTCACTGAAAACTTGTAAAAATGAAATCACATCATGAAACTAACACAAAACAAGTAAAAGCTAAAATGTCATGGTGAAAATGTTAAGGAATCTCCTTGCCATGTCCTCCAGCCTACAAAGAACACTATATTTGGGGTCTGGAGAGATGGAGTGAAGATTGGATTGCATGTCGGAAAAAGGACTCAATTGGTTATCCAGAGTGAACCATCCACCTTAGCTTTAAGCAAAATAATTCAATTTTAATCAGTTTTGAAGTTTGATATTGGACTGCAGTATAGTATATAATCATATAAAACATTCTGCTAATAAAAATCACCGGCTGCACACGAACACCAAAACAAACACTAAAACATCTTTGAATGTAAAACATTTCCACGAAGTATTAAATGTTTTCGTTGCATTGCCCTCTAATTCATTCCCCACACTGACGTCAGAGGGCGCTCTGTGAACTGCCGCTCTAACTGGGTCTCTCTCATGGCCCTAATATAAAGACCATGTGTTTTAACATGGATCACAGCATCTTGAAGACCCCGTCTCCTCCTATCTTCTCAGTTTCTCTACTACCTTGCGTACACTCTGTGCTCCAGCCATACGGAACTTCCTTCATTTCCTCGAAAGTGCCCGGCCCTCTCATACCTCCAAGTCATGGATATGCAGTTCCCTCTGCATGGAAGATCACCCTCCCGTCTCCCTCTGCCTGGATAGCTCCTGTTCATGCAGATTCCAACTGAGACATCACTGGCAGAGGCCGTGTGCCCCCGACAACATCCTGCACACCCTCTAACAAAGCACGTATCATCTTATAATAGCGACAGTCCTCTCACTGCTCAGCAGTGCCAGACTATAAAAATAAACATGCAAGCTGAAATTGTGCAAATAAACCTTTATAATCAGTGAGAGAATTTATGGCTGTTCAATGCCCTTTGAATATTTTTATCAAAACTCTAAAACACTTTCTTATTTTAAATCATAAACTTACAGGGAAATGTAAAATGAGTGGTATTAATAATTCTTTATAAACTGAAATATGAAACAATAGAAATATTGAGAAAATGTATTAATATAAAGAAAACTCAAAACTCAACATTTAAAATACAAACAATCCAATAAGAAAATGGGCAAAAGACGTACACAGATACTTCACTGAAGAGATTTCACAGGTAGCAATTAAACACATGAAAAGCCATTCAATAGTATTAAACATTAAAGAAATGCAAATTAAAACCACAATGAGATTATTAAACAACTTCAGAATACCTAAACTAAAAAACAGTGCTAATACCCAATACTGTAGAGGATGGTGGGAAAATGTATATTACTCATACGTGATTGGTAGGGATGTAAAATGGCTCACAGCCACTTTGTAAAATAGACTGACAATTTCTAATAAAACAAAATATGCATTTACCATATGATACATCAGCTCAATTCCTGGAGATTTCTCAAAAGAAGATACAAATGTATGTTCACAAAAAAACATATAGACAAGTGTTCATAGCAGCCTTACTCATAATAGCCAAAAGAAAACAATAAAAATGCCTCTCAGTGAGAGAATCATTAGAGAAAAGTGGTACATACATACTGTGGAATACCACTTAGCAAAAGAAAGGAACAAACTATTGTTACACCAAACAACTTGCATGGATCTCAAGGGAATTACTCAGATTGAAAGAAGTCAATATAAAATGTACACAGTGTATACACAGTATACACACACACACACATATTCCATTTACATACAATATTCCTGAAATGACAATATTACTGAGGAGAAACGATTAGTGGTTCTCAGTGGGTGATAATGAAAGGGTAGGAAAGGTGGATGTGATTATAAAACAGTAGCCCAAGGGATCCTTATGGTGACACAACTATTAGAAATCTTGATCATGGCAGAGGTTATGTGAATCCACACATGATAAAAATTGCATAGAACTGAATACAACATACACACACATGCACAAACACTTATACAGGAGTTTGCATAAAACTGGTGAATAAAGTCAGGTTGTACTGTTAACAATTTCCAGGTTGTGCTATGGTACTTTTGGTATATAAAGTGTAAGAGGATATAATTGGGTAAATTGGATGAAGGGTGCACAAGAGCTCTTTGTATTATTTCTTAAAACTGTATATGACCCTACAATTACCTCTAAAACTGAATTAAGAAATTGTCAAAAGTAGTTTGAATAGTGCTTGCTTTCCTTTTTTCACAAAACTTACAATAACATAGCGTTAGCAACCTTTCATGCCTTAGCAAATTATTCTATTCCTTTCTAAATCTGAATTAGCTTCCAGCGTATCATTCTTTAAACTTTTGATGTCATGAAGTAACTCCATGAATTCCTTCAATGTGAATATTTTGCCCGTGTCACTCTTCCAGGATTCTTTTCCTTCCTGCCACAACCACTTTCTTCATTTATGCTGCTAAATTCACCTTCACTAAATTTCTGTGGCCACACATCTAGAGTCTCTTGAATAACAAGGGAAGTCAACGTTCCCATGGGCAACAATTTCTTCTTCTACCTCATTCGGGTTGTATTTAAATCTCACTTCCAGGATTATCACTTTATTTCTTCACTGCACCGTCATCTCTGTCAGCCAATTTCCTCTTTAAATTGCCCATTGTTATAAAATGTCAGGTAGGTTTACCATAGGGAGACAAATACAATTACGTGCTTGCTGTCTGCTTGAACTGCACAATACATGAGCAATGGCCACTCACCAAAAGACTCTGAAAGAAGTACGTGATGGGTCATCAATCACGATGCACATCTGTGAGCTGAGGACCTAGCAGAGGGGCTTGTGCTTTATGCAATTATTCACAATTAACAGACAATGGTAACTGATATCTGAAATATGTCGCTGGGTAACTGGTAAACAGCAGTACATGCAACACTGCTGTACTTTTTCCTTATGCTAATATATGATTCCCTACTTCTAGCATTTTTACCAAATAATTCTTTATCCTACCCTTAATCTCCTCCTTTTGTAAATATCTAGAGAGGTTTCCGTAAGTGTTCCCAATAAATGTGAACTCTCATAACTAACATGAAAACATAAACCTGAAAAGAAACCATATACACGGTTATACTGGTATTAATAACCATATTAACCCAAACTCTAATGAAAATAAAACTATGTATACAAATTCCGGAGTCCAAAATCATCTCATGATTATCAACTCTTAATAAAATAAGAAACAAAAAACTCTCCAGAAATAATTTATACATGGTTTGGTGGGCTTTCAGTTTTGTTTTGTCTTGTTTTAATTTTAATCTTCTTTACCCAGCAATTTCCATTCTAAAATGCTGGTTTTCATTCCTTGAACAGACACCCACCAAAATTAGGATGAGCCACCTCAAAAGTGTGCTGCAGGATGGCAAAAGAATTTTATTCCAGGTTGTAAAATTTGCCAAAAACGTCCACTTAATTACTATGTTCATTGATTAAATCCAGAAAGTGCTTGCGTTTCTTACAAGAGAATTGCATCTCAAATACAAAGACTCATTTTATAATATTAACATTCCATTTAATTTCCAAATATTTCATACGTACTATGATCTGTATCATTTCATAACATTTGTTATATATTCTACAAAAGTAATGCATATTCCTCATAGGAAATATGAAAATACACAAAGGCTAAAAAAGTATTAAATCACTCATAATCATACTACCCAGAGATAGTCACTGTTTACATTTCAATATATTTGTTTCTTCTATATATGGAAATACTTTTTCCCCCCCAAACAAAATTACATTTCTAGAATACTCATTCTTATGATTCACATTTCTTTACATAATATATTCAGAATGTGTTAAATTTTTCATTCAATTTTATTTTACTGCCTAACATGGGAATTAATATAAACAGCAATACGAATGAATAACATCATTAAAAAGAGTAGGGCAATATGCTAAGCATTTTATAAATATTAACTCATCCAATTCTTATGATAGTATGAGGATACTATTGTTATTATTATTAATACTAGTATGTATTATATGGAATATGAGGCCTAGAGAGTTGAAACCAACTTGCCTAAGATCACACACAGCCTAGGCCACTTTCATGTGCCCTTGAATCGTATGTTTTCTGGCTCTCATGGTCAGCCCATACCCACTCAAGGTCAGTATGATTTAATTAGGTCCAAATTATAGCACGTTGTAAAATGAACATAGTTATTTGACTGGCAAATATTTAACATAAATTAAGAAACTAAACATAGAATACTAGACATTTTAATGAATTTAACACTTTACTGGAGAGTTGAGATTTTTTTTTTTTTCAGAAATAAAGAGCTGATTTTTCCTTCTGGTAACAGTTAATTCTGGACTTCTTAATGGTATACTGACTCCATTATTGTATAGCATCTACACATCTTTATTAGGGTTTAAAGCCTGAATATTATGCTGTGAAGACGGAAGAATTTTCCGGCACCTACATGCAAAACAATTGAGTTCAGTAACTTACACCGTGTCCCGGAGGGAAGGGTATTGGCCAAAGCTGCTCAGCAAACCATTTTCCCAAAGATTACAGAAAGTATCTTTCCTTATTCATGATGCCCAAATTACTTGAAACTTAAAACAGTAAAAATGAAATGCCAGGAGTTGATACTAATTCGGTTTCTTATTTCTCTTTCCTTTCCTATCTAGGGAAAGAAAAATTTTAATGCCTTTAACAAGGCACAGTTCAGGCATATTTATAAAGAAACCATATACACAGTGGGTGTAGAACAACCTCTCTTTACCAATGATACCAATGTATGCATGCATACAACACACATGTATTAGTGTTTGTGTATGTAGCACATTGTAAAATTTTAGCAACTGGAGAGCAAAGAAAAAGATTTAAGTAAAATTTAAAAAATACCTTCACCGAAATTCCCTTCTACACGTTAACATTTTTTTACTGGAATTTCATAATTTGAGAATGTTGCTGAATGCAGTTTTTCCCTAGTCATTCTCAAGCCATCCTTCTCTCAAGTTGTTAAAAATCACTGAGTCAACTGAAAGGCAAATAGCTCTTGAAAAAAGTTATTAAATGGAAAATCAATTCACACAATGTATATAATGTAGCCCAACAGAAAAACGTCTAAACCACACATAGTACTCTGCTCAAGGCTGTCTTGTCCCTGAGTGCAGGATTTCATCCCCTCTAGTGAAATCCTGCATCACTTATCCCTTTCTTTCCCCATCAGTCACCCCTTTTCTTTCCTGTCTCTATAGTCTAACACTCCTGACTGATCTAGTCCCGACATATATAATCTCCTCCATTGTAACAATGCAACAACCCCTCATTTAGGTCCAAATTCCTCTCCATCTATGGCCTTTCTCCTCTCCTCTGCACAGCTATATTGGAGGCATAATCAGTGGGGTTCCTCACTTGCAACTTGCACGGCAAGCTCACTTGACTGCAGCTTGTTCTTGCCCACTTCTGTGGATGAAACTGGTCCCACCAAGATCACCAATAAATCCTTAATGAGAGAATCTGTTAAGCAGTTTTCATTTCTCATTGTAACTATATATTTCTGTAGCAACAAGAACTATTTACTATTCTGCCTTCCTTAAACTCTCCTCCATGCATTTCCACACACTATTAGTGTTACTTTTCCTGCTATCTCTCTGATGACCCTCTTTAATTTTCTTAAGGACTCCTCTTTTTCTGCTGATCCTTCAATGAAAGATTTTTTTCCTGGGTTTCTCTTCTTTCTTCACATGATAAACTGCAATATTTCGTGCACAATCTTCCACAGCCATGGCTTCAGCCATCAATTTGTGCTGCTGATGGGTTAATATATATTTCTACATCAGGTCAATTTCCAAATTAGTATGGACAATGGAGGTCTGGAAATTCTTCTATTTATTCTACAGCACACGGGTAACCAGAAACATAGCTAAAATTGTAAGCCATGCCTTCTGACTCCACTCTAGTCCCCTGCTTTTTCTAACATAGATTCCGTAGCTCAACAAGGGAGGAAATGCTAACTTTCAAGAAGAGTAGAAGAAATTTGAGCTTCCGGACTTTATATAAGGGTCGTAGTTCCTGGTGAAACTGGGTCTTAGAAATAAGGAATAGCTAACTCTCTGTAGCCGAAGAGGAGATCAACACTACCAAAACAGTTATAAATATTCATACCTTGTGAATAGTTACATTCATACTTATTCATACCTATAATTAAATAATTTTAAGTATTCAAAAGCAACTGTATTTTTTTTAATGCTAAGAAAATGACACATTTTTCATTTCAAACACTAATACAATTATGGTATTATTGATGATATGACACTGGTAATGTCTTATTTTACTGTAACTATTACTGTAACTATTGCTTGCCTCCATCTGTCTAACTTGACTGTGAACAAACACATCAGTGTATTCTTTAAAGAATTTAAAAATTTAAAGATGCAGCATCACATTTAAGAACAGCTGAAGTATTGATGTTTCAACAATAACTAGTAGTGACGTTATATAGCCTCGCTCTATTCAATCACATCTCTTTGCCATGCCCACACTCTTATCAAATTTCTGTGAACTACATAAATAATTACAGAGAACAAGCCTACTCAAAGAGCCCGTATCAAGCACGATTTTATTTCAGACTTGTAAACTTATCTCAGTGCTAAATTCAATGTGCTTTTATAACTAATACTCAAACACATCAAAAACAGGTTTGCTTATTCAAAAGTTAACAGTGGTAAGAGCAGCCCAATTAAATTATAAGCAGTTGTGATTTTAAAAAAAGAGACCAAATTCCACTTGATCTGTAATAATCAGTCTTTAGTATAATGGCCCTTAGTCCTGAAGGAGAGGACATATTCAAGCCAGAACCTGCAGCCCTCTGCAGGCACCATCAGTGGAGAGGGCTGCTGGGCTCCCACGCAGCTTTATGGGCAAACTTACCCTTCCTCCCCACGTACCATGGTGCCTGCTACCTATTCAGAACAACCGAGCTGTGCGCAGTCGAATAAAAACACTGCTCCAAACACACAGACATTTGAGTAGAGGAGTTGTCCATCCCTAAGGTCACCCATGAGAAGAAGATGAAAGAGGAAACCTCAAGCACAACTCTGAGGCATTTTCCAAAGACTGGGAGGTCTGACCTACCAGACTTCTCATGGGACAGTGGAATAACTCAGTGACACAGTGCCATCTTCAATAGCAGATTACCTGCAAGTGAGATGTCTTTCTAAATCTGCGGTTTCAAAGCAAATAATTATCCTGATAAATCATGCAAATAGAACTCTTGTTCAGCTGAATGACAAAAATATCCAGTGCATTATCTCAGTACATGAGTAGGCAGAAAGATAATATGAAATGAGATGCTTATTTCAATTTTTAAATATCTGCAGGTAGCAGCTGGAAAGCAGCAATGTATTTCAGGCAGGAGGAGTAGTTCCTGAAATCATAAAAGACAGATTTGAAGGCAGAAGGAGAATGGTGGGAAGATTAATATACATATGGATAAAAGTCTTTACCTATATGATGCGTACGCTCAGGTTTCCATCATGCAAGCTAGTGAGAAAGGACGGGCAAGGTGGACAACATCTTACTTAACCATGCTTTCACTAAAACACAGACTCCGCTAGGCACTGACACTCAAATACGGCATAAGACTCCACTGGAAGGCAACCATGCAACCCCAAGGTTGCTCATTAAAAATTATATAATTTCCAGGTACCACATTCTGATTTTGGATCCAGAAGTCTCCCTTATAAAATAAGCACCCAAAGAGTTTCTCGGTGGGATCGTTGGGGTCACACTTTGATATACAATGACATGATTTCCTGGTACTCTCTACCCTCTTCATCCCTGGTAGCCTAAGAAAACAAATGGTAGATAATTTACAGGAAGTTTTAGGAAAGTTAGCTTATATAATGTTAGAAAATTCACTACCTTGCTGAACACCAGAGAGTTCTACCAAATATGAAACAGTTGATTTTAGAAATGGTTTCCATGTCTAGCTTGATAGCAACATGATATTATTTCATTTATTTTATGCTATATTTTGTGCTTCATGGATTACTGTATTACATTGTATTTTATAAACATGATTAAATATTTAAAAATCATGCACTTCAATTGTCTGCAATAATTCTTGTTTTGTATTTTCAATACTGCACTACAAATTTATTAATATTTTCATTTTATTCCATTTAAGAGACTACTTTGTATCTTTGAGTATAATCTAATGTTATTTTCTATATGATAACTCAATTTTCCCTGAAAAATAAAACTGTAACATTTAATAGTAATCCCAAAGTGAAAATTACTTTTCCTTTGCATTTGCAGTTCAACAAAAAGTATATAACACATTTGTATATGAGTGTCTGTCTCCTAACTCAACTGGTAAGTGAGGAATTAGCCACAGGCTATATAGTAACATTGCAGTAGATTGCTCAGGTGGCAATC
Source organism: Phataginus tricuspis (assembly GCA_029783875.1). Classification (NCBI taxonomy): domain Eukaryota; kingdom Metazoa; phylum Chordata; class Mammalia; order Pholidota; family Manidae; genus Phataginus; species Phataginus tricuspis. Next base: position 15,509,751 of record JAQQAC010008864.1, read on the forward strand.
TACTTATCTTTTAGTCTAGAATCAAAGGAAGGCTGGTGTCCTTAACAGACATTTTCCACTGCTGTTCAGTTCAACTGATCCTTGAGAGTTGCATATTAGGAGAAGGCTTTCTTTATTAATACATATTTATCCAAAATAAAAAACAGATTTATTTCTCTTCAAATATAAGCATTTCTGCATTCACTCTTGCTCAACAGTAGATCCTACAAAGTTTTAGCCGTAGAAAAAGCCATTTGAGACAATGCATGATCTTTTGAGAGACACAAAGCTTAAGATAACATTCCGTAAAATTCCATCATTTTAATGTAAATCTTAAAAAGCTTAAAAAATTTTAAACTCCTCTTATTTCCCAGAGTTTGTTCACTTTGCTATCAGAAACACAAACAACAATTATTGATCTCCTAATATGTGCAAGGCCAGACTACTAAACCTTAACATATCATTACTTCATTTAACCTTGCATTTCAGATTAGGCAGTGATGGTCTTAAAGTCACGGGCCTGGAAGCGGCACAGAGCGTATTGCCAAACCTTGCCCATTCAACACCATCTTGAAATTTCATCAATCAGAGTCAAAGAAATAGTTAGAAAACACTGAAATGTGATGACAACTGCTATTACGTAATGTCCAGGTGAATCACTAATTAGCACTTGAGAAACACATCCAGCATATTAACTAAGTATGTATGGTGAGTTTAAAGCCAGTAGTAATTCACCTCCAAATCCATTCTTCTATGGCTTCTAATTCCCTTGGCAAAACTCCTAGATTAATTCTCCGAAATGTTTATAATCCAGAAGACCCCAAGTGGCCTACTTCACAGTGATTTGAGCAATGATAAAATTTTAAAGTGCTTTTCAGATGCTTTTAGATAAACCTTGATAAAACTAATAGCTTGGAAACTAAGCTGGGTCAGATGGCAGTGTTATTTCACACCCGTTACAATCAAAATTAGTCACAGCTTACTTTCAAAACATCCCTGCCCTAAATTGTTTTTTAGTTTCTGATATGAATACTGCCAATTAAGAGCTTCTGAATGACATGAAATAACTTATGTCACAATTCTGATATAATTGCAGTAAAAACTAGAGAATTTTGCTGCTTCAGACTAAACAAATTTACAATGATAAATACACAATAGCCTTTAGGGTTTTTTTTTTGAAATACTGAACAGGACACAGGACACGCATGGCCCCTATTATTGCTTTCTTATACTTGAGAATTCAGAGCAATTGAGAATCATTACCACTTGAAATGAATATGGCTAAGTGCCAAGTAGCTAAATCTGTAAGGACTAGCTTTTCAGTTATTTAGAATGATTCATAATTAGCATAGTTCATAGAGATTTCAGAAGTTATTTCAACTATTCAGTTTATAAACCCTACATATAGGCAGTCCATGGACAAAACCATACTCATAAAACCACTATCTCAGGAAGAGAAATATTTACCTGTGAGAAAATCTGCTGTCTCGTTGCCTATAAACCGTTACCTGTTTTACTCTGTGAAACTAAACCTGTTTCTCCATTAAAACAATAAAAACCATTATCTAGCTACTTTTTGTTATTTTTTTTTTATAGCACAGGTGTGACTATGCAGCCAGGGATGATTCTTCAACTTATAAAATGTATTATTTTCAATTAATATGAAACATTTTATATATTTAATTAATACACTAAGCAAGTTGTTTAAATCTAACTAAAGATAGTTTTGTCAATCAAATAAATGCCTCCCAAATTGCATGCTTCATACTTTCCAGCTTATTCCCACCCACTCATACACTGTCTCAACATTTTAACAGAGTATGATAAAAAAGATTCCTATTGAAATAAATCTATCTTTCACATCTTAGAGCAGAAAAGGGAACATTTCATGTACTTAATTTCTCTTCCAAGCCTATGATGAGTCCACAGATAAAACAGGTCATTTTAAATATGTACGGTTCTGGAGAGGATTTATAAACAAAGATCTAAATTTTACCCTTAAGGTGATTTATCAAGGCAACTCTTTTGACTCCTCATTAACCAAAACATTAAGAGAAAGAATGGCTGTGCAACTTTTGGCTAAAGCATAACAAAAAACCTGGTTTCTGCATTTTACGACGGAGAACCTCTGAATCTCCAATTTTACTGAAATGAATTTTAAATGTTGAATTAAAATTTTAAAACGGCTAGTATTAAATAAAATAGCATTTAAAAATGGAGGTAAAGACCAGATTTAATGCCAAAATTGCAAAGAGAAAGATGGCACAGTATAAATATAAATACTGTTGACCCTTGAACAACAGAGGTTTGAAGTGTATGGGCCCACTTACACGCAAATCTTTTTCAATAAATACATTGGAAAAATTTTTAGAGATCTGTGACAATTTGGAAAACTCACAGATGAACTGCATAACCTAGAGATATCGAAAAAATTAAGAAAATGTCAGGTATGTCATGAATTTAAATATATGTAGATACTGACCTGTTTTATTATTTACTACCATAAAAAACACAGTAAGCTATTAGTAGCTAAGATTTTGTGGAGTCAAAAGTTATTCACAAATTTTTCAACTATGCAGGGGTCTGCACCTATAGCCCCTACATTGCTCAATGGTGAAATGTGTATGTATAATTTTTTTCTACAAAGATAGGACTAAATGTAAGTTGAGGCAATATATTTAAATTTTAAGTTTTAATTGTATATATACTTTTCCCACAAATGGAGATGTCGGTGTGCTAATGACACAGTATGTATCAAAAATTTGACTGTTCTGAAATAAGTCATCATAAACCAAAGAAAGCTGGTACCAAAACAGAGAGGTCAAGATAGGAAGGAAAATAATCACTGCAAATGCAGTAATGAAAACCAAATTTGTTTTACTTAACACAACTCCCTAAACTTAAAAAGGGTAAAAAGAGGTAGGAAACCTTCAGGAGCATTTCTTTGCATCAGTGAAGTCCACTAAGTATTCCATCTGTTGTGCACATTTCCTATCCCGCTTGCAAATAGTATAATGCTCCAACATGGCCAATTAGCTGCCACCTCCTGTATAAAGCGGCGGATGCCATGAAAACTTTCTATTCACTTTCTTCTCTTACTCCTGAGAAAGTTCTGCATTCCAAATGATGCAACACAAACACACGGAGCTTCGGTCAGCATGGGTCACTGAGAGATCACAGGATACAAAGTCCCCAATGACCTGCTATAGACATGTAATATGAGTAAGAGTCAACTGTTATTGACACAATTAGGAACTACAATATAACCTCGTCTAGCTCAACCAAAGAGGTGGTCATAAAAATGGTCTATTCTAAACTGCTTGGTAAAACAGTGTCTGTTTCTGTTCCTTTTTGCACATCCTGGAAGCCTCATTCGTGCCCCTATATTTTGGCTTATAAATTAGTCTCACTGGAAACAGGCATAAACAGTACATCTCCTTTATCTGGAATCAATTTCCTGACCACTCATTTCTATCACTTTCACCATGAATGATTGATCAAATCATAGCAAAGTAAAAATATTCATGCAAAAACTCAAACCAGTCCCAAAAAGCCCATCAAAGAGGAAGATCCTCTTGCGTAAGCATGATTGGAGGATTTCTTGAAGGTTTCTTTTAGATCCAAACGTTAAGTCTGTAACACTATTTTTTTTGCAGTGTTTTTGCTTTTGCTCATCAACACCCTTCCAAATGACATTCCCATAACTAACATTCAAGGTTAGTTATCTTACTGGAGTTACAGCATTTCAACAGTAGAAAAAACAGATTATTTAGTCAGTCCCCCCCCACACACAATGGATGAGGAAATCAAAGCCCTTAGAGATAGTAATTAGCAAAGCAAAAACATGGACCTTTTGGTGTTACTGTAACCTCTAAATTAGATAGCTAATGATTTATCCAATAAACAAACCATACTCAAACTTTATTACCTCATTTATTATATAACTATAGTACTCAAGCGTAGAAACTTATTTTATACTCTGTTATATAATAAGTCTAACATACAGTAATTCTGAGTCATGATGCATTTGTTCAAGGCTTAATTTTTCTTAACCATTCTCATTTTTAACTTTCAAATTTTGATATATTAGAGGCAAATGGCATTCAAACAATTAGATTTTATTTTTGATCCTATTATGGAGGGCAAACAACCCATACATAAATCTGATAGCTACACAAGTTTGCATTACTTTTACTAAATTAAACACATACTGTGTGCTAAGACAGAATAACTATAAAAACATATCATTAGACACACATCACTGAATTGTCACTTGCATGAAAACAGGTTGAGTTCATCATTACGAGCATCTCTCACATCTTGATTGGCAATATTCTAAAAGAAAAGTGAAGGTGTTATTAAGTAAGCCTTATCAATAGAGTCAATAATGATCATGGGCTTTTCCAAAACAAATGCAACAAATAAATGGCCTTCTCCTAAGCAGCGGTGCTTAGATACTGTATTTCAAAGTATATAGATAATAATTAGTTGTCTCGCTGTTCACCTTACTGAGGTAAACACAGTTTAAGTGAGCACAGTTGAATTTCAGTGTAGTAATGAACAGTCATATGCTTTTTACTTCATACTGATTTACCTATTAGGGTGACCCACACACCTATAAAGGTCTATAATATTTTGAATCCATTTAAAAAAAGAAAACTTCCCTTCGTCTGTCAGCTCATACAACCAAATTGGAGTTTATTAAACAGGACTGCTGTAGTGGAATCAATGACCATCTTTACAGTTATGGTGTAACTGTAATGAGCTGTATTTCTGTATTGTTAGCAGTAAATTTGAGGACAGGTTATTATAAATATGTTGTCTCTACATATATCTGCATTACATATATTTACAAAATGGCAAAGAATGTCTCGTGATCACTGTGATTCAAGCTTCTTAATTTCCTGGAAGTGTCCTACAAAACCTAGCACAAGGTACACAGAAAGTAGACATGACATGAATAAAAACTTGCGAGCATGATAGGCCAAACTCAAGCTCTAGTCAGGGGTATAATCCACATGCTTGCTTTTCTTTTTCGTAACAATCTTACCTACATCTTCACAGCCATGAACAATTATAAGATATTTATTCAGTTTAAAGTCACTTCTGGATTTAAAGTGTAAGGACCTAATGTGTCATCTGAGACTGTGTTTCATTTGTATAGCGGTAAAGGAAAATTGAAGTTATACTTACAGAAGAACAATTTTATCGGCAAAATGAAAATACTTTCAGGGGATCAACAATTAGATTGTAGAAATCCTCCCAAAGCCTTTTACCACTGGCCTGAAGTGGAACTGGTGTTTCCTCTAGCCAGTGACCGGTCACACTCACATGCCACAAGTACCTCCACAGGACACACCCACCAACCGCTGTGTGCCTCCCTTCAGCTGCTGATAGCATTAGGGCTGCATTTATGGGTTTGTCACATAACCTGTCAATATCAGACTTTTGTAACAGAGAAAACAGTTTCCTCTCCTAATTCAAGGGTTCACATAATGTTCAAATTAAATTAAGACCAGAGAAAACCTGATAAGATTAGTTTAAAACCATTTCAGGTTTGATCTCCAAATGCCAAGCCATTTGTTTGTGCTCTCAAAGAAACTACTGGTAGAGCTGTACCTGTGATACCTGTCACCCACACCTCAAGCCAGAAAGAGTAGTTATTTCCTAGTCTCTGAATCTTTTTGCAACAACTGAGCTTGGAGATTTCCTCTGTGCTCAAATCAGTCACAAGAAATGAATTGTTTGAGTAGAACACAGATAAGCCTTTCCATAGAGTACACCTAACGGACTAGCCGTGACCATTAGAAACGCTTGTCAGTACAGGGTCGAACAGAGAAGTCCAAGGTAAGCACAGAAAGGAAATGGACTTATGATGCTTCTGGAAGTAGTTTGCCACCCAGACCAGCTCTTCAGCTGAGAAACTGTACATGTTAGGGCATACTTTTGGGAAGTCTGCAAAAAAGAAAACTTTAATAACTTAGGCAAAACACTGCAGCCATCCAAAGCAGTTCTAATACAACAGATTCAGTTAAAATGCTTAAACCCTGGACTAAAAGATTAACACCAATTAAGTCTCATACCTCTTCTGTTGTGGAACATTAAAGTTCTTATAAGTTCTCTATTTCTCAATTTTAAATATTAAATAAAAATTCCTTCTTTTCCATATTAACATAAATATATCTATTCAGTAAGCATCTATATATACCAACTTTTGGGCTAAGGGCTTTTATGTATGTCAAGTCTACACAAGGTCCTCACAAAATGAATATTATTTTATTAACTTTATGGCTGAGAAAACAAAGGCTTAAAGAAGTTTGAGGTGACTTATCCACTCTAGGAAAGAGAGTTGAGAAATGAACCAGGTCTTTCTGGTCCCAGAGCCCTTGTGTGCACAAAGCCTTGCAGCTTTACAGCAATAATAATACACAATGAGAATGTGCAGAAACCTAGGGTTTGTATTTAAATTAGATCATCAAAGGTGGGCTCAAGAAACATTAGAGAGAGTGAATAAGAATCATGTTGGTGGTTTGCCTGCTTTTAGATTTAACCAGCACCAGCGTCAGACAACAGACATGGGTCTGCTACTCCCTTAATCTTGTCAACTTCCTTCCGAGTCTTACAATATCAGATTCTTTAGTTGCACAGGATGGTAGAAGATAGGAGCCTCATAAAAGGGAACTTCTACCTCCAAGCAAACTGCTCATCGGATGTCCAGCTGTTTCAGCACTGGTGGGGATAGAAGCTGTTGGACCTAATGTATAATAGTAACACTGAATGCCATGCGGCACCTTCCTCAGGGACCAGAACTCCATAAAGGAAGAATATTTTACTTTTTGTACATGCTCCTAACCCCTGTGTCAGGTACATAGTACACCTTCAATAAATATTTGTTGCTATATGGTTAAATAAAATGCAACTCTACCATATTCGGTATTTGTGCTGGTTTTCAAACACTGCCACTAGGCGATACTGAATTATCCAGAACCCCCAGAACCTGTCCACCATTAAATCTATCCAGTTTGATAACATTTACTTAAAAGATTACCAGTATCACTGGATTCTAGAATTTTAAAGATATGTAAAGGCACTCATTAGAACACCCACGTGGGCCCCAAACAGTAGATTTTTCAAATCTAAATTTTGCTGAATGCAGGGATTCAACTAGTGTATCCAAATATTCTCCACCATGACATACCTTGAAGTACTTTTAAAAAATACTAATACTCTGGCCCTTTCCCTGGAAATCGGAATTTAATTGGTCTTAAGTGGGAGCTGCACAAGCATTTTTTTTTAAGCTCACTGCAGAGTCTAAGTATTGGGCTTTGATTGTATTGACAGAAGGCCCATATTAAAATAAATGAGAGTAGTAAGTATGGCTATAAGAGATTGTCTCTCCTAAATTGTTTCATATATAAATTAAACCCCTAACTTAGGTCTCATTAATCCTAGGTCCCTACATCAAACATAGGTCTCCTAGCACATAATAGCCACGCTAAAATGGAACCCATTAACTACTATAACAAAATACAAAGTAACCTCCTACTTGAGAATTTGAGAGAAACTTCAGGAAGAAATATTCTCACTTTAATGAGTTACCGTGTTAGTTCAATTTTATAAAGCAATTAAATGAAGTGTATCAAGCACCTAATTTTGGAGATTTGACTCTAATGTGCATACAAAGCCTTCCCCACTTCCACAATCAAAAATAATGCAAAATGCAAAGATGTTATCTCGCTGTAGAATTGCTGAGCTTATTTTAAAAGTCACTGGGCTTAAATCTACAGATGTCAGGAAATTATAAAATAAATTTCATTGAAATTTAGATGTGGAAAAATAAGGGTGTTGGGGTAGGCAGGGAAAACAGGAAGCAGAGACTGAAGGAAAAAATAACTCAATTTAGACAGAGCAGAGAAAATAAATTGAAGGAGGATCTGGGATGAAGAGAAAGGACAGGGCCATGATCTGCACTTACTCTATTTAAACAAACAAAACAAAATCAATTAATGTAAGAGCAATTCCAATAAAAGGAGAGGGGCCTTAACTATTAACTGTTCCATTAAAAAAAAAATCAAATGCAGGCAAATCCGTGACAAGCCAATGAGCAAGATCCTGTATTTACCAGCTGTTTCCTCTAACTAGTTGCAGCTTCCTTTGAGTAATCCTAATTTCCCCCCAATGAAGCTTTCTCATTCTCGAAAAGAATTATTTTTAACACAAAGTAAGGGCTACTGACCCAAGATTGCTAACTGGAATGCGGAGTCTCTGAGTAAGAAGTCCTTCTCCTTAACTCTTTGAGAGTCACAGGACCAGAGTGAGGGGCCAGCCACCTCGATTATAACATAACTCTAACTAGCTCTGTACTTTTCCCAGACAAACACTGCTAATTCTCAGGAACTGGGTTTTCATATCTGTAAAGTAAGGAAGTTGACCTAGGTTTCTAAAGTACTCCCCAGTTGCAAAGTACTATAAGATTATATACTACAGTAATGGTTTTAAAATTCTGGTATGAGAAAAATCTTTCATTCAGAAAACTTATAAGAATAAAACTCTCCACTTCTTTCCAAAGAACAAAAATCACCAAAGAGATAAACTGCACAGCTGATTTAATTCACTTTCTTTTAAAGAGCCTTGACTTTGCATGCAGTTTAACCCACTTCAGAAGTCAAGTTTTCAGCCTTTAAGATACAGTAGGCATTTCACCCAGTGGAAAAAGTTATCCTGAAAGTGTATTTATATACGGCTTCTGCCTCCTCACTGTCCCACCACTCCTAACCAAAGTTTCACTGAACCATTTCCTACTTCTATATTCCTGAAAAAGAGATGCATTTTCAGAAGTGCAATAATAATGATTTTAGAAAGTAGACTCTTTACCAAAGAACAGTTTAGCTTCGAAGAGCTCTGAAGAGGAAATGGAGAGTTTCCATATGTAAATAAGGTTCAAAGACTGGGTATTCTAAGTAAAACCCCAGAAGATAAGCACAGTTTAAATAGATATCTCGTAAGGTACTCAAAAGATATCACAACCTGGTCTGATAAATCTAAATTTAATTTTGCATTTCACCAGGTGAAATAAAGTGAGTGAAAATTGATTATTCTTCATTCTTAAATGCTTGGCAGAGTGGTGGATATTTTTTTTTAATTTAATTGTATTCCAAGTCCAATAAATTAAACTTAGTAGAATAAATTTTAATAAACCCAGAGAAATTACTTTCTTCCAAATCAATGTACAATTAACTGAGAAGCTGGAAAGTTCATGGAAATTTACTAAATTTAAAAAACAAGCTTTAGAAATTATTAAAAACTGTTTTTAGTTTTTATCTCTTCTCTCGCATTTTAGTATATACCTAGTATGGCCTATACCATACAGTTGTGAATGCTTTGTTTCTGAAGACTATTCCATGGCTACCCTTGTGAGGAAATGTATTCCATACTGAGCACTTTGTCCTGAGGATGAAAGACAAACACAGTGGGGAACATACGGGTCTTTACTCTAAAGCTGATGGCCTTGTAGAGGAACAAAGCATTCAAACTTGGGGGTAAATCTGAGGAAAACAAAAGCACATAGGAGACTGAAAATCTTGAAGGAAAGCAAACAGTTCAATCATGAAGAAAACAATAGTGAAGGCAAATAAAGTTTAGAGCTCTTGCTTAAAACAAAAGTCCCTCCTGATTCAGTTTGTCTCCCCTATACGCATGTGCACGCATGCGCGCGCGCACACACACACACACACACACACACACACACACACACACACACACACAC
>JAQQAC010008864.1:15519505-15593990 GCA_029783875.1 Phataginus tricuspis
CACACACACACACACACACACACACACACACACACACACACACACACTCTACATCATTCATATTAAAGGTCTAAATAAGCATTTGCTGATTATTCCCCTGTAGACGATTCAAAGTAAGATCTTGAACAGACAGGATACAATAATGAGTTTAAAAAAAAAATTAAAGCTGCATTTCAGGGGGTTAGAATCTACCGGGAAGGAGGACATGGCATTTGGTCCCTTGAACATAACAGACCCAAAATAAATATCATTTTAAGTAAACATTTTTTTAAAAAGAGAGTCGTTCAATGGTAACAGCTTGTGCTCGTATTGTAGTACTTGCAGTCCCACCTCCAGAGCTTAATGCACTGAATAAACAGCACCATCCACCAGGGCATCCCTCTTATTGATGTAGCTGGAAAGAATGATTCATTCTTTATCCAAATGAGGAAAAGGTTTTAGGAGGTTAAATTAGTTGCTCACAGATACAGAATTAACAGTAATATAGGGAATAGAACTCAGGGTTCCCTAAGCTATTGCTCCAGATATTTTTTTCATCTCCTAAATAAAATACATCTCTTTTATAGGTCTTTAGAGGTCTCAAGTAGTTTTTCATAGTAATATTATTCATGAAGCAATGCCTTCTTACCATCAAGATAATTCATCCTATCAAGTTTGCATTTTTCTATTTTAATATCTACTTAAATGGACATTATTTTTCTGATGAAAATTTTCCACTCAAGAAAACTCTTAAATTCAAAATTATAACCTAAACATTCCAAATTTCTATATAAAGTTCCCACCAAAAGAAAAGAAAGAAATCATTTTCCAAATAGTTTCAGTTTTGTTACTATATTTGAAAAAAAAATCAATTGACTCCATTAAAAAGAACTTTTAACTTATTACGTAAGGATAAAAACATTACCTTCATGATTTCACACACACACACACACAAAATTTACTATCACACTGAAGTTTGTTCGCCTTGGAAATGATTTTGGTTCCAAGCAATAGCACCAACAATACTAAACACAAACCATGTTCTCCCATTTTGCCCTTGTTAGCATTGCAATAACTTCACCTTGTCCTGTGGCTATTGTTTCAGTATAATTGAATTCTTGGAAGATTTCATTTGCCTCAAAACATTTCAAGCCACAATATGAACAGCTCAATTATAATCAGACAACTCTGTGAACTGAAACTGAATCAACAGAGATACTGGGATTTGTCTATGAATTATACCATACTTTTCCACACTATACCATTGCTTTGAAGAAAGTCAGAACACACTGGCTTTGTCTTCAGTTCTTCTCCTTCACAATTATTATTCTGCCCATTCATTTTATTAGTCACATCTGTTTAATCAGTTTGGACTCCTTCTGTAGTATAACATGGAGTTAGTAAAACATAAGTGGCTACTTCAATATCAATCACATGAAATAACACTTTTATGGCAAAGCATTTCTAACCCAAACGGGGGAGCTGGTTAGCATATGTTAATTTTATAGATGCTCATAAAAAAATATTTTAATGCATTCTATTTAGATTTTGACTTCAGTTGTAACATTGTCATTACTCTTATAGGTCTGAACTGGTAGTTATTGTAACAACTTGGAACACTTCAAAATCCATTACAATCTGCAGCTGTCCGTGTTCTCACACTTCTTCAGCATATTTCCACAGTAGCTCATTTCTTGGCTAAATAGCCTCCTTCTTCCCAAAAGAAAGACCGTCTTTTGGAAGGTCAACGTCAGATATCAGGAGCACGTCAACCTCTAACTCACTCAACCAACTAAACTACCTTGCTTCCCTGAATAACAAACAAAATGTGTATTTAATCCCAAGAAAGACAATCATTCCAGATTCATGCTTCATCCCATATTCCCGGTTCTTTAACGAAGCTATTTAAGCTATGAGTTCAAAGTCATTTTACCACAAGGAAAGATGCTTAGAGATTAAAACTCTGGGGCATACAGCTGCATGGAATGAACACTGCCCAGTGGTCCTAGGTTTGCTGCTGTTATTTTAGGCCTATCCAGTTAGCACCCCTTTCTCTTGCATAATTAGGTGGCATACCAAGTCTTAAACTCAAGTCTTCTTATTTAGTGCCCAAATTCTGGCAATAAAATTTTTATTTTAAACTGTTAATTAAGGTTTTCTATGAACAGCTCTGCTACCAGTTGCCTTTATCATACCAAAGCAATGGACTTCAGAGGCATGACACAGGATACCAGGTAATGGTGATAAATACAAATTAGAAATGAAGACGTAAAATTGAGGGAGAGTCTGTAGGAAAAAACTTTGTATTCTTTTGATCGGGTGGTTAAAACTATGTTTGTCTACAGCATCACCAAGGACAAAACGATCAAGCTACATATGAGGCTTTCAATCTATTCCAATATTCAATGTATCTAGGAAAAAACAAAGGAAAAATGACAGAGGTACAGTAGGCACACTGTATACATTGTTTATTTAATTTTTGACAATTTCCAAAGAGCTGAAAAGTAGTTTAGAAACCTTAGGACAGGTAAGGGTAAAGAGTTTGTCTTCCCTACTTGATTTTAAGTTATTGAGGACAAATAATGATAATGAGGAGAATTTTAGTTAGACTATTTTAAGTGCTTGCATGTGATACTCTGGTGAACAGAAATGACTGGTATGAGTCACTACTCCACGGGACATAGATCAGACCCTGCTTTTGCAAGAGTATGTCTAACTTCTTAGTACATCACAAAGACATTTCTGGCAAGTCAGAGCCCTGAATTTTTTTCACTCCCCTTTGCCAAATTCAGAACAGAAACATGGAATGGGAAAACCAACAGAAATGACTGGTATATATGTGTATATGGATTAGGGTGTGTATATGACAAAATAAGAATGCACCATATGCTGTAAATGTTAGAAAATAATGACACAGGTAATTTCTAGACAAGAAATGGTGACTTGAGACTGGAAACACTCTGATACATTTTCAGTTATTATTTCCAAGTAAAAGCACAGTAAACATGGCACACAGCAAGTTCTTACCAAAAATTCTGTACTCTGGCTGCTAGTCAACTCACTCAATTTATTCCTAGTGTTCATGTGTTATTTTTAGGATTTTTCACCAAATGATGATTTGCTTACATGCAATTTCAAGGCTTAGCACTTGGATTTTATGCTCCAAACAGATGTGGTCATTCACATTTTGATATGGAGTACATATACATCAATCAAGCACTGATGCATATTCAAAATATCTATAAACAAAAACAGGATGGCCCAATGTAATACAAAGGGGTAAAAATTGTTTACACATACACATCTTTGCTTCCACTATTTTGATGTTTATTACTTTTATGCTGCATATTAGAATCACCTAGGGACTTTAAATACCTATGCCCTGGCCCTAACTCAATTGAACAAGTTTCTGGGGGTATAGCACTGGTCATTTATAAAGAACCCCTCTTATTCTAAAATGCAGCCAGCTTTGAGGACCAAAGTTCCATAATTATCTTATACATTCCCTAAACGTTACTTGAAATTATATTCCTTTCTAGATCTAGTATCACTATTTTTCATTATACTAACAATAATATAACATTGCAGATTATTAAAGGCAATTACACAATAAATATGTATCTAGGTATAGTGGTCCAGATATACTGGTCCAGAATGTTGGCTTCTCCATCATCCATCAGTCTCTGAATTAGTGGTAAATCCAAATCACTCTTTAGGGGATAAATCTTTTGCCTGCCTATGGGTACTCCTTGGTCTCATACTACAAGTATTCATCATTCTCTTGAGTAACAAAATTGTTTCTACTGAATTTGTTATTATCTCTTATCATATGTTGCAATTAATTATATTCTTTTTTTCACTTGTTACATAAAAAAAAAATGAAAGAAAACAACCTCAGAAACAAATACAGAGTCCCCATCTTCCAATTTTCCAGGACCTCTGCAGCATACATTTTAATATTAATCTCACACCTTATTTCATATTATTTCTTTCTTTTATCAATAAGCATAGAAAAGTACACAGATTTTGACAATCTATTCTACTCTAAGTTCAGCTACATCACTTTGAATATTTGTTGCTCTATTTATTGGTAGAATACAGTTTCCTCCAGTGACACAGGCCATTAATGCTTAGGTGTCTTTGTGTATTTATTTCTCCCCATCTTTGATCACTAGACATTGGAATAATGCTAGGTTCAGTCCTTGGAACTCTTTCGCTTTTTATTCATACCTACCATTGTGATATTATCTATTTTCATGGTTTCAAATATCCTCTATATACTAAAGACTTTCAAATAATCCTTTCCCCTGAATATCAGACTTGGATATCAAATAGGTATTTGAAATTTAACATCTCTAAAACCTAACCCTCATTCCTCTTCAAACATCTGCCCCTCCTACATTCATCCCGATCTCAGCTGATGCCTACTCCACCCCTCCAAATGCTCACGCCGAAACACTTTTTATTCATACTCAACACCTCAAATCCAGTCTGTCATTCAATCCCACTAACTCTAATGTTTAATCACCTTTATTTTATATCCTGGTCTTAAGTCACAATCTTCTCTCACTTGGATTATCACTAGCTCCTAACTGATCTCCTGTTTCTTCTTTTGCTCCATCCCAATGTCTATTCTTCCTGTAGTCAGTTTGCTCTATTAAGTCAGATCATATCACTCCACCCAAAACCTAAAACCTTGCAAGTCCTATTTCTGGACCTGTACAATCACTATCACTAACTTATCCTTATCTCCTACCACAACCCCTCACACTCACTCTCCTTCAGCCACACTGGTCATGTGACTGTTTTTCAAGTGCTGGCATGTTCCTCCTCCAGGGACCTCCCACAGCTGATCCCTCTGCCTGGAATGCTTTTCCCCTAGGTGTCTGCATATCTTGTTCCATTACAATCTTTTAAGCTTTAGTTTCCTACATGGCACTTAGAAACACAAACACTTAGAAGTAAAATATACAATTTTACTTCTACTTTTTTATTATCTTTCTTCCCATCAGACTATAAGCTCCTTGAAAGCAAGGAATTTTTTGTTTTGTTCATGAATTTATCCCAAGTGCCCAGAGGAATGCCTGGCAAATATACTATTAAATGGATATTTGTTCAGTGAATGAATGAATGGATGAGTTGGTAAATAATAGGTCAGCAAAACTGACTAAATTTTCTTCATCCTAGTACTTTGTTATTCAGAATCTTGAGGAAAGTTAAAAGGGATTTGAAACTAATCTTCATTAAAGCAAGAAGTGGCCAAAAAAATAGAATCAAAGTTTACTAGACAAAGAAATGTACTTAGTTCCAAAATAAATGAAAAAAAAAATGTCCTAATTAACAAGGAAGGTCAACTAAAATGAGAACAACATGCAATTTTCATTCACTCTACACACTTTAATCAACTTCAGAACTGTTTTAAGCATATAAATTAGGTTGTATTTGAAAAACATTAAAACTTCCTTTCTTAATGTGAAAAAGACTTGTTTCTTGCTCTGACTCCAGTACAGTCAAGAATCATGCTTCAGATACAGTCTGTGAACACAGTATGCTTTTTAGCTAAACAAATCTTTAAAGAAATACAACAAATTAACTACACATATTAAAGTGAAAGTTATGTTTCAATAAATATGACCCCTAAGTTACTTCATTTATTATATTAGAACAAAGATTCACAACTAGCAACCTAGGTATACCTAGAATCTCTAAGAAAAGGTTAAAATTTTTCCCAAATATGTAAATGCCAAATAAGTAGTTATACAAGTTCTATTTAAACCTAAAAACCAAATCAGTTTTCATGATAGAAAATCCAGATTTAAAAAATAATAATGAGCCATAATAGGCAGATTCAGATTCAATATTTTGAATCTAGATATTCACTAGTACTTGCTTGAAGATATTTGTATAGCTAACAGATACTCAGTTTTTGTAACACAAGATACTTTTAACAATTTTTCCAGTTTCTTCATGTTTCAAACGTTGTATGATATCTTCCCCCTACACCTTTATAACATCATAGTCCACAGCTACTTTCAACATTAGGTAAAAAGCAAAGGAAACCGATATGCTTCACTTAAACAATGTTAAAATAAGAATAATCACAAAGCAATCCAGTAAGTCAAATAGAAAAATAATTATGTTAAAATAGTCTCAGACAGTTGAGAGATAAACTTTCCCAATTATTTCCATGTCTTAAACAACCTATCTTTGTTGAGTAATGCTTGAAAAGTTCAAGTTGATCTACAATACTGTTCGATGGAAACCAGTTTCAGATACATTATGTACCATGGTGCCCAGCACCTGCATTCAATGAACAATTACGGAGCAAAGGTAATTTTCTGAATTGGACATAAAATAATTCGTAATGAGCTACTGAAAAATTATAATGGGGAATGTAATTTATTCCTTGCTAAAAAAAAGTCAAAGGAATTCAAATCAATTTCTTAGAGATTAATGAGATGACTAACCATCCATGTCACCTTGGGCCAGAGAGAAAAAGAGAAATAATATTTATTAAATATCAACTGCATGCTAGACAGTAACAGGTGCTACACAAACATTATTTCCTTTCACTGGTAGAACAAAATTGAGAGAGAGATCTTATTATTCCTAACTTACTGATGGAAAAATGGAGGCCCAGGAAGGTTACGTGTCATGACCAAATGCCAAAAAATAGAAACTGGATTTGAATTCTGGCTACTCTGGTTCCTGTGTCAGTTTCCCTGCTTGCACACTATTTGATTTGGAAAATGAAAGGTTAGACTAGAGATAATCTTTAAAGTCTCTTTTCGATTTAATACTCACTTAATCAAAATGATTATTTTGATGATTTTAAGGGAACTATTCTGGCCCTGCTGCTCAAGTGCTCAGACAATGCACTGAATGTGGGGGCTTCATGGGTCAAAATATAATGAAAATTGAGCACAAAGCAATGTGCTCCCTATTATGGTATACTATTATTATTATACTAAAGTACTATAATATAACCATGTATAGTCAAGTGTCCATAAAAAAAGGATTGTAAATATTTAAAAGCAACATGAATGAAACCTATATAAAACCCAAATTATAAAAAACAATTCATTCACTATATAAAAATTATAAATCACTTTTGTTGACCACTCATTTTTCTTTACTCACTCCACTCCAGTGATTTTGGGTGGGGGGGCCTGTAGATGTTCAATTTCTAAACAAAGACATAGAGCATTTACTATTCCAAATAATTTTTTGACCACTACCAGAGACCCAATAAAAACTTCCTCAGCCTACACAAATAAGAGAATAACACGAAAGCTGTTTTTTTTTTAATGGAGTTCAGTACAAAAAGTATATATAAACATTGTGACTAGAGTCCTGGACTTTATGATAACAGCAATAGTTTATATATATATATAAAACAGCAATAGTCAGCAATTCTTCCCACTGGCATACTGTCTTCATCAATTTTTAGTTTTGAGTAAAAGAGAACAGAAGAAACAGACACCTCTACCAAAGCTAAGGAGACTCTTGTTTCTTGATATCACTGGCAGTGAAGCTATATGAGCAATCCAGTAAAAAAAGAAAAAAATTAGTGCCTATCACCTAAAGCAAGGGTTCACTGTCACAATTATACTCTCAAGAGCCAAGCTAAACTATGAAACAGAACATAACAAACTTTCCAATACTGCTTCAAAAATCTAAAATTCCTAAGATTTCACAGAGCCTACAGAAAGAGCATAAACACAATGAAATATTATTATACTGTTTACCATAGAAAATGTTTAGTATAGAAACTGGTAAAAGGAGGCACTATAGATCATTTCTACATAGAAAGAGGAGGAAATACCTCAGAGTTGGAATTAAACCCACTCCAGTCATCCTTGTAACTAGACCCATCCTGTTCATTTACATGGAAATGCATATAAAGGCCAGTTTAGCAACAGCAGAATATTTAATGCAATTAATTCAAATCATTTTCTAAAATACCTCCTTTTTTCTTTTTCATTAAGATTATCACTCCTATTTATTCATTCAAAAACTACTTGAATTTCAAGATAATTAATACATGCTCTCAAGAAAAAAAGTTGAGAAAAGGCTCATTCAAACTTTAAAAGGTATTGGGCCATTCATTCAACACTTATTTACAGCAGGTTAGTGTGCCAAACACAGTATAAACTACATAAAAGTGAATGGTAGTATTGTTTACCTTATACTTACTTTGAAGTATCAGTCTCTTAGCTGTATTTCCAACAACTATAATGTCACTTTTATGAACACTAGCACATTCTTCGGCATTGTTTTAGATAATGTTTTAAACCACAAAACTAATCAGTCAAAATCAGTGGTCAGGCTATATACACAACTCTTTTACAGTTTAAACAAAATTTTAATTTCTATAAAATTCTAAGTTCTTCCTAAGCCCTGTATAGCAAAAACCACTAGAACCATATGCCAAATTAAATACCCAAATGCTACCTACAATTAATACTGAATTCTAAACATCCCAGAAAAAGATAACCTATTCATTGCAGTAGCTACTAATTGAAGAACTATATTCATACCCAATACGCTTGCTCATTAGCAACAATTTAATCAAGAATTTCAAATTAGCTTTTTCCTTTCTTAAAAATCACTCCTTTCTCATTGAAGAATAACTTTGTCTTGACAATTGGTTTCAAATAAACTTTTAATTGATACATTCCATATGCAGGTGTATCCCAAAAATGTTTCCCTTGTTTACAGTTTTATCAGCAGAACAATTTCTGGTTTAATACCAACTTAATAGAGATATTTCTCAATACAAAGGTACTGGCCAAAACTTTTTTTCTACTTATGACTCAAAAATTCAATATAGTATATAAATAAAGCAATGCATAGTTTCAGGCAAGACATACCCATAAACTAAGTGGTAACCTGTTTAATTATTATTTGGCAATGAAAAGAGAACAATATTGTGTTAAAGGGGAAAAAAGCATGATTGTTTCAAAATGTGAATGAAAAAGGTCAAAGGAAAATTTTCAATCCATATAAAAAGCTAACAAGTTTACAGAAAGAAATTTATTTATTTTGTAGTATAATTCCTGCAAATAGTAAGTCCTGAAAAAAAGCAGTAACCTGTGTTAAAACTTTTGTCAGACTTAGCTCAGTTTTGACTGTTTTTTTTGTAACTTTATTTTAAAGCTTTAACTGGCAAATGTTACATTAATTCCAGTCTGGAGTTATGTTTTCTTTCTCTTAAAATAATGAACCCATCTTAGTAATTTCAACCTTCTTTTAACAAGAGATTGTAAAAATTATTCTTAATGTTTCCTTTAATTTAGATACAAAATCTCTCTCCAGAACAATGTTCTTTACATGTTCATTTTATTATCATTTTGATATTTAAAAACAAACACAATATCATTACTTCTGGAAGACTTAAGTTTTCTTATGAATATGTTACCTTCTGCTATTTTTTTTTATAAAGGTCCTCATTTCTTTTCTTTTTTTTAAATACAAAATACTAACAGAAATTAATATATTAATGCAGTTACTATTATAACAAATATTAGTGATATTAAAATATTGATGTTATTTCTCGTTCTCAAGCACCTATGCTAGTTAGTTAACTGACAAATCTCTTGCAATAACACTTTTGATCCAGCCTGCATGATAAGACTAAATTCAGAAAAATAAACCTTTAAGAAGTCTTTCTTATAAACTGTGGAACTTCCTATACAGCTCTGAACAACCACAAAAATATGGTACCTTACCTTATGAGGCCACGGAAACTAAAAACAAGTAAAGTTGTTTGGTATACTCCATACATTTTCACCACCTCGATATGATTGCAAGAGGAGCATAGAAACGATTCCAAATCAGAAAGTTCTATCTTCTATACAATAATTTTCTTCAGGTAAATATTACTAAAATAAAGTATGTGCCCAAGATAATGCAGTTTATAGGAAGAACTTGAGATCTGTTAATACCCTTATTGTCCATATACCCTTATCCTCAGGAGAAACAGTAATCAAATTCTGAAGAAGTAGTTGAGTCTAGTATCCCAATGGAGAACTTTCCTCCACTCAAATATTGCTGTTTACAGTAATTAATTAATCAGAGTCATTCAGTTTTAGCAGCAAATAGTTTCTGCATTCTTCCCATACTTGGGCTACAGGCAATGCTATAAGCTATAACTCTAGAAATTGGCCCTCGACTAATGGCCTCAGTGGACTGGACTAGATACTTCTTTGATGTCTTCAAGAGAAGCCTCATGGGCACAAGTGTCAGTGCCGATAACACACAGCAGCCAGACTGCACCAGGACACAGAGACGGAATTTCCAGGGCTGATGGCTTCCTGAAAGAGACTACAATCCCAGTGTTTGAAACCCTATGAATTACTTAAGTATAATTTAAAGAACTGATGAGGGAAATCTAATTGGAATTAATTGCTTGGAAGATTATTAGTATATTTTTAATGTTCTATTTTCTGGTGGGTATACGGTAAACTCTTCCTGATCTCTAACCCTTATGTTAATAGAACCTTAAATAGCATCTTACAAAAATGTCCTCATAAATTCAGAAATGCATTCTTCTTCTAAGTTTCTTTACTTTTCAGAGCAAAGAAGTTTACAAGGTAGGTATAAGAAGGACTTGCCCTTCTTTTTAACAGACTAATTGTGCAACCAAATTGTTTGAGTTTTATGCAATGTTATATTTAAGAATAACTTTTACTGAAACATGTATGGTAAGCCCTCCAAAGGACCAAAGGCTATATTTCATATGTGGAGCCCTACAAACCTCTCCCAGTAGCCAGGTCTGTTACTTGGTTTAAGTTTACAGGTTCCCAGCATAAAAGGAGATAAGGAAGGTCAATTCTTGGCAGATTAGGAATCTCAGCTGATTTGGGAGACATAAAAAATGAATTCATCCACGTTTACAGGTCCTTCAGGGGACACTGGTGGAGATGAATAATTTGAGTTTGAATTCTTAGCTTCTGAAAAATAATAAAAAATAGAGATAAAAAAAACTTTAGAGTGATAGAAGCGATTAAAAATGCAATCCTAGATTTCTAATGAAACCTTCATACACAAGTTAACGTTCTGCACTTACTAGTTATTTGACATGTATGGCACAAGGTATTTTGATATTACCAGAAGGTTTATAATTGTTAATAAACACCCTTTGACCCTATGTAAATAGATCAGAACAAAACAAAATAAAACCATCTTTTTTTGTTGTTTTTAACAAGAATTTATGCAAAGTATTTATTATCATAAAGGGGAACTGTTAAGGGGAAAAAGTTCAAAACTCACAACTATGAAAAAAATACTAACTGAATTAAAGAGGGAAATAGAATGCAATGCATTCATTTAGGAGACTTCAACACACCAGTCACTCCAAAGGACAGATCAACCAGACAACAAATGAGTAAAGAGACAGAGGCACTGAACAACACACTAGAACAGATGGACCTAACAGACATCTACAGAACTCTACACCCAAAAGCAGGAGAATACACATTCTTCTCAAGTGCACATGGATCATTTTCAAGAATAGATCATATACTAGGCCACAAACAGTCTCCGTAAATTCAAAAAGATTGAAATTATTCCAGCCAGTTTCTTAGACTACAAAGTTATGAAACTAGAAATAAATTACGCAAAGAAAATGAAAAATCCCACAAACACATGGAGGCTTCACAACATGCTCCTAAATAACCAATGGATCAATGGCCAAATGAAAACAGAGATCAAGGAATATATGGAGACAAATGACAACAATAATTAAATACTACAAAATCTGTGGGACACAGCAAATGCCATATTAAGAGGAGAGTATATTTCAATACAGGCCTACCTCAGGAAAGAACAATCCCATATGAGCAGTCAAAACTCACTATTAATGAAACTAGAAAAAGAAGAACAAATGAGGACCAAAGTCAGTAGAAGGAGGGACATAATAAAGATTAGAGCAGAAATAAAAAAAATTGAGAAGAATAAAACAATAGAAAGAATCAATGAAAGCAGGAGTGGGTTCTTTGACAAAATAAACAAAATAGATAAACCCCCAGCCAAACTTATCAAGGAAAAAAGAGAGTGTACACACATAAACAGAATCAGAAATGAGAAAGGAAAAATCACTATGGACACCACAGAAATACAAAGAATTATTAGACAATACTATGAAAAATTATATGCTAACCAACTAGATAACCTAGAAGAAATGGACAGCTCTTTCTAGAAAAATACAATCTTACAAGGCTGACCCAGAAAGAAACAGAAAATCTGAATAGACCAAAGCAAAGAAATTTAATTGGTAATCAAAAAACTACCTAAGAACAAAATGCCTGGCTCAGATGGTTTCACTGCTGAATTTTATCAAACATTTCGTGAAGACTTAATACCCATCCTCCTTAAATTTTTTCAAAAAGTAGAAGAGAAGGGAGTACTCCCAAACTCATTCTACGAGGCCAACATCACTCTAATACCAAAACCAGACAAAGACACCAGAAAAAAAGAAAATTACAGACCAATATCCCTGATCAACATAGATGCAAAAATACTTAACAAATTATTAGCAAACCAAATTCAAAAATACATCAAAAATATCATCCATCATGATCAAGTGGGATTCATCCCAGGGATGCAAGGATGGTACAACATTTCGAATCCATCAACATCATCCACCAAATCAACAAAAAGAAGGACAAAAACCACATGATCATTTCCATAGATGCTGAAAAAGCATTCGACAAAATTAAACATCCATTCATGATAAAAACTCTCAACAAAATGGATATAGAGGGCAAGTACCTCAACATAATAAAGGCCATATATGACAAACCCACAGCCAACACTATACTTAACAGCAAAAAGCTGAAAGCTTTTCCTTTAAGATCGGGAACAAGACAAGGATGCCCACTCTCCCCACTTTTATTCAACATGGTTCTGGAGGTCCTAGTCACGGCAATCAGACAACACAAAGAAATAAAAGGCATCCAGATTGGCAAGGAAGAAGTCAAACTGTCCCTGTTTGCAAATGACATGATATTGTACATAAAAACACTAAAGAATCCACTCCAAAACTACCAGAACTAGTACCTGAATTCAGCAAAGTTGCAGGATACAAAATTAATATGCAGAAATCTGTGGCATTGCTGTACACTAACAATGAATGAGCAGAGAGAGAAATCAGGAATACAATTCCATTCACAGTTCCATCAAAAGAATAAAATACCTAGGAATAAACCTAACCAAGGAAGTGAAAGACCTATACCCTGAAAACTGCAAGACACTCTTAAGAGAAATTAAAGAGGACACTAATAAATGGAAATTCATCCCATCCTCTTGGCTAGGAAGAATTAATATTGTCAAAATGGCCATCCTGCCTAGAGCAGTCTGAAGATTCAATGCAATCCCTATCAAAATACCGACAGCATTCTTCAATGAACTAGAGCACATAGTTCTAAAATTCATATGGAACCACAAAAGACCCCGAATAGCCAAAGCAATCCTGAGAAGTAAGAATAAAGCAGGAGGAATTATGCTCTCTGACTTCAAGCTCTACTTCAAAGCCATGGTAATCAAGACAATTTGGTACTGGCACAAAAACAGACCCATAGACCAAAGGAACAGAATAGAGAGCCCAGATATAAACTCAAGTATATATGGTCAATTAACATGCAATAAAGAGCCATGGATATACAATGGGGAAATGACAGCCTCTTCAAGAGTTGGTGTTGTCAAAACTGGACAGCTACATGTAAGAGAATGAAATTGGATTACTGTCTAACCCCATACACAAAAGTAAACTAAAAATGGATTAAAGATCTGAATGTAAGTCATGAAACCATAAAACTCTTAGAAAAAAATATAGGCAAAAATCGCTTGGACATAAACATGAGCAACTTCTTCATGAACATATCTCCATGGGCAAAGGAAACAAAAGCAAACATGAACAAGAGGGACTATATAACACTGAAAAGCTTCTGTACAGCAAAGGACACCATCAATAGAACAAAAAGACACCCTACAGTATGGGAGAATATATTCATAAATGACATATCCGATAAGGGATTGACATCCAAAATATATAAATAACTCACACACCTTAACAAACAAAAAGCAAATAATCCAATTAAGAAATGGGCAGAGGACATTATAGACACTTCTCTAAAGAAGAAATTCAGATGGCCAACAGGCACATGAAAAGATGCTCCACATCCCTGGTCATCAGAGAAATGCAGATTAAAACCACAATGAGATATCACCTCACACCAGTGAGGATGGCCACCATCCAAAACACAAACAACCACAAATGTTGGTGAGGATGTGGAGAAAAGGGAACCCTCCTACACTGCTGGTGGGAATGCAAATTAGTTCAACCATTGTGGAAAGCAGTATGGAGGTTCCTCAAAAAACTCAAAATAGAAATACCATTTGACCCAGGAATTCCACTCCTAGAAATTTAACCTAAGAATGCAGCATCCCTGTTTGAAAAAGTCAGATGCATCCCTGTTTATCACAGCACTATTTACAATAGTCAAGAAATGGAAGCAACCTAAGTGCCCATCAGTAGATGAATGAATAAAGAAGATGTGGTATATGGGGAAGGCAGTATAACACAGAGAAGACAAGTAGTGATTCTATAACATCCTACTACGCTGATGGACAGTGACTGCAACGGGGTATGTGGTGGGGACTTGATAATTGTGGGAATCTAGAAACCATAATGTTGCTCGTGTAATTGTATATTAACAATAGCAAATACATATATACATATTTATATAGTAAATGAAAAAATCATTTTGGAGCAGGATGGGGTATAAGTAAATAATAAACCATTTTCCTTTGGTAGACATTTAGGTTATTTGCAACTTTCTATTATTATAATATTAAGATAAAAATCTTAAGCAGATTTTTCTTTTTTTTGTCTTACCACAATTCTGACTTTTTTTCTTTGTTTCTTGTTAAAGTTGCTGTTTATGAACAGGGTCATTTTATTCTGTTAACTTTTCTAACCAGTTATTGCTATATACAGGAAAGCTTTTCACTTTATCTTTATTACATGCTGTCTTACTGAACTCATTGATTTTAACAGTTTTCAGTTGGTTTTCAGGGTGTCTACAATTTTAATAATACTGAGAGTCTCCTTCGCAAAATGGTAACTTTTATTTCTGTCTCTCACCTTACCACATTAGCTAGAACTTTCAGAAGTATATAAAATAGTAATAGAATTGCTATGCTTATTTTAATCCCAATAGAAAATGTATCTATAATGTTTCATCTCTGAACATAATGCTGATTGTTAGGCTGAACCTCTTTTTATGTTAATAAAGCCTTCTAATTTCATAGTTTTTAAAAAAAAAACTTGCAACTAGACAAAAGAATGACTGCATACCCTACACCAAGGATTCGCTAATTCTTTGAGTACATAGCTTTGTCCAAGCTACTATCAGGATGAAGATGTTTTATAAACCTTTGAAAGGAGATGTTAATTTGTATAGAGCTCATGACAGTATAAATGATACTTATATGATAATAATGCAAATATATTTTATCCAGTAGAGAGGCAAATGATTTGTTTGGTAGTAAAGATAACCTCAAACATTTCAAATTTATTGCCCTGTTGGACATTAATCTATTTAGTATAAAATTAAGAATCTTATTCCAGCAATCTTTCAGTGGCTATAAATGTTTCCCTTATTCCTCTAATCTTTTGAACCAGACTTACTACCCTGCAGTTTCCATCAGTAAAAATTAAATATATCTTTAGCATCTGTTCATCCACATTATATAACACTTGACTCATTATTAATTTTTGAGTTTTTTAAGATATGTTATCTTATTTCTTGTGTGTCATAAAACTCAGGAGGAAAATAAGACAGTACACAAAAGATCTCAACAGTAACACCTGCAGGTTAAAAACTTAAATAAATTTACTAAGAGCAGGAGATTTTCCACTTCTCAAATTACAGATCCAGTAAATGCTTTGAAATTAAGTAAAAACGGACAGTGTGATGGCAGTGTGTTAGAGAATACCATGCTGCTCTAATAACTGCTTTATTTGTCCACTTTTCTAAATCCCACAGCTTTGAAATTCTACTCCCTCATATCCGTCCTACCATGTCTGCATCAAATAGTTCTACAAGCGCTGCTGTTTACTGACCCAGTATCTACCCCATCCTTATGCCATTAAATCCTGGCTGGCCGTGGGCATCGGTGGGAGCTGGCACTAACTCTAGCCTCGTCTCCAACCGGGGGAGGACCTTTCCCATGATTGACTGGTTTAGGCATGAGTATGCGGCATAATTTTGGCCAATTAAACAAAAAGATAAATCTGCTAATGGGCACCTCAGGAAAGTTCTTTATGTTTATTTAAAAAACAAACATAATGAAGAGACAACCTCTTTTTCTTCATGTCTGAAGTAAATACCCAGAACAGCTGCAGACTTTATTGCCAGGAGGGGAGCTAGGCTGTGGTAAAAAGATGAGCTATCGGATGGATGACACAAAAAAACCTGAATTCTTGAGACATCAATGAGCCACTTAACGGGCCAATCCTGGACCTCTTGTTATATAAAAGCAGCTCCTCTTTTGGCTTAAAGACATTTTGAGTTGGGCTTTCCTTTACTTGGAGCTGAAGAAAGTGTAAGAAATAAAACTTTGGTCACACTTCCACATCAGCCCTGAAGTTTTTTTCTGCAGTCTGTGAAGAAGGATCTCTACTTACACTTGCTTAAACAGAGTTTAAAAGTCAAGTCTTTCTCCTGTATCTCTGCATACTTGGATTCCTAACCTTTATTTTCCCAAGACATGATACGCCTGGCAATTTTCGGTCATGCTGAACCTCACTTCCCTCATCTATAGAATGAAATTAAAACATACCTCAAAGGGCTTTTTTGAGGATTAAGTGAAATGACATATTTTCAAAATGCTTGGAATTAGATAGAAGTAGTCAGAAAACCTTTTTTTTTAATATCAACATAGTCTAATCTGGCTTGGATAAAAAAATCACACATTCAGAATATATTTTTATACCCATATTTGCCATTCCACTTTCCTGTTTAATTCACCAATGATTTAACTGGGGGAGGGGAGGAAGTACAGAAATATATAATGAAATTTATGAAATTTGTGGAATTGTCCTATTTAATGGTATTATCATAACCTAAAAGGAGTCAGCAGACCTTTTTCATCTATGTCCCTAGGTAAAAACTTCATAATGCTGCTGGCATTTATAAGTTGTCACGTGTCCTAAATATATAAAACATTCATTTCTTTTGAGAAATATTTCTCAACCAGTAATTTCCTTTTGGAAAGGGGAGGAGGTCTGTACAGCATACCATAATAAAATCCGCAGAAATTAAGTTTGACAAACTGAAAATCTCCCAAGATGCTAAAAGCATCTTTTTATGTAATGATAATTAAATATATAAGCACAGCTCTATATTTTTCACATTAACCATATGAGACAATTAACATCCCATATTTTTTAATAATCCTTAACTTAATCACTTGCCTTTCATTGCTTTTTTGTTCATTTTTTTTTTTCCTGGCATTCTTCTTGTGTTTGAAAGATAATAAGCTTTCAAACTGAGAATGTCTAAGACAGTTACTTATCCATGACAAGGTAAGTTTATTTTTAGAGAGGAAAAGTTTATGGTCCTAACTATACTTCAGTCCCACTCTCCCTCCCTCACCAAGGAAAAGTTAATCTGTTTCTTTGGACTATGTATTGATGTTAAGGTACAAGTTAAAGGTAACTGTATGTCTTTGAAATTACTTTGTATTCTTACCCCTCATTCTTCTAGGAGGTTGGGAATTCTCTAGCACTGACATCAGTATTTTTTTCATTTTTTTTAATACTAGGCTGTTTTTTTCCCCTAAGATATATTGGAACATATCTACCTTAGATGCATTATGTACCTGAAACATCAGGAAAACATTCCTGTGTCAGCATGCCATTTCTGTCCACTGTAATTTAGACATTCTTCATCCTGCATTTATGTCCACAAGGGTAATAGTCCTTCCATTAAACAGCAGCCTTCACGAAGTGGCTCATCCTTCACACAGTCCATTACAGCCTTTCACTCTCTGACCCCTCAAGGCTTCCAGCTCCCACTGTTTTTAATAAGAAATTCAAATGTGGTAAACTATCGGCTCTGTGCTGTGGACAAAAGTACCAACAGATAGATGATAACATTTGGATTTGAGAGCATACTGAAATAAGCCCGTAATTCTAGCCCTCAATTATATCTTTGCAAACAAAGTCTTAAAATTATTTTTAAACCCTGAACTTTAGTCCGATACCTTTAGTCCATGAACTTCTCTTCTACCACAAATGCTCTAATGAGACAGCAGATAATACATGTGTTACTAAAGGTTTGCTTAGACAGACGTGCGGCAAGTGTTCATTTCCTGAAAAGAACACACAGGTAAATCAAAGAAAGGACAAAGCATCTCCTGAAGGGATGAGAGTGTCGGGAGGAAACCCTGAAGCCCGGCTGCAATCCCAACAACACCAAGTCTCAGAATTCATTTCATGTGAACATTAACAGACATCCAGATGCTTTTAAATTTTAGAAAGAAATACAGAATTTTAGATGAAGAAATAGAAAATCGTTGCAGATTAAATCTAATACGCAGCTCATTATATCGCGGATTTAAATGTCCACGGCCAAGTCAAGGAAATCAATCAGCTACTCCGCAATTATGAAGCAGCATGGTGCTGTGTCAAGAGTAAATTTTATTTTAGACAATCTTAAACTCAAATCCTGTGCCTGAGTAGCTTTAAGCAAGTTATTCATTCTACTTATCTCTAAAATTTCACTGATTTTGTAGGGGTCATGTGAGAATTAAAAAAATATATCATGGCTCTGGTATAGTGAAACCCAGTAGGTTACCACACGTCATAGCTCATGGTAACAATGCCTTCATCTCAGAGATGCTTCTCTGAAAGTGTTGACTGTGCATAAAACCACTGTTCAAACTATCCCTTGGAGCCTTACATCTCTAAGTTTTTCACAGAAGAAACCTTGATGGAGCTAGACTGGTGGGAGGAAGGAGGTACGGGAAGGGATTTAAGGAGTGCAAAGCAAGGGTACTGACAGGACCTTGGGCTCCTTGTTACCAGTTTTCCGTATTTGGGTCCTGGGAAATATTGCTCAAAAAAGAATTCCATTGTTAGAAAGTAAATCTGAAAATTGTTGATCGATGCACAGCCTTACAGCTTTAAACTCTGAGGTTTTCAGGCTCCGTCACCTTAGAATCTAACACTTGTATCCAACACGTAGAGCTTTACTCATCTGGACTAATGAATTGTTGCTGAGTGATTCTGTTCCCTTCCCCTGTCCTCCCTTCCCTTCTCCCACTACCATCCATTTTTTCAGTTCTCATTAGAACAACTGTGCAGATCCAGACCCATACTATCTTTGGTCGTATTAACAGACAATGATAACTAGGTGACAAAAAGAAAATTAAACTAGCATTTTGGCCTGATTTGCTCTATCCTTTAATACCGTAAAGGATGAAACCAGCGTAACACTGCAACTCAGTTTCTCTTTACCAACACTCTATGCACATAACTTTATTCCACCAAAGCTCTGCCTCATTTTGGCTCTGATAGATTTGCTATCAAATAATTGTTAGTTCAGTTATGTGAACAGTTGTGACCTTGTAGAAACATATGTCTTATAATCAACTGGAGTGATGAAAATATTAGACAAGGTGATCCACTCATTTTAACGTGTGATTAAGGTTCCCAGAGAAATAGACTGACTATGGGCTAGACGAGGTAAATCAACCCAAATCTCCCTTGAAATTTCTCCTCAGATATATTAAAATGTGATATGCAGCATGCGTAACATTGGTTAATTCATAATTCATAACTAAGTCTTCTCTTACAAAACTAAGACTATATAGGAATTATAGGAATATTAGCTGAAATTGTATTACCTATATGTGTTTTCGTATTAATCAAATTGTGGACACCAATGTTTGGTTTGATTTTCACAGCACACTATCAGAAGAAAGCCAGGCACAGAATAATGCGACCTATTCATGCTCCCTATTAAACATACAAATACATTTAGTCTCTCCAAATAAATATTTGAAGAAGACAAGCCTTATTTTAACAACCTGGTTAAGAATTCATATTTAAACTCTGAGATAAAAACCGAAAACACAGTTTTAAAAGTAATAAATTGATATGAAAGCACATTTCTTAACGACATCCTTCATTCCTCACCCTTCTCTGTGTAATGTCATGTGCTCTATGATTTAGTTCTGGGGTTTGACAAGAGGGCAGAATTGAGATCTAGGAAGGCCTTAAACTATTGAATCACACCTCCCTAAGTTTTATAACAGAGGAGGAATGGTTTCACACTTCAATCTTCAGATTAATTTAATGAGAGAGGGCTTTTATTTTTTACTATGTGTATAGTATGTGTGTGAGTGTGCACTTAACAGAAAGAACTCTGTGCAGTGATGTACATTATGTCAGTGAAAAGTACCAGATTGAAGATGGGATACAATATAATCATGAATTTAAATACTGTCAAGTGGGTACTCTAGAGACTCTACCCTAAAATTCAATTAGTCATTTTACAAAGACCTGTTAAAAAGAAAAGCAGTGATAATTACAGGAGAAGATGCCAATCATACTTTCCTACTCTCAGATCTAGGGTGGAACACACAGCAAAATGGTCAAACGAATTTGTTACATGAAGTCATAGTGTAAAAATATATTTGACAAACAAGGTAATGGACACAGATGTATTTGAGATCAAAGAACAATTTCCAGTTCCATGCAACATCTCTTATTCTCCATAGGTTTGGTTTTTTTATATACCAGACTTTTGAGGAGTAGAAGACTGTGATTAATTTGACAAGCGAAAGACAAAACAGAGACAGAGAAACAGAGACAGAGACAAAGAGAGACAGAAGGAAAGAGGGAGAAATTCTAAAAGTATTTACTCCGTGGTAGTATTGACAACACTTAAAATGATATCCAAAATCAATAGGTGAAATCATTTATAAAGGCAAAAGCTAAATATTAAAATTATGTGAAGGTCTCCTGATTTACATTAAAATCTGAACTGATGCTACCTTCTAAGCCCTAACCATCTCCTACACCTGTCAGCTCCTCCTGCAGGTGAATAATACTCTGACCTCTAACATCATCAGGTAGTTTTGCCAGTTTTTGAAATTTATATAAATAAAATACAGTACATACCTTTTTGTGTCCAGTTTCTTTCCCTCAAGATTATGTTCGTAAAATTCATCATACCATATACAACATGTTTGTTCGTTTACATTGCTGTATAATATTCCAATATATGAATATATCACTGCCTATTTATTCTTTGAACTATTAACAGACATTTGGGTTATTTTCAGTTTGGGACTATTATGAATACTAGTGCTGTAAACATTCTTTCCCATGTTGTTTGGAGAACATGTCTAGTCAGTTCTGTGGGGCTTATACACAAGAATGGGTTTGCTGGGCCATCAGATTGTACAGATATACACTCTAACCAGTAGTATAGGAGAGTAGTACTTGATCCATATTCTCACCAACCTTGAAATTTTGATTTTCATCTTCCTGCTGAATGTGTAATCATTTATCATTATTTTTATTCCCATTTCCTTAATAAATGAGCTGGCTAGCTGTTCATATTTTCATGGTTTTTGGCCATTAGGATATACTCAGTATTTTTGCATGGTATTTTAAATCTACTTAGCAGACCTTTCAGCCACTGTCATTACTGCCACTTGACAAAGGTGGTATGCAGGGCTAGGAACAGCTAATGAACATTTTAAGCAATTATTGATAGCATTATGCCTTCAAACAAGGAGAAATAATTTTCTTCTTTTCTTTATTCTTTTCTACCCATAATCATTCTTCTTTAATTCTACACTAATTTATTCACCTTGTCTTTCTTCTTCCCTTCTATGTTTCCAGTTCAAAAAGGTCAATAAACACAAGCCAATTAACAATGTACAAGTATTGTATAGAGATTTCAATAGTTCAATAACAAGTTTGCATCAGGGACCCAGCATTCTTAACTTAGGTTTGCCAAATGTTTGAGGTTTCTTGTTAAATAAATGAAAAAAAGTAAGCACGCCTGACTATTTATGTGAAAATAGATGGATCTTTGATAGAATTATAATAGGATAAATCTGAATGTCTCATTTTTCCAACTTATGAACAAAGTTCAGTGAGTGTTTTAAGGGATATCAGAAGGAAAATATTATATATTGTAAAAAGGACAACAGTAAAGGAAGAATATACACATGGTGCTTTCTTTCACCTTCTCTGAAGATTAAATACAAGTTACATTTGGCAAAAATAAAGTGGCCATGACCTTTTTCCCTCCTCTGCATGATTAATTACTTAATATCCTATTAATTGGAAGATGTGGCTGAATTTCAAACACTTTCAGTGTCTGTGCATATAATCCTGTACTGTAACTACCGATGAAGCTGTTCATCAAAGGCGAGCCGGCAAGGTCATCTGAACAGTATCTCTTCAGCTATTCATTATCCATCTTCAATGGTAATTAACAATGGTAACATTTCCATAAATCAACATCTTTCTGATTATTCTCTGATGATAAACAGTCAAAATGTGTGCATCCCAGCCCACCCCTTTTAATTTTATATTTTAAAAAATTCAGTCTAAATATACCACAGAGAAAACTCAGGTGAAATATTACAGGAGTTTTTCTTTAACTAAAAGGCACCAGGAAAATAAGGTTACGTACCTTTAAGAGCAAAACACAAACCTTGGCACTAAACTAACGGAGTCGCTGACAACCCAGGGGTCAAACATAAGGAGCAAAGGGTGGCAGCCCCCTGGGACCGATTTGTTTCTCCAAAAAGGAAATTATGGGCTCAGGTTAGCTTCAGAAATAACCACTCACCTCCTCAGCCACACAGGTGACAATTTAGAATAGAAAGCAGATTTAATTCACCCTACTTTCAAAGAACACATCACAGCATAGACCAATAAAGTGCCAAAGGATGTATTTACTATATTCATGTACAAACCATATTTTGGAAATGTAACTTTAAGGTTTGGTTCTGGTTACTTTGTGCACTTGTGGTGTATTGTTTATTGTGGCTGTTTTTACTTTTTTGGTTTTGTATCGTGTTAGTAAGTTCAGGGATGCTCCTGATAAATTTATTCCCTTAAATCCCCAGAATTGACATGTTCATCTACAATGGTTATGTCTAAAATTGTCATATATAAAATTCACACTCAGATGAGGAAACTCTTCCTGAATTTGTAGAAAAATGAGTGACGAAGTATTCGCAAATAACCATAATAAAAATACTAAACATATATTTTAAAACTTAAATTATTAGTAATGGGCCGTCAGCCCATCAGTTATAAATGATTAAATGCTGTAATTATATGATGATTATATATTATAAATTATTACATACTATATTATTATATCAGTTAAATATATTGTGTACTATCATGTACACATGATTATATAATACACAATTATATACCAATTTCCAAATATTGGAAGAATAGCTCATTCTAATTACTACTGTTTTAATATTCCTGTTTATATTTTCAATTTTTTACATTAAGTTATTTGTAAATATACATGCACAAAACTTGGAGTAGTTCCAAATTAATATGTAGAATTAGAAGCACATGTACTAGTCTTATAGTATATGATGTTATGTATATATTAGTATCCCATGTTATTTAATGTGAAAAACACAACTCAAACTGAGTTAAACAGTAATAAAATGAATTACACAAAACCAAAAATCAAAGGATCTTACAATGTCTAGGTAGATGATGAACAGGGCTTAACTAAAAAGTCACTCAGAAAATACCTCCTACATTTGACAATTTGGTCTCCAGGCTGCCTCTCTTCACAGCCACTAACATGCTCATGACCAGTGGGAAAAGATAAGCTCCCTCCCCACCATGGAATAAAAATCCTTCCGGTCAGTCTGATTAGATCAAATCTGCATAACTTAACTGAATGGTACAAGCTAACTGATCTCACTCACATTTTAGGTTTTTTTGAAAGGCTTTTGTTCTTATTTACTTATTTATTTCCTGGTTTCATTTCCATTTTGCTTTTTTATTAAATAGGAAAAAAAATTACTAATACACTATTCCCAAATCAGAGATTAAAAAAAAGTATAGTAAGCACTCTTGAAGAATCTAGGACTTTGCAAAGTTGTTGAGGGAAAAGAAAAGGATACATTAAGGCTCTTCAATGTGGTCAAACAGCCTGACCACAACAGTTTCTTGTAACAGTTAAACTATTATGATATAACTAAAATAAGAAATGCCACACACACACCCCACAAGCTGGGTAAGCAGAATGATTCTCACCTTGAGGCATCTCGGGGGGCAGATAATGAGGTTCTTGGGCACTGACATGTACCCATTCAAAGTCATCATATAGATCCTGGTGGTAATCACAGGCCCCTGGGCCATCATCAAAAGTGCAGCCACCTAAAAAGGGGAAAAAAGGACCACTGTTACATTCTAAATGGACTTGCGGAACCTGGAGAACGCACTGGAAAAGGAAACACACTGAAATACGTACTGTAGCACCCATGATTTTAATAATAAATGATACTCCTGTTTATCACTAATCTTGTTAAAATTTCCACATGAAGTGAAATTTCTCAGTAGTTGTGCTTGAATAAGAAGCAGTTTGACAAAATGAACAAAACAGCAGTAGACTCACAGACACTGAGAAGTGACTAGTGGTCACCATGGGGTTGGGGGTGGGGTGGGTAGGTGGGAAGGGCTAGGGGAATAACAAGGAACAAAAATTCTCAGTCACAATATATGCTGGTCATGGGGACAGTAGTATAGCTTGGAGAATATAGCCAATGATTCTGTGACATCTTCCTGTGGGGGTAATGACTGAATAATATGGGTAATGAACCACTGCGTCGTACACTTGAAACCAATATAAGATTATAAGATTGCATATCAGCGATACTTCAATTTAAAAAAAGACATCTAAGATGTTAAGTGAAGGGCAAAAAGATAAAATACAGTTTGATCCTAAAAGGAAGACTGAGGCACTGACTTTGAAATATTAAAAATAGAAGATATGTGTGTAGTGAGGCTTTTCGTTAGTATACAAAGCACCTAAAACCTAAATAGCCTTGAATTATTTTAGTGGGGAGACGCAGAGGAAGGAAGAATGAACACTGTCTCTCTTCATAATGCAAGTTCAAAAAGGTGACGTTAATATTTGTCTTATCAAATTCCTTGCTTTAAAAGAACACCTTGAAATCTACACATAATAGCAAATGCAACATATAAAGCCTTACACGGTCTAAAGTGTTTGAGGTCAGTGACATACACTCATCCATACTTTATTTGGATGCTTTCATACACACACTTATGACTTAAAAGGAAGGAAAAAAACTGAAGCAGGATTCTAAACGGATTCGCCTATAATCACGCTCGCTACTTCCACTTCGTCTTTTTCTTAAAAATGGGGATAGCCTCTTCCTTTTTTTAGGGTAGAAGTAGAATGATTACTTTTGCTTCTCAGCCTACACACACAAGCACACACAGCTCGACACATTGGCTTATTCAATTCATAAAAATAAGAACTGGCCTATATGTCTAATCTTGAAAGAAAGTGGATTAAAACTAATGAAAATCCAGCAGTGGGTTTAATGAGAAAAACCAACAACCTATCTCCTTTCAAGTAGCTTATTTGTTTAGTTTCCATGGGGATCTTTGTAAAGAAACTCAATGAATTCTCAGACCAAACAGAGGGCTTGGGGGTAGTAAACTTCAGGCCTATAAATTCTTCTCTGTAAACAAGGAATTCATTATCCTCATCAAAAGTTTGTCAAGTTGAAAATGAATCGAGTTACATTCCTCTCCAGTGACAGCGACAAGAGAGCAGCGAAGACGAAGAAGGGGAGGTCAGCGCGGTCCGAGGACCCAGAGCCCTAACGACTCTTTTCAAAAGTAGACAATGTATGTGGGTATCTTTTAATCACTCTTATAACTTCATCAATCCTTCAAAATAAATAACCAAACCCAGCAGTTTGAAAGCTTAATATTGTCTTTTAAATATGCCTAAAACAGCTTTATATACATGCTCTCATGAAAATGATGACATTTTTAATTTAAAATTAATCAATGAAAAGAGGTTGCTAGGAAATGCATCTTCACAGAGCAAGGGGAAAGTTTTTCTCAAAATGTAATTGGTTATCACAACCCTAAAATGACTGCTTTGGCAACACACGCCTTCAGGGCCCCGCTGCCCTTTATGGCAATAGTGTGAGAAGCCTCCCTGTGCAAATTTTAAATGACCGGCGGAACCTACATTGGCTCATTTGGAAGACAAATGGCCTTAATCGCTGTTCTTCACAGCCACTGTTAATTTTAGACTCCCGGATTCTGATTAGCAATAACACCTAGGAGTATCTGTACAAAACAGGTGGGTCAGCCCCAACTATTTGTTTCACACCACTGCCTTATCAGGCGAGTCTTGACAATAGCTACTGGTCCACATGAATGATAAGAAAATTTTTAGAAAATTTTTTATCTTACAATTTACAATAAATTCTAATACAAGAGGTACCACATATCTATTTACCACACATAAGGGCATATATCAATAAAACTTTGGTAAAGATTGCCTTAAGTTTTTTGTATTTTCTATTTCAAGGACTAATACAGTGTCCTAGACCACAGAAAATACAAAAAATACTGTTTCTGGCCTAATGAATGACATAGGCATAGACAGACATGGAGGGGGGCAGGGGAAAAAAAAATATATATATGAAATACAGTTATGAAGTATAATAACAATATGACCAAGGTGAAAAAGACCACAAATGGCAAATAAATTGGCTACCTGCACCCAGATGGGTTATGGAAGGCTTTATGGAGTCAGGTCGAAGAAGAGTAAGGATATGTCAGGTCAGAATGGAAATAGGATTGAAATTAGAGAAAAAGCACCAGCAAAGGCATACAAGTCTAAAGAAACAGGAGATGTTGGGGAATCTCAAATATTCTCAAAAAATTCTGTGTAATGAGTATGAAAAGTATATAGGGGACAGGCAGAAACAAAACTAAATATGAAAGATTTTAGATGTCATTAAATATTCAGATTTTATTCTATAGTTGTAAAGCCATTTAAGGATTGTATCCAGGAGTATAACAAAATTCAGGCCACATTAACAGCAATAATAATAATAACAACTCTGGCAAACATGTAGAGTTTAAAGAGTAAGAGAGGAAAATACAGTAAGATAATTTGGTTTAACCTTATTATAGACAATACAGAATATATCTTGAGCTAATCCCATTATATATAATCCCTGTTTATCAGTTAAGATCACTAGAAAGTCCTAATAACAAAGTCTTTTATAAAACATAGTCTTCTGTACACATGTTCCTGACTTCAAGACATCTTTATATATATTACTACAATCTCTTTAAAAAAGAAATATGTTAGCAAGGTTCTAATTCATAAATAAAGACATAAATCATGAATTTAAAGTTTCACTGAGTGAGATGGCAGAGCAAAATGATATGAAATGATATTCAAGAAATTTAGTTAGGCAGAGGGGATGAAAAATGAGCAAGGAAACATCTCACATTTTCAGTTGATGTTTTTTGCTATTTGAGAAGACAAAACAAGCAGCTGTAAATCATGTCAGAAAAGCAGCAACCACAAGTTCCTTGACCCTTGGAGGAAAATTACTTCTGAAGAAGCATTTCACAGATTACTAATTCCCTTGATGCCAGTCCATCAAGAAGGACAGACTCACTGCGATAGTTGGCTTCCACTATGGCAACCCACTTAGGGGCTTTGCAAGCTGTGTATCTGAAAACAAAATTCAAGCTAATTTAGACTTGCCTGCATTTCTTTTCATGCCTCAATTGCTCACTGGAAGGACTGGTACAAAGGAACATAGGTACAAAAATAAAGTATCACTACCCCAAAACTACATTGCCTGAACTACCTAGCATTTAGAGATTCTTGAGTATTTATTTAAACAGATGACTAGGAACTCTTTGAGAAAGCATGTAAATAAAGGCCTTTTCTGTGGGATCACGAAGGAATGAATGTAAACTCAAATCCTTTCTGACATGAAACTTTTCAATAACACCTAATGGGTTAATTTAGAAAAAAAATTGAACTGGAGAAAAATTAAATAGTGAACATTTTGGGAAGGACATTCTTTTAAAAGATATTGTGCTAGGATCATCCATATTCTCCCATCCAGGGAACCTATGCAGTCTTAATCCTCTGGGTGTACTAGCAAGAAACATACAGAATTATCTTTCACGGTTCTTTACTACTTTAAACAACAAACCTCATTCAGCTAAAGATACAGACCATTTTTCTTTTCACTTCCTTTAACTTTTGGAATATACAGGGTTTTAAAAAGTAAGAGGAAATTCCCAGACAAAACATGCTGTCAAGAACAGTATCCTTAGCACAGTTTTATAATCCTCAAAAATGGACAAGTTGATCTTTTCCAATTGCGAATTAAGCTATGATACACAAATTTGCTCGTGTAAAGGATCATCAGCTTTGGAATGATCTTTCTTCCATTAAGGACAAAAAGAAAGATTGATACATGTCAAATTAAGACACTTGAAATACGGAATTAAACTAACTTTCAATAGATCATCTTTATGCTAATGAGAAGCCACAGTATAAATTCACTAGAAGAATCCCCAAAACTCATACAAAGAAGTCAATACATTTACAAAATTTAAAAGAGCCAAAAAGAAACTTATTACTGAATACTTAAACGTAATTCTGTTTATAAGTTGAGTCAATATAGTCTAGTCCCAGAAAAACAGATTATTGAAAAAAATGTAAAAACTGATGCTTTTAAATAAAGGTCATTTTTCCTCTGAAATCTTCTGGGATCTCTTAATAGATATTTTTCCTTTCATCTCTACACTTCTGAAAATACTGAAAGTACAAAATAAAAATTGACATACCATGATCGATATTTAGGTAGTTCACATGTGCTCTAAGGATAAGCAATGTTTTTTCTCAGCTTAAATACTACTATAATTCAAATAGGAAAAAAACAAAATCCAAGTAGGTGCAAGCCCTTTGAAGGCATGAATCACTGATTATAATGTATTGCTCTGGTTCAATACCAAAGAGATCTACCATAGAAAAATAAGAAAATTTATGAATAAGAGTTCCTTAATCACTTCAGATCCAGAAAAAAGAAAATATTCTGCCTGCTAGTAATTAATTATGTGAAAATATTATTTGAGCCCAGCTCTTTCATAAAGAAAGAGGAACTTGAAACACTTTTGTGGAAATCCAAACCCATCATTCATTGATAAGATACAAATGATTCTTAATGATAAGAGTAGAGCTCATTTCAAACACACCCATAAATTATCTAATTGTTCAACCCTAGAGTTCCATTTCTAGCCATGGATATATGTTTAATATATATAATCCAAGGTTATTTAGCTTTGAAGATTTCTATTCAAACTGCCTATGATTTGAAGTAAATGTTATATACTCCAACTGACTAATCTCTTTGACTGAATTAATCAGAATGGAATAATAAATCAAATTTCACTCCCATCCATCTTTAACAGAGAAGCAATATTAAAATCTCCTAAACTTCAATTAAGACTTAAGGAATTTTAAGGAAGTGGCACATCTGGCCACTTAGGTAGTAAAAGAAAGACAATGTTTTCTAGAATGACATAGAGTGATGGCTAAGTACACACATAGCTTTGCAATTTTACTTCTTTGAGTTTCAGTTTCCTCCCTGGTAAAATCAAGATAATAACAGCTATAGTACAGTTATGTGAAGATTAGCGCTAAGGCATGTAAAGCCCCTAACACTCAACAAGTTTTTTTAACAGCACCCTTATTTTTTCATGTTTCATTCTTGACAGTTTATTCCGTTTATCTGCTATACAGATGCAAACTTCTAGACATATTTAACAGCTAAAGCCTAAATGAAAAAGAAGCTTATGGTTTCTGTATAATCCACCCAGAAAAGACTAGAGCTTCCATTAAGGTAGTATTACCATATTACCATAACCAGTTTTCTTTGAACACTCAACAGGTATGCTTTCACTAGGAAATACCTTTCTTTAGATCAGGGGGCAGCAAACAGTATCTGTGAAAAGCAAATTAATACTTATTTTAGGTTTTGCAGGCCATACCATTCCTGTCTCAACCACATAGCTGTGTTAATGTAGCATGAAAGCCGCCACAGAGAATACCAAACAAATGGACATGGTCGTATTCAAATAAAACTTTTATTTAGAAAAACAGGGGGCAGACTAGACTTTCAACTGTGAGCCACAGTTCAGCAACCTTTGGGTAAGACCCAATCTTAAGCATTCTTGAAAATTATAGGGAGTACACAGTCTGGTTAAAAACTTAATAACCAAGGATCTTTGATTTTTCCCTCACCTCCATATGACTGAATTTTCCTTCCCATATATCAAGATGAGTAGCAGTAGGCCACAGCCAGGAAACTGAACCAGAAATGGAGTCAGAATGACAGTAAATGAAACCAAATCCAACTGTCTGGGCAGAGGTTTAAATCAAAAAGTGAGAATATGGGAGAGCTCAAGATGCTTTCAAGGTCTTCTGGCCTGGCCTTCAAACTTCTAAGACCACAAAGGGGAACATGTTGTACATCGCCATCCAGCATATATATGCATACATCACACAAATCCTTGCATACCTAGTAAGTGTGAACACACAAACGCATCTATTCACTGAGTCATTTATTATCTCCTACAATGGGTCACTAGTTCAGTGCTCTTTCTGTAAGTGAAATAAAATCAAGAGTAGTTATATGAATGTGGGAAGAAGATATGAAAAGATAATAGGCCCGTGATCCTCTCTCTCAAGTACCTGTGAGCACATGTCCACTGTGGGAGAGGACCCAGAAGGCAGGGGTGAGCAATCCGCATCTCTGTACCTAATTGTCAGGCGTCGGGCACAATCAGAAGTCCAAAAATAAGCCTCTGCAATCTGAGCAGCCTTGACAGTACAGATGTGACTTCATCCAACCTCATTAAGAATACATGCCAAAAAAAAAAAATGCATGCCAAATAGCCATAAAAATGACTTCACAGATGAAAAGAGGTTTGCTAAAATATAAAAGGACCATATTAATGTAAAGGACCTCATAGGAGAAAATATAAAAACTGCCCAGAGTCACAGAGAAAGAAAGTATCCCAGGCAGGATTGGACCACTGCAGGAAAGGGCTCCTCAAAACCAGGCGGGATCATGCATGTCGCAGAATCATCCACCGAGCTCCCTCCAGCCAGCGTCGTCCCGTGCTAGTATTACGCAGAGAGCGTTTATCCACCCCGCCCAGGCGAGGATATGGTGGTGCCGCACCTTCTCAGGATGAAGCACAGGGAACATTGAACAACACCCATGTCAAAGTCTCTCAGGCTTGAGGCCACAGATGGGAAAGGGTCTTCACTGAACAGAACTGTAAAAGCCCAGCTGATTAACTAGTGATTTCCGCAAATAGTTTCATTTACACAGAGTGACTTGAGGCTGACAATCTGTATGATCATAACACTACCTTATCGTCCTCGCCTGACAACTTTCACTTTGCACCTCATTTCCCCCAAAACGTGTATGAATAAGTAGTTTTCTACCTTTAAAAACATTAGAATAAATTAAAAGCAAATTTGTTTTGTCAAATTTTGTAGTAGCCTGCATATTAATCTTAGGAAAAGAAACCAGATGTTTTTCCAATGATCATTAATGTATTTACCCATTTCTTTACCCTTTTATCTGTTCCAGTAAAATCTCATCTTTTTTGCTTAGTGTTAGATAGACAATCTGAGAAACCCATTGAACAAAGTAATGGAGAGTAAATGTACTGAAAAATATAATTCCCAACTGAAGCCATGTTTACATTTTAGTAAAACAGGAAACCACCCAAGCTCACATTTAAACATTTCTTTGTTTTG
Organism: Phataginus tricuspis; assembly: GCA_029783875.1. Classification (NCBI taxonomy): domain Eukaryota; kingdom Metazoa; phylum Chordata; class Mammalia; order Pholidota; family Manidae; genus Phataginus; species Phataginus tricuspis. The sequence continues at coordinate 15,551,422 of JAQQAC010008864.1, forward strand.
TTTTGTTTCTCATGGAGGGATTCCTGGTGGGCTATACTTCACCCATATCAGACACCTTCTAGCTTATTTCAGCAGTTACTCCTGACTCAGCTCAAGTATTATGGGTGATAAATCATTTTTCATTTATGGAGTTCCATGTAATGCTGAAGCTATGTAAAACAGAATTCCATAACTTAACTTCCTAAAGGAAGCGTAAAGATCTGCTTTAAGGTTTTTAAAGTTTGATATCAGATTGTAAAGGAATCTTAAATATATTTAACTACATTTTAGGAAGGTCAAAATTCAGTTTTGTAAGACTCTGAAATACACTGCAAGGAAATATAATCAACTAATTTAGGTAAGTGATTATAATGCATCTCAAAAGTTAAAAAAAAATTGTATCTATCTTTTTCATTAATACGAAGCCCCTTTCCTATCAAAATGTTTCTAGATTTGATGTAATGTTGAAGGTACAGAGGCCAGTGTCTGGGTTCTTCATAGTTCTTAAAACACATTCTTAAGAGTAAAGAAATATGGATCTTTCTGCCATTTTCTTTATTTAGAAAAAAAAATTGGATATCATCATTGATCAGGATGTTAACTACTGATACTGGATGTTATTAACCAGTACTTCTCATTCTAAGCATCATTTAAACAGTCTGGCCTTTTACCAGGCCCACAGCTAACAACCCACTCACATAAACACAAACACATCATTACATTAATACAGAGAGATGTTAGAGACCTTGTGGTCAGGGATCTCTGCCCTTTTCTCATAAAGGAAGCATTCTGGCCTTTAACCAAAGTGTTGGTGAGACTTTTACTAGAGCCTTTCAAAGTGTCAACTTCTGAACAAGTCAGTGCTAAAGTCTGAATCGCAGTAACTTTCCTCAAGTTTCCTTTCTCAGGAGAGTACATATGGTTATCATTAGTGGAATCGTCACTTAAATAGAGATTTCTCAAGCAGCATAAAAACACTGCTATACACAGACATTTAAGTAACATGTAAGTCAATGAACATTCTAACCTAATGGAAAGAGTCTTAATTAGGAAAAGGGTGAATAAGATTTTACACAGGGTCTCATCAAGATTCAGGTCTGTCTGTATGTTCATTTTCTGATTTCTATACAAACCAAAGAAAGAAAGAAGGAAAGAAAGAAAGAAACACATTTGGCACACATCTCTACTCTTCCACTTACTACATAGGAATGCTGTGCCAATTAATTTGAAAAGTCTCTCCACAATACCCTATGACATTAAAGCCAAGTGCCAGGCACATTTAGGGCCTCATTAAATTAGGGTTTTAGTTTGGAAAATATCTAGGTAAGATCCTTATTATTGTTTTATATTTTTGTGAAATGTTTAAAGTAATAGAACCAATAATTTGGAAGATTAGAAAAGGGAAGGTGAGCTTTTAACAACATCCCATCATTCCTGGGCCTCTGTGAAAAGCTGTATGACAGAAAATTCAGTCATATGTCAGGAATTCATGCCACCACTGACTCCACTCCCCAGTAGAAATCCTAAAATATAAACTATCACAATTCAACTGTTCTTACTTAAGGAAAATATTTTAAACAGTTGGCTCTGCCTATATTAGAATTTCATCTGAAATCTAAAAATATTAAAAAATGCCTCACTGTAGAAAAGAAGTTGTCCTGGAGGAATAACTGAATAGAGATAAGAAGTTAATTTTCTTTTGTTGCAAACTTCATGCAAATCAGGGACACATGGTTCCCAAGAGCAGTAGGTATAAAAATATCTACAGATGTGAAATATCCTTCCCTCATCAAATTTAGATGATTGGCTTAAGCATAACATCCCATTCATTTAACATTCTTACTTTAATTTCCCTTCCGGTGCTTGCTCTAAAACATAATGAACAAATTTATATCTACCAAACTATACAATTTATTGATAAAAGGCAAACACATTTTTTCCAGAGTGAAACATAAAAACATGGAAATTTTTCATTCCAAATGTGAGGGGGCAAGAAACTGGCAAAGACGGTTTGAAGAATAGACTAAAAGCAGGAGCAGTGTGAAGATGGCATTTGAAGTCTGACATCTGCTGTGCAGGACAGCTTTCCTGCCTCACTTCTCACGTCAAGCAATAGCTTACATTTTGGAATTTTCAAGTCTCTAAAATAATAAAATAAAAGACATTATAACGTGGAGGTGGCAAGGCTATCCTAGCAAGTAATTAAAAAAAAACAATTTGCCCCCCAATTAATGTCCCGATAAACTTAAGGAAAGTCTGTCAGCCTCACTGTTCAAGTAAAGGAAAATTGCAACAAAAGTAAGCATTTTTTTTTGCTCAAATCACTGGCAAAACTTCCAAGGATTAGTAAAATCTAGCACTGATAGTACATGAGGTAACAATAGGAGGGCCAATGGCACTTTCTTTTTTCGGGGGATTTGGTTTTATTTATCAAAGTTTGCAATCACTTGCCTTTCAATCTAGCAATTGCATTTGTAGAAATCTATCCTACATACATGCAATCCTGAGTCCTCCAAATATAAACTAGGACGACCAACCACCCAAAAATAATAGAAAACAAATAATCTGTGGGCTCTTTTAATGGCACCCAAAGACAAGAGGCCTGTCTTCAAGAGTGAAGGGCGCTAAGCAAAATTGCTTGCAAATAAAATTAGGAACTTGGACAACGAACACTAGGTAGGTATTATAATAGTTAAGAAAAGTCTGTCAGGTATTATAGTAGTTAATTCACGTGGGAAACTTAAATGTTCAACATTATCAATCAGTGAAATGAAGACAAAGCATATTTTAAGAGGCAATATAGAATCGAGCAATTATTTGGCAAACACTGAAACAATGAAAAAGATCTAGAGATATTATAGAAGTAAAGAAATGTTGAATCAAGGGCACAAATGGAAAGAAGACAGTGTCATAGGAGATCAATGACATAAAAGTATTCCTTCTTAACCACCAATTCTTTCAAGCTGGCTATTTAAGCAGGTTGGAAAAACAAAGAGAAACCACTTATGAGAAGTAACAGTTTATGATAAACCATTCAAGATATGAATGATTACAGCAATAGCATTGTAAGTCAGCCAAAAATAAAATTATCTAAAAGAATGGCTTTGGGTATAACTTCCTGATACTCTCCTGACATCTAATAACATCACATACTTCCTTTTCCCTTATCACTCAGTAACTCCAGGACTCTCTGGAAGGTACAACCAGAATGCAAAACAGATTAAGGCATAATGGAGAGCTAAACATGTCAAAAGCATTTCTGATACCACTCATCTGCAAAGGGTGGGTTTATAACTGCCAGAGAATGTATGCAATTACATATTTCTGTATGAAATGCTTGTACATGATTGTGATTATCTAGCTACTACTACCATGATTTAATTCAACATTTTTCCAATAATCTTGTATTAGTAAAATAAAATCTATTACTGGAAATAGCACTTGCAATTAGTGGAATAAAATTCAATCAACTAGTGAAATCACATATTAAGATTACTAGAGGAAATAGGAAAATATCTTCCAACTTCAAGTAACTTCCCAACCCCTCCTCTCATCCCTCAATTTCGTGTTTAATTTTTGTATACAATTTAGATGTTAACATAGACCAAGATGATGCATGGAGGATGTAGGGCTGGAGGAACTAAGACACGAAAATCATGTTATAAAGCAAGCAATCCAGTGATATAATCCAAGTAGTTGTATTTGACTAAGAAAGATCCTTTCAGGAAATGCCCTGGAGAGTTGAGTAGTACCAAGAAGGGCTGCTGTGTTAGAGAAGAGAGGTGATAGAGACCCAGGGCAATGAAAGCATCTCTTGGGGAACCAACAGAAGAGACTGGGTGGAAGAGGGGAGGAGGCTGTGCTAAAGATTGAGAGTCAAGGTCCAAAAGGGTGGAGGGTGGGGGCAGAGACCACCAAGGTGAGACTTAGGTGGACATGAGAGTGGACTTCTTGACCTACTCATTTGAAGTGGCAGAACACTCATGATACCGTGAGTTGCATAAAGTTGTATTTCTTTAAGAATTGCCTGAAAACATTTTTAGTAAGAGGCACTCAGATTATAGCTCAATAGGTTTTCATCTCCACCTGTTAAGAATTGCCATATGTGAAAGGACACCTGTGAGGTTAGGCACCTCCTGGCCGTGTTCAGGTCAATCAACAAATACCCCTCCCACTAGATGAGAGTCATCGGTGCACAGAATTCTGCAGTCCGTCCCCATTTCTCCCCTTGGTAATCCATAAAGGGGACTAGCTATGTTTCATATTAGGATTGTTATCATGTATTCAGGGCATCTTGTAAAACAGACAAAAAGACTTTTTTCTTTTCTTTTTTTTTTTTTTTTTGCTGTAAAGATATTGGCTATAAAACAGCCATGTTTTCAAGAAGTTATTTTAACTTCTACCAAAACATTAAATGGCATTGGTGACTGTCATGTGGCCTTGCATGTCTTTAAGACCACAGACGCTCAGTGACTGAAGGCTATTGAATGTGACTCGAGGGCATTAATTACACCTCTAAGGGTGAAGTGAGAATTGTGTGATTCAAAAAACACAATTTTACGGTACTATAAAACACTGGTCTAGAAGTTGCCAGGGAAGGGAACAGCAGGGTAAGTAACTGAAGGCAGGCGAGCTGACTTCCTGCCCAATCACTAACTTGGCCGAGCCTTCAGCGGTAAAACTTTCTTCCCAGACTTAAATTTATAATCACAATAACAACACAAGCCTCCAAAGAAAACCAAATGAGCACACTCCTCTTCTCAAACATTTAAGATACAAAGTAAATCTCTCCAAGGACCCAAGGTGTCAGGAATATCATACTTCTTCTAAATTTCAATGTTATCATAGAGAAAGGTCAGATCTAAACCAGTCCACATTACTGTATACATTTCACACCAGAACATATAAACATGTATTTTCATACAGAGAAAGGAGGAAGAGATTTTTAAACTTTCCACTCTTAAAGTGAGAGCAGTTTTACTACAATCCTTTGATCAAATCTATTCTTTGCATATTGACAGCGCCAAGCAGATATAAGTAACAGCAAATTACAACATGTGCCATTTGGTAAGAAGCTTTGCAATTACAATCTTTAGATGCATTTGAATTTACAAACAAGACTCAGAAAGGCTTTATGGATCTCAGAGGGGATTAATGAAAAAATTTGGTAAGATTACAAACAAAGTACAAAGCAGTTATTTTTAACATGAAAAAATATTTAACACAGTTCACAGCCCACAGTAAGTTCTAAATAAACATAGTTCTTTTTTTTAATTAAAAAAATAACATATATTCCCACCAACCAAAGATAATTAGTGCTAACATTTTGGTGTGTATCTCTTCCTAGGCTTTCCCACATTATATTTTCTTACTACTCATCGCTAATGCTTTAAATCTAATACTATTACAGTTGATGCTACTGGGACTTCTAAGTGTAAATTCACAATGTTTAAATAACACTAAGTTTATTCTCCTTTGTTTGTGTGTGTGTGTGACTATTTAAAACCACAGGAACTTCTAAAAGAACGGTCATATCAAACAGATTGTTCATTCATTAGTGCTCTTCCTATTATCTGGAGGGTTACTTTTTTGTACCACTGTCTCTCTACAATCTCTCTCTCTACTCATCTTCAATGCTACTTTCAGAAAGGGATATTCTTTAGGCACAAGGTGTGACAGAAGCTCTAATCATGTCAGAAGTAAGTATCACTATAGAAGAGATGAAAACTCAGAAGTAGGAACACTGCAAGAGCAACCACAGCTGAGGGTAGCCAAGGGGGGCTACTCTGCTCCAGGCACCGTTCCAAGCATGTTATGTGAAGTGATTCATTCAATCCGCACAGCAACCTAAAGAGGTGGGTACTATTATTATGTCCATTTTATAGATGAAGAAACTAAGGTAAACTACGTGTACCTGAGCTTAAATGATTTGTTCAAGGTCACATCACAAGGAAGGCACTAATCCAGGATCCAAATCCAAGCAAAGCTGGTATTTCTGAACTTTCTCCAAATGGAAGAAAGGAAGCATTTCAAAGAGAAGAGCAGCATTAAACTTGAGGAAAAAGGCACCAAGCAAGCCAGGTATTATCCAAGTAAAAAACGCAGACTAAACAAGCAGCCACAAACCATAGACCAGATACCACAGGCATTTGTACAAATGCAGGAAAGATCTCTGGAGAAAAAAGATAAATTTTTGCACAAACAATGGCAAACTACAAGAGTTCTCTTAGGAAAGCAGATTTCACGCTCCAAACACTCCCATGTAGTCGAGTAACGGTTTCCTCTTGATCCAAGTATCTTACAGATTTCTCAAGCCAGTGAATTGTAAGTAAGCTATTGGCACTAATTCTCTTTCCCTCCTTTCACCCTACTTCTTCTCTTGGAGAAGGGGAAGAAGGCATGTCCCATTTTAGCAGCTGTGACTCAGCTGTCTACTCTACGTGCCCAAACTAGGAATTTGGACATCCCTTCAAAGATGCCATTTACAAGCAAGAAATTGTTGGGAGAGCAAGGATGTGTGCCTCTTTCAGTTAGCATCTCTTTTGTGTCATAAATATTTTTAAACCAGTTTATTTCCTCATCTACAACCCATATATTTCCTTGGTGATGGTGGGCATTTAATTTACTAGAACTAGCTATTGGAGGATGGTGACTATATTTACGGCTGCTTACATAGCCCTAATGCAGGACGAGGCAGTGACATTCTAACCTGACTCCTCACAGAGTTCAAAGCAATCCCATAAAGAAAGAGGAACGCCATATCAAGGGTATCTGTCAAGTGTCTATGTGTATGGTGTGCTGCTCAGACCAGCGTATGAAGACATTCCCTTGTTCCATACCTCAATGAAGTGCCACCCTAGTTGTCTAGGGAAATGCAGCTCTCCTCTTGTTCTAAATGCTGACTTACTTAAAACGAAGGAATCCAAAAATGTGAGAAGTTGCAAAAGATCTTCAAGCCTATCATGTATAATTCTCCACCCAGTGCAGGAATGTCTTCTAGAGTCTTGGGACAGATGGTCTCTCTGCATCTGCTAGGATATTTTCATACTCTTCATCTTAAAGCAGGACCTCTGTGGTATCAATGGTATTCTAACACCATAGCTTTGAAATCACTTCACAGTTCAGATGGAATGGCATGACACGGTTGAGAAATCTAACTTTCTAAAAGACTACACCCTACTGCGTATAATACAACCATTAGACTACAGAACTGGAAAGGACTTTAAGGACCATTTAAGCACAGGTCAACTTTTGTTTACTCTAGGCCACAATCTAGGTTTAGTTGAGCAGGAGGTCTACAGGCACATATATGTGAAGCTTAATCTCTTGTGATCACAGGCAGGAAGATCACCCTCCCATACGGAGCCAACTTATCAAAACCAAGTTAGATCTCTTTTTCTTTTTCAAACTGATGTCCAGTTCTTTATTTTTCTCAGTCCATCCTATTTTAATTGACCTTTAAAAACCTGATAAAAGAAAGAAGACTAATAAAAGTTAACAGGTCACAAAAGGAAGTAGAAACTACAGTCCTGGGATTCTGATGTCCCGTGGGTCACAAATTGAAGAAAAACTGGGTCTATTCAGCCTTTAAGAGGAACTGCATAGGGAAAAAACAAATTCTATGTGATATTCCCCAGACTCTAAGGCACAAACCTATTTATACTAAATATCTTTGTAATGTTAAGTAAAACAAATGCTCATAGAAAAAGGCCTCATTTTCTCCTTACTCCTAGATACTCCTAGTATGTACGTATCAGAACTAAAAGGGACATGACATCAAGATTTTACCTGAATCAGCTCCTTATTCCCAGTTAGGAAAGGTACCATAGCCTCCTTTTGCACTGGGGACTCTCTAAGGTTAATTGACTTTCCCAGACTCAGTAAATGATGAAAGAGAGGCTCTATCCCCGGGCCCCTCTCTGTCATGCAGCACTTTTTTCCTCTATTGCACACCACTCTGAAATGTTTTTCAGCTTGCCTCCATCAGCCAATTTAATTCTTTTTAAAAAATGTTTGTTAGTGTGCACAAATGAAATTTCTTCAGAGTTGGAATATTTTTTGAAAGATAGCAGATACTGTATGTTATTCACCTAATTTTTTAAAAAATAAATCAAGTAGACGAGAAGCTGCATTACTCTGCCATTGCTTATTTTCAAAACCTCATCTTCTGGAAGAGATTAGCTCCTTTATTGCTCTGTCCAACTGATCTAATGTAATAAAGACATTTCTTAGCTTTTCTAAATGTGGTTTAGCATATGAGAAACCAAACACTTTAAGAAAAGATCAAATTTTAAAAAAACAAAGAAACCTAAGCATTTTTTGTAAATCTCATATTAAGTGTCAGACAATGTAGGCAGTACTTTCATTTAATATTCACAAACATTTCATTTAATTTTATACTATTTAATATTTACAAAGGTTAATTTCCACAAGCTGTTCATTTAATATGAATATTTAATTTCATTTAATATTTACAAATAGAGTCAGGGAAATGTTCTCATTTTTAAAGTTCAGAAACTGAGATCAGAACACTGATATGGCTAAGGCCACATAACTATTAATTGGCAAACTGAAACCCTGTATCTCCCTGATTCCAAAGACTGTGTGCTTCTCAATTTGCCTGAAAAACTAAAGCAACTGGAGCACTTGAGGACACACAGCAGAATGAGGGAATAACGAGGACTCTTCATAAGCACACAGTCTAGATCAGGTCACTGTTACTAAATCAGATAATCTTGTTTTTTCTTGGATGAAATTTCTTTAATTTCTACTCATTTGCTCCCATGATTCAAGGGCTGGGACAAACCCTGCCATGTCACCTTCCAAACTTGCTTCCCAAGACCCTCCGAATTCTCCAACGCCAAGGCGTCTATGTGAAAAATAAGAGAGATTTTTCTTTAAGAATTTGGGTATTTGCTCTTGAGAAAAATATGGATGAGGCCTCATAAAAAAGCGTCGCTTGTGCTTCATGTCCAAGCCACAAGACTTACAGGACATGAATAGACACTTCCCCAAAGAAGAAATTCAGATGGCCAACAGGGACATGAAAAGATGCTCCACATCGCTAATCATCAGAGAAATGCAGATTAAAACCACAATGAGATATTACCTCACACCAGTGAGGATGGCCAACATCCAAAACACAAACAACAACAAATGTTGGCGAGGATGTGGAGAGAGGGGAACCCTCCTACACTGCTGGTGGGAATGCAAATTAGTTCAACCATTGTGGAAAGCAGTATGGAGGTTCCTCAAAAAACTCAAAATAGAAATACCATTTGACCCAGGAATCCCACTCCTAGGAATTTACCCCAAGAATGCAGCAGCCCAGTTTCAAAAAAACAGATGCACCCCTATGTTTATTGCAGCACTATTTTCAATGAATAATGCTTTATTATTTTAATAAATACAAGAGAAGTGTATTCATATTTCAGTGGTGAAAAAGGTGCCATTTGAGACATATACTGAGGGAAAAGAAAACATTGTTTTCATAAATCACTCTCATAAACCATTTTGACAGAGGTGACTCTTGAGGATAATTTCCACTTGTCAAGTCCCCTTATCTTCTGATAGAACAGCCTTGGGCTTAAGACCAGCATCTGAAACCAACAGGCAGTAGATAAGCCTTGTAGAAGGAAATGTTATGAAAAGACGAACCCTAATCCAACAATTTTAACAATTAAAATAACATTAAGTTCTCATCTACAAAAGACTCTTGATGTTTATTCACTCAGTGACAGAGCCCGTATGAATAGAGCATGGTACATGGCACATAAGAAGGCTTTAATAAAAACTGTTGTAAATAGTTGACAACATAAGGTGAAAAACTTCATTCCTATATGAATGGTAAAAAAACGCTTGGTTATATTAAATTTGTGATGGTTAGGATTAAATGTTTGGGGCTGAGAATATCTTTGTAGGTCAATTAGAGCTCAATGAATCTAGTTGCTGGTATAGAATTCAATTCAGTTCACTGAAGCAGCAACAGTACCAGGACTGCATTAGATATTGGGAATACACAGATGAAAATGTGGCTGCCATAAGGGGGCTAAGAAATAGAAGCAAATAATTACAATATGACAAATACACACCATGTAAATAGCAACAGGAGAAGTGATCGATAAACACGATCCTTGGGTAGTGGTCAACGACTTCACAGAAAATCTGACATGAACTAAGTTTTGAAGGAAGGATAAAGACCAGCCAAAGAAAACAGCTGGTCAGGAGTAACGAAAGTCAGGCTACCTTGGTTTGGGGCAGCGTCCCACTGATCAGAGGGATGCTAAACGAAGAGCTGGAGCCGTAAGGAGACTCGGTGCAACCGGCACTGTGTGCCATGCAGGGTGTCCTAGAACTACACCTTTATAAGTAAGGGACACAAGTGAAATTGTGTTTTAAAAGGACCACGTTAAAAGTTGTGGCACAGACAGATTGTGAAGAACCACAAGACAAAGATAAGATTTGAAGAAGTGATGGCAATAGTCTGGGTGAGAGTTGGTGAAGATCTGAACTAACTGAGGGTTAAAACCAGATCTCCTGTTAGGACAGTGGTATATAGATGTATTCTTTTTTGCAAGTGATTAGGGAAAATAATATAAAACTATAAGTTGATAGCCATTTTTTTTAATTAAAAAGAGTTTACATACTCAATATGTCTTAGCTTTCTTTAAGAATTAAAATAAGAAGGAAATGCAAACACACAAAAACATACATATGTATGCATACCCACATGCATACAAAAAAAGATAAAATGGTAAGTCAAAAAATTCAGCAGTATTTTTTCAGACTAGTGGGATTAAGAGACTCTTTGTATTTTCCAAATTCTACAGTATGAACACTTTTATCTTAAAACAGAGATATTATTTATTCTTTCCACTTCCACACTAGGGGATAAAATATTTTAAAACAAATGAGAATATTCACATCATTAAGCAGATATTTACTAAGAAAAGACAAGTTGTACTTTGTCATATATCATATTTGTGTAATGTATATAATGTATTACATACATATGCACATATATGTAATGTACATATGCACGTATATCATGTGTGTAATGTTTTATATATTAAATATAAATATATATATTCTGTGAAGCAAGAAATTTTATCTAAAATTAGTATTTCCTCTTTTTTATGGTATAGTACTCTGAAATGCAATGAAAAAAATAATTCCATGTTTTTCCTTGGATTAATATTCACATTTTCAGAAAACTGACTACTTAGGTTTAACAAGTGAACTAAGATTAAAGGTCTATAGTATGTGTAAAGGGTAAAACAGCCTAGGAGTTAAAATACTAAGACAATATGAGCAACTAGGAAGGTCACATATAGGAAGGCGAGAGACATTTAGCTCTAATTTCTAAAAGTACTCTGTGGATAACATTGTCCTCCCAGCAACCTTACATAAGGATAGGCCATTAAATTGTCAACACCTCCAAAGAGAAGTTTGTATACTGTTTATTCATAGAAAATCTAATGGTTTTTAATAATGCAAATTCAAAAAAACAATAACGTTATAATGGAAAGCATGGGAATCATTTAATAATGCTAACAGACACACATCACTTTAATACAAGAAAACTAATTTGTTGGCCTATCGCTAGAGGTCCTTTCTGGATCTATCACCATAACCATCACTCCAAATTCACTAACAAACAGATATTTAATAATTCGGCAATAATACTGAGCCTTCCATCCTGACATGCTTAAAAACAAGAACATTTCTTTGATCATAGCAGTATTTTTTTCAGTTTGCCCATGTTCCTTAATTTTCTCATTCCTGATAATATTGCCATGAATTCAGAATTCACCTTTTCTCCCTAAGGAACAAACAGCATTCCACAGCAAATCTCATGTGTCCAATGTGAGAAAAAGCAAAAAGAACATCATCCTTCTCATCTCTAAATCCCAGAGACATTCCCAACGACTCCTCTCCCACTCGTCACAGTCTGGGGTAATGGACCGCATTACTTCCTACCCATACCCACAAGATGAAAAGGAAAGTAAATATGGCTCAGGTGCAAGTGGGTATGTTTGTTTATTAATCAGGATTTTTTTTTAAACATACCAAAGATGGATGCTAACATTCCGTGAGACACTACATCTGGTCACAAAAAATAATTAAAATGCATTTTACCAATACTACATTTTATGAATTCTATTTATTATAAACTTATGACACCTTAAAATTCATTCGGTACTGTTTTCCTAACACAGAGTTCCTTCAAACTCTCCCTCCTCAAAATTCCAAATACTGCGAATAAAGTTTTTTCTTTAGCAAAAAATGTGATTTGCTCCAGAGACCATAGTCCCTGTTAACACATTTCTCTGCATGTCCCAAATCACTCACTGCAAGCACATGACTGCAGCGCCCATGGCTTGCAAAGGTGTCCCTGGGAATCAGCCTGTCTCCTCCCCAGGACCAGACCGCTTCTAAAAAGCAGCAGCGAGGAGCTGACTTGGGCACATCACACTTTGTCCCATTTTAAATGTTGCACAGGGTGTTGGACTTTCTTTCCAACCACCTTCTTGACTACACCATTCTGTTTTTCCCATCCCTACTCATGCCATCTCCCCCTGCTCTCAGATCCTGCCTTGTAGTGACTTCTCTCTAGCTCTGCGGAGCACTCTGTCACCAATCCACACCATTCCCTCAAGAAACTCAACTACATAAAGGCTTTGCCCACTCACCCTCCTGAAATTCTTTTCAGGACTTTATGAAGAAATCTCCAAATGCCTACAAATAACTAGTATCCAATAATCCCAAATAAAGTATAAATGGTAGCCCTTGGATTCTCTTTCGATCTTATTATGAGACAGGGACCCTGGGGTGTAGTCAGAGTAGGGTGAGGGCCTCCGGAAAAAGCAAGGCAGGATATTTGCAGTCAGAGCAATGTAACTACGTGCAAGGAAACCCCCTACCAAAACTCTGTGTTAAACATTAAGCTCTAGCATCATTCTTCAGTGACATCAGTTAATATTCGCCAGATAAAGAAGAGTAGCACATGTTTTTATTATGCTAATCATTTGTAATCATGTGTAAGACTCACTTTAGCATGCTAAAAGGCCCAGGCCTAGGTGCTGTCTTTCCTCCTTCAGATCTGATGGGGTGATTTTACAAACTGGGCAACTAATTTAGCAGCAGACCCAGCTGTAAACAACATAGTGAAAGGCAGGAAGGATTCCACCTTAAAGATAAGACTGCATTTTAATACCCAGGAAATTAAGAAGTAAGATTCTTAAACTTACTCTTTAGCAAACAGAATACCTCATCCACCTTGGGGGCTGGGCAGGCGGCCTTGTCTGATATGTTCCCAGACCAAGATGCCCGGTACCCCAGGGACAAATCAGAGCAGTAAATTTCTTGTGTTAAGTTAATTTTTAATATTCAGGGACCACTTAACAAGTCCAGAGCCCTAAGCTTTTTTCCACGTCCCCCAAAATCCTTAACTACCTGTAAAACCCCTAGACAACGCACCACCACCGGCTCTCTTGTCCCCTCCTGGCGCAAGCCAGGAGCTCTGTCCTCTCACTGAACCTCTCAATAGAAGCCTCCCCCTGGCTCTCCTACCTTGGGTGTTTGCGAGATTCATTCTTCGACTCTGCAAACAAGAACCCCGGCACCAATTACATGAAGCTCAGAAAACATTCAGGGGTAAGACAATATTTGCCACATGAGATTCAGTCTATTCTATTTAGGTACTACAGACCAAGAAAGGAAGAAAGTTGTGGTTAAAAGGAGTAGATGTAAACTTTGGTTGCCTCTTTCAAGTAATGGAAAGTGAAAACACAGAGAATTGGAAATCAACAGAAAACGCAGCCTGAGAACCCGCTGAAGACTGACGTTTCCGTAAGGGTGCCACCCTGGGCACCCCTAACTACCGTGCTGAGGGACCAGGGCAAAGCTGATTCTGGGGCTGGAAAAGATCGTCTGCTCTTCATGTTCCCCACAAAAAGCTGTCAAGCAAAAATCGTGAGAGGAGCATCTGTTCCTCCAAAACCCTCCCTCCAGAAAAGAAAATCCTAAAGGACCCAAAAACCTGTGTTTCCAGCCTTCCCAAGATTAACCCTTTCCCCTTTTGGAAACTCAGTAGTATTGTCTAGTTAGGTAGGAAATACTACCAAAGAGCTGATTAGTAATCCTAGTCAGTACACAGCAAATGAACAAGCATGCACAACACTGAACATGGATAAGATCTACTTTGCTGTGATTTTTATGCCATTGTATTTCCCCACTTAGTTCGCATGTACTCAATCTATCTCACACATTGCTTAAAATATGGCTGCCCATCCTCCCTAAAAAAGAAAGGGAACACTATCCCTGGCTACAAAATTTACAGGGAAAAAGAGTCCTTACAAATGATAACATCTAATTGAAAGAAAAAAATATAAATTGTCTCAGAGAGGTCGAAATTCTGGGAATAGTCTTTTTTCTTGCACACAGTGAAAGCAATTGTTTAAAAGGTACTCAAGGCTCTAACCTGAATTATCTGCACTGTTTTGCCCACAAATATTCCTAGTAAAAAGCTAAAATGTACATTTTTCCTTCTTCGATCTGTGATCAACTGCTGTCTTCAATCAATACATGTTTAATTACCACCTACTAAATGCAAGACCCCACACTAGAAATGTGGAACATGCTTCAGGGAACGAGACCATGTCGCTGCCCTCAGGGGACTTCAGAGTTCCATGGAGAGGCTGAGGCCAAGATACAAACAATGACACCACAAAGCAATCTATGGCCATGACAAGAGAAATTTCAAGCAAAGTCCTGTGAGCACTTAGAAGAAAGCAGGAACACGACTCCATGCTCACCACTTACGGTCTGGACGTTCTTATGGAAATGGCAGCACTAAGACGAAGGCATAGGAAGTTGTGTCAACTAGAGCTTAAGGAGAACATTCAAATTACTGAAGTAGCACAGGACAGAGAGCCACAGGTGACTGGGCAACGGTGCAGTGTGTAGCTTGTATCTGAGCCAGAAAAACAGTGGTAGATAAAGATAGAAACAAGATGATTGTTCTTAGTATAATAAAGTTCGACTTTAGCAAAACGATCCAACTTTGATAATTAGAAGAGACTTTCTGTACCCAGGTGAGATACCCTACCTTCCAACTACAGTGTCTCATCTGTTTCTCAAACTTCATCACTCTTCCTACATCAGTTTCTAGTTGCTTGTATACAATATGATTGTTCATTTCTAGATTCTTTAAAATCAATGTTTATCAAATATGGCAGGTTTACTTTTCCTACTGCTGTTTTGAAACAAAAGCTTACTGTATTTTTAGTATATTAACTGGTAAAGAAAACTATTAAAATATTTTTCCTTAAAAATGACAAAGCAACAGTTTTTCTAGGGGGAAGGGAGGAATCTCTACCACATAGAATAAAATTAAAAACTATTACTTTTGAGGTTAAAAGTTTGGAAAGTGGTAGCCAAAGTGGGTGTGAGTAAAATTGCAATATTTCCAGAATCTCTCACCTGACCTTAGTGCATCTGCATATCAATAGGTGTCTCCAATGGGTGGAGAGAAGTAGTCTACCTCTGTATCAATAGGTGATTACAAGGGCCAGCAGGGCTTATCTGGACTGGAGAGGTTGGGTGGGGTCCCTTTTTCTGCAGCCAATCGCAAGAGACATGGGAGTGCAGATGTGGACGACTGCTTCTAGGCAATAAATGGGTTTCTCCCACCTTATTTCTCCCTTTGGCTGGTTTTGGTTTCAAAGGTATTTTGCCCCAGGACTTTCCCCCAGAGTTACAGCTCCTCAGGGGGAGGAGCCGCCCCCTCCCCAGGTCGTGGAGCGCTCCATGCTCCACCCCTACACCCAGGATGAGCTGGTGGACACAAGCTTCTCGTTCCACCAAAAGCCCTCAGAACTTTTGCCTACATGGCTTTTGCATCTCTGGGAAATAGGAGTAGAAAATATTGCTATGTCAGGTTTGGAAACAGGTAGACTGGCTTCCCTGAGGCTCACCCTTCCCCCCGGCAGTGGTTGCAAAGTGCCCGTCACACCTCAGGGAATCAGGCACTTCTGGATTGGCTGACAGCAGCCATCAGGGCAGTTTAACCTAATCAGGGTGATTTCCCATACTTACCCACTAGCTGGAAAACGTATGCAGAGCTCCAGCGGCTGTTACAGGAGCTGGGCATGAAAAGTATCATCTATAATATGTACCCCCAGGGCCCCAATGAGGAGCTGGTCACCATAGGAATGAGAAATCTGGTGCTCCATCCAGCTCCCCATCTTTCTTTGGGTCCCCATGACTATTCTTGCCCCCCACGTAGGGCAACCCATAAGTGATGCTACTTGTACCTTAGCAAATCTGGGGGAGGTTGGAACAATAAAAGCACAGGAGAAAGTATGGGCTACGACTGAAAGGAGAGGTGCAAAATGCCCATGAAGGGTTGAGGACCCAGATGTGGTTTGGTTTGATAGATGCTGGGATAATGAAAGAAAAGCTTGATGAGTTGGTGGAGCAGCCCAATAGGACCTTGTTCGAACTGTGGCAACAAGTAAAGCCAGAGGGACAGTTCCACCCACTGAGGTCCGGGACACAGAGCCAGGGGCAAAGCCCCATGTCCGGCCTGTGTCCTTGGAAGACTCAGGCTCTGCCGGGGCCCTCACCCCCCCACGAGGACGATTGGGCATTGCAGTTCAACTGAGGTGGGGTCAAGGCCTCCACACGGGGGGACGTGGTGGGGAACCAGTGGCCACATGTAGAATTAGCAATTCATTGTACAAAGTGAATGTACAACGTGTCCTGGCACTGGTGGACACAGGAGCTGAATGTTCTCTGATTTATGGAAACCCTGAGCATTTTCCTGGGACCCCTGCTGTAATAGCTGACTATGGGGGTAGGGCAATTAGTGAAGAAAGCCCAAATCCCATTGGGGATAGGGTGTTTACCCCCAAAGGAGTATACCGTGTACATTTCCCCCATCCCAGAATATATTTTGGGGGTAGATATCCTGTAGGGCCTGTGGTTACAGACCACTGCCGGTGGGTTCAGACTGAGGGTACATGTGGTACAGGCAGTTCTGAGGGGACAGGCTAAGCACCTGCCTGTAGCTCTGCCTGTACATCACATGTAATGAACTCTAAGCAGGATTAATTGCCTGGGGTACACAAGAAATTGGAGAAACTCTACAGGAGTTGGAGAAGGTGGGCATCATAAAGCCCACTCGTCCTTTTAATTCTCCAGTGTGCCCAGTGAAAAAGCCAAACGGCTCTTGGCATAGGACCGTGGATTAGAAGGAACTGAACAGAGTTGCACCCCCTCTGCATGCTGCCATTTCCGCCTCCATAGCAGCCCTTCGGACACCCTCAGTCAAGAATTAGGGACGTATCATTATGTTGTGAACTTGCTAATGTTTTTGACATAGCACAGGAAAGCCAGGAACAGTTTGCCTTCACATGGGAAGGCCAGCAGTGGACATTCACGGTCCTTCCACAGGGATACCTCCACTATCCCACCATCTGTCACGGACTTGTAGCCCAGGACTTGGCCACATGGAAGAAACCGCAAATGGTGCGGCTGAATCACTACAGTGATGATATGCTCACATCTGATTCTCTTGCAGATTTAAAAGGGGCAGTTCCTAAACTGCTGCAACATTTTTAGGAGAAAGGATGGACTGTGAATAGCACCAAGGCTCAGGGTCCTGGTTTGTCTATAAAATTCTTGGGGGTCGTCTGGTCAGGAAAAACTAGTTATTCCTCATGCATCCATAGACAAGGTCCAGGCTTTACCTACCCCAACCACTGTGGCAGTATTACAATAGTTTTTGGATCTTTTGGGCTACTGGAGAGTGTTTATCCTGCACTTGGCACAAATTCTGAAGCCCTTATACTGGTTGGTACAAAAGAGCCTCAGGTGGGACTGGGATGAAAAGTGCAGCAGCTTTTACTGCTGCTAAGTGAGCAGTCAAGGTCACACAGGCCTTGAGTGTAATGGACTCATCAAGGCCCTGTGAGCCAGATGTTCATGTAGACAGTTATGGATGGGGTCTTTGGCAGCGGCTTGAACGGACACACCTACCTGCTGGATTCTGGTCACAACTACTTAAAGGAGCAGTGGTCCGGTACACCTTGATAGAGAAGCAACTGGCTGCCATGTACCATGCCTTGCTGGCTATGGAGCCCATTGCTGGAACAGCTCTGACCAGGGTAATAACCACCTACCCCATCACAGGGTGGGTGCAAGACTGGACCCAAAGGCCATAGAGTGGAGTAGCACAGACGCCTTCACTGGCCAAATGAGGATCATACTTAGAGCAGTATAGCACCCTCTCAAATAGCCCCTTAAATGGAGAACCCCAACGCTTATTGGGACCAGTGACATATATCAGTGGAAAGCAGGAAGAACTTGCTTTTGAGCTATTGGTAGCTGAGACTCCTTATCAGGAGGGAAAAGCCCCTATCCCTGAAGATGCTTGGTACACAGGTGGCTCCAGTCGTGGGCAGCCCCCGAAGTGGAGGGCTGTGGCTTTCCATCCTAAGACTGAGACAATATGGAAGGAGAACAGAGAGGGGAAGAGTGGCCACTGGGCTGAGTTGCAGGCAGTATGGCTCGTGATCACCCAGGAGCCCTCCCCCATAGTTGTCTGCACTGACAGCTGGGCCGTCTATCAGGGCTTGACTCTGTGGCTACCGGCATGGTGCCATGCCAACTGGATGGTTGGTCACCAGCCCCTCTGGGGGCAAGAGTTGTAGCAAGACCTATGGGCCTCTGGTCAGACTAAGATAGTTACCGTATATCATGTGACTGTCCATTTGCCTTTGGCATCCCCAGAGAATGATGAAGCAGACACACTGGCCCAGGTGCTTGGTTAGAAGGAAAGCCTGCCTCTGATGTGGCCCAATGGTTACATCAGCATTTGTTGCACGTGGGGCAAAAGACACTGTGGGCTGTAGCCCGTAGGTGGGGTTTGCCACTGACCTTTGAAGAAGTCAGCAGAGCCCGGAAGGAGTGCCTTGTGTGCTCTAAGAGGGACCTACACTGGGTCCCACAGCAACATGGACAATAGTAAAGGGGCTGATACCCCTTGTCAGGTGGCAGATAGACTGTACTGGGCCTCTGCCCATATCAGAAGGGTATCGGGTATGCCCTGACTTGTGTGGACACAGCCACTGGACTGTTGGTTGCTTTGCCTGCACGCCATGCATATCAGCAAAATACCCATAGGGGCCTAGAGAACCTCTTTACAACCTATGGACAGCCACAGGTGATTGAGAGCAGTCAAGGCACCCACTTGACTGGACCAGAATCTCTTGCCTCGCCTTAGTGCATCTCCAGATCTATAGGTGTTTCCAAGGGGTGGATAGAAGTATCTCCATATCGATAGGTAATTACAAGGGGAGTGAGGACATATGGACATATATGAACCTGAGAGTTGGGTGGGGCCCCTTTTTCTGCAGCCAGGTCACAAGAGACATGGGCAAGCAGAAGTGGATGACTGCTTGTAGGCAATAAACAAGTATCTCCCACTTTATTTCTCTCTCTGACTGATTTTGGCTCAAAGGTACTTTGCCCTAGGCTTGGATAATATCTTCCCCCTGGGGTACAGGGCATTATAAAATCAGAAGAGGGGGACTGGTTGTCAGAAACAGCCCATAGGTATTTTAAAAGAACACTGGTGTTTGTGGCAAAAGATATTCGTCAGTCCTTTATCCAAAAATGTAGGAATAAGAGAAGAGTAGGGAAATAAGAAAAGTGTTTATTACTTGACTGGGTTTTACTTCTTTTCTAATCTGACAGAAATACTCTTCTGATGAAGATTCAAGACTTGCTAAATAATAAGAACAGGATCTTTGTTTTTTCTTTTATTAATTTATCAGATAAGGGGTTAACATCAAAAATACATTAAAAAGCTCATTTGACTAAGCACCCCTCCCAAAAGAACAACACAAATAACTGAATTAAAAAATGGGCAGAGGACCTGAACAGACATTTTTCCAAAGAAATACAGAAGGCCAACAGGCACACAAAAAGATGCTTCACATCGCTAATCATCATGCAAATGCAAATTAAAACCACAATGAGATATCACCTCACACCAGTTACAATGGCCACTATCTAAAAGACAAGAAATAGCAAGTGTTGAAGAAGACGTGGAGAAAAGGGAACCCTCCTACACTGTTGGTGGGAATGTAAATTGGTGCAGCCACTGTGGGAAGTAGCATGGAGGGTCTACAAAACACTAAAAATAGAAATACCACATGAGCCAGTAATTCCACTTTAAACAACAAGACTTTTACAAAGCATTTAAGAGTATCTTCATGAGTACTCATGTTTCCAGAGTTATAATCCATTTCAGGAAAGAAGCACTAACTATACAGGAAAGCACCTCTCTGCCTTCCAGCCCACACAATATACCCAAAATGAATTGCTAAAAAATAGTATTAGTCAGTATTGTCATTTTGTCTTTTTAGCTGGAATCAAAAAGATATGCATACAAAGAGCAGAGAGTTAGAGGTTGATTATAATGACAGAATTATCATCAAATAATATTTCTTCAAGCTCCACAAAAATCTCAGAAGCTAAAATTCTGTTCTTAAAATCCCTCTGGTATAAAAAGAGTCTGGGTTTGGTTACCGTGTTGGCAGGCTTGCAAGAACACCTTACTCTTGTAAACTAACAATTCACGATTCATGAGGCTAGATCCATTCAAACAAACAAAAAAACACATTGCTAAGCAACATAAAAAGGCTCCCCGACCTCAGAGCCCAGGCCAGCAACCAAGAGCCAACGGAGCTGCTTTGTACTTCTGCACAAGTTCCCCTGCCTACACCCCTTTGTTATGTTGTAGATTTTTATAAATGTGTTGACAGAAGGTTATGCTTAATTTTTCACGATGCATTATTTTTCCCATGCACCATTTTTAACCCATTATTTAAGGTGTGAATTTAATGTTGCAGTTCTTGTGTGTGCACGCGCATATGTGTGTATAAACTGGTTTGATTCCTTACAATGACTCCAAAATAAAAATGCAGTCTTTTCCAGTTTCTCCCAGCAAATACAGCTTTTTCTGTGAAAGAGCTGAAGTACCACAGAAATTTCCTATACTTACTGAGAAGCAAACATGTGCCACTATGGTAATTCATCCAGATACAATTATCAGTAAATTATTCAGAAATTTTCAAGTCAAGTAGAATATGCAGGTCATTATTTTTACAATGGGCACCCATGGGATTTTTGCCCAGCATGTATCTCTAGGTGGTTCTACAGCATGGTCACCCCGAGTCAACAGGGTTATTCAGGGAGCTGCAATGCGAGTCCAGCAGCCCGTGTTCCCTTACCACAGCAAACTGGCCCCGGGGTGGGATTCAACCCAACGCATAAGAATCCCTTTGTGGAATTTTGGACCTGGTTAACACTAGGTAGAAATTAGGATATAATATTTGGGAATTCTCAATGGTCATACTATTTTGTGTAGGAAAAGAGTATACCTCAAAGAAAGAAAAAGGAAGCCAACACAGAAGAGAAACACAGATGTGACATGAAGATAGTGACCTGGGGGTTCTGTGTCCCGGGTCTACTTGTTCCAGAGGTCAAAGTGCATGCCTGACCTCTCCATTATTTGTTACTTATTACTCAGTTCATCCTTGCACTTCATTAGATTCCCATGTACCTTTCTAATATATTCCTTTTCCCATCTAGTCAGACCTTTGCCTAGAATTGAAGATTCTGAACTAACAATATAATCACTCATTATAGCATGGGAGAATGCTTTTTTCCCAAAGAACTCAAAATTAAAAGTATCACAGATGATTTTAAAAAAATAAACTGAGCATTTCTGCTCCTCAGAAATGTTTAAAACAGAGGTTAAAAGGTTGAGGTGACTTCCATAAAAACCTGAGCAGTCAGTGGTTTATGTATACTGTGCTAAAATACAAATTTTCAAAATTACTCTTCTTTGTGTCCTAAACTTTGTGGTTCAAACTCAAGGCTAGCATACAGTTATCTTAAAACAGTTTTAGCTGTTCTGGCAATTAAAAACTCTTTGATAAGCAAAGATAGGTGTTAGTTAGTTTTTATTTATTTATTTAATCTGTTAATATATTTTTCTGAGCACCTAAGATCAAATTAAAAAATCTGGCTGAAAAACCTTGAGAAGTCCAGCTTTTCTCACGTAAAAACAGAAAACTATTTTTTGAGTTTTTTCTCTTTTTTTTTTAATGCAGAATCTGCTGATTGTTTAATAGTAACAGCTGTGACTAACAATGAATCAAAAACTATTTTCACTCTTTTCATGACCTAGGCACATTATCAATCTAAAATAAAACAATCAGAAAAGAAAAGCTTAACATTTTATAAGATGATTAAACCCTATCAAACCATTATGGACAGGTTCTGGGACTTGTTTTTTAATAGTTTCATCAAAGTGGCAGAGGAAGAGTTGTAAGAGAAGAAAAAAATATGAGAATGCGTTTCATGACTAATATTTATGCGGCTATGGAGAGTCAAACAATGTATTTCAGAGCAACTTAAGAATTATATATTGAATAAACCTTATGCCTTTTCATAATTTGCTGGATCAGTATTTCTGTTTGGGATGTTTTTAGGGTGTTCTCTCTCTAATAAGTATTTCTTGAGTTCTTTATAGGAATAGAATGCATGGCAGGGAACACACATTTTGGTTAATTTGTATCTTGAAGAAAAAAGACTAACTTACTCTCAAGAGAACTATAGCAAAGAAAATTTGGTACAAATGTTATTTTTGCTGCTAGGGAGTAAAGATTACCGACTGGCAGCTCCTGAAAAATCATTTTGAGACAGGAAGTTTAGGTCTGTTTACCTTGTCGAGTTAATACCCGAAGACAGAGGGTAAGATACACCTAAAGAAGTTCAGAAGGATGGCCTCCCTCTCACTGACAGCTCAAAGAAGCCTATGGCAAAAAATCATGGGGGGAGTCCTGGTCTTGCTGCGCCGGTACTCCTTTTCTTTAAGTCACACTCCCATTTCTACTGCCCACGCGCGGTGAGGGTACTCATCGAGTGTCCCCTCTCCTCAAAAGACTGGTGGACATCATAGCATTAGACACTGCTAAGCCCCAAATTACCCTCAAGCCACTTTATCCCTTTACCTCAAAATCTCCTTGACAACAAATCTAACACGTTTTCATTTTATCTTAACAAATCTAACTTTCTGTATCATTAAGAATGAAAGACACTGGCAACCAAACGAATGACTAAATACTAAGCTACTCCCTGATTTCAGTTTTGTTAAAGTGTGTTTTGGGAGCTGTAGGGGGAGCAGAGGTGATAATGTATTTTAGAATCAAAACACCAGTCTATGGTCTTTCTTTTATTAGCCACAGCCAACTAACACCAAAGAACTGCTGGCTTTCCTTCTGTAAGACCCTTTTCTTTCCGACCTTTCCTCCTATTAGTACCATACCACGGGAGTTAAACTTGCATTACCTCTTGCAAACCTAGTCTTCTAAAAGACACTGAGTACTGGATGCCCCTGCATCGATCTCGTCCCAGTCTGCATCCCATCTCATACACAATCTCCAGATTAACTCTGCCAAAGGGAACACCAGATCATGGCTCACCCACATCTGAAAGCTTCACTCTGGTGTTCAGACCTTCCACCCCATTCCCTCAGCCTAATTTTGTGAACCAACATTTCCCAGTGAGGGTCTGCAAGAACTGTTTCCTAGCATTTTTGTGCAGGTTACTAAAAAGGAGGGCTTTGTGATGAAATAAGCCATGATGAAGCACATTACATAAAATTTTAATAGACGACTTCTCAGAATCTTTATATTTGAACATCACGAGGAGGTGTTTGCAGTATCCAAAGTTTCCCAAACTTATGGCATCACAGAAACCTCTTTATGCATGTTATCTCTCAGGACTAGCATTCCCGAGGAAATAAACTAAGACTTACTGCTTCTCATAATTATTCCTCTGATTTCCATCTCTAGTGCTTACACATTCTCGTCTCTTTGTCAAGGATGCATTCGCCCTTATGGCCTCCGGTGTGTATTGGTATTTACCGATTTAAGGCCCAGTAAAAACACCAGTTCATTTTTAAATCTCTCCTTGAGAGTCCCTAGCTGGAAGTAATACCGCCCAGAGAACACTGATTCTACTTTTCCTTCAGTATCTCTTTTCTATTAAAGCTATTTTTCCAGTATTTTATTCAATCCCCATAATCCCTTTGAAAGCAGCATCTGGGCCTTATTCAAGTTTTCATTCTCAGCACCCAACAGTGGGTTTTAATGACTACTTAAGTGAAAAATTCAAATGTAGCCTAATCTTTATAACTTCTTATAACTCCCATGGCCCCTTATCAAACACCATGCTCCTTCAAATGCTCTTTGAGAAGAATGAATTGAAAGAGTCACCATTTCCAGAAAGCACCACATCTTTAAAATCATATAGGAAAAAAATTTGACATTTCCAAAAGAAAATACTGTAGTTCTGAAATTTCTTATTGAACATTTTGTCACTTCATCTTGTCACTGGTAACTAGAAAAACTTTAGAACCCATGTTTTGGAGAGGAGAGGTGAGAACGAAAGAAAAGCATTTGTTCTGGCATAAAATAATCTTATAAAGTCAGTTTTTCTTGATTGCCTAAAACTAAACAGTGTTCCTATTCCAAGTTAAAACTGTCAAGGAAACATCATTCATTTTTTTTAAATAAATGAATACACTCTGAAGATTTCAGAGCCTTTACTTGTCCTAGTATTCATCCATTTCAACTTTCCATAAAGGAGTTCTCCACCTAGCCAACACCACCACTGGTAAGACACAAGTTCTCCTTTCAAAACAAAGAACACCAATAAGCTGAAAGAGTGTGACCTTCCCTTTCTGTATCTCCCCATCATGTGTTCTCATGTGCATTAGTGCTGAACTGGCTCACGTTAAGGGTGTAGAGCTAGCATTGATTGTATCAGTAATAACAGTAATAGTAGCTAATACTTATTGCCACTCACAATGTGCCAGAGAGTACCTACATGTGTCACATACATATCACAATTAACCTCACAATAGCTCTATGAAGAAAGTGCTATTATTATCTCCACAAATAAGAAAACCTAGGGATAAGTTACATAACTTATCCATAAGTTCACACAGCTAGTAACGATAGCTCCAGAATTTTCATCCAGATAATCTGTCTCCAGAGCCCAAACTCTTAGCCACCATGCTCTCCTGCCCACCTTCTATTGAGGCACACAGGAAATACCACGCGATCACACACACTGGCTGGAGAACCGCTCCTCTCAACTACCCTTCCTGCCATTACTGACGGTCTGAAGTTCATGTCTGTGATTCAACCTAGACAAGTGAAGTATGTCTGCTATGGAGAAGACACTGTAAAATACGAACATGATTTTTAAAACTATTGTGGTTTGATTAATAGATTTATAGATTAATTAAACAGATTTAATTGCCTTATTAATTACCTCTGTGTTCCTCAAAGTAAAATTGGAAAACTTTGTCAATTCCTGGGTGACTGCCACACCAGTCAGTTCTTTCTCCTAAACCTCTCCTTCCCGCAGCCCTCTCTCCCCACTTTCAGCTAGCCAGACAATTCACAACAAAACAGTTAGCACTGCCCTTTTGATATAGAATGAAGAAATCATGTAAGAATCTGTAGACATTGGTCTGATGGACACTCCTCCTAAGGATTCAATGGATTCACTTGCTCACGGATAGAACTGAGTCTATTCTTCTGAAAAATTAGCTGCTTGCAATGCTAGAGCAGGACTACCCTTTCACTGTGCATTGCACCCCTAGCCTAGGGGAAAGCAAGTCCAGCAATCCAAAGACGCACATCATTAGTGCATTACTAAAAAGCGATCTTAAGTCTATCATTATCTATGCAAACTTTCAGTTTGTTTTGTCAGTATTTACTAAATGACAGGCACTATTCTGAGCATACTGAGATCAACAAGACAATGAAATGTTCAGTCTACATTCCACATGCAATGGTGGGTAGATATGGAAATGTAATAAAAAGCAGTGGAGGGGATGCCTCCTGGAGAAGGAGCTAGAATGACTGAAGAAGGATGCCAGTGTGAAGATCTGTGGTTAAGAGTCATTCCAGGCAGAGCAAACATCAAGTACAAAGTGCCTGAGGCGGGGACAACCTTTCGGGACCCACTAGGTGGTCCATCAAGTAGTAAAACTATGACTTCAAATTGACCACAACATTCCAAGCAACTGAGCTAATACCCGATATCAAAACCTCCTTCAATTCTTGATAAAAATAAGAATAAATATTCATATCCCTGACCCTGTCCTACTAATTTAAAAAAGAGCAATAATCTGGGAATAAGGCACTAAAATCTACCTTTTTAGCAGCAAAGGGGAGACTATGATAAAACAAAGGTAATAGTGCCACTTCCAAAGTGATAGCAAAATAAAGTTTGAAAAGAACATATCTCTGTCCCCCTCCTCTATAACATATGTCACCTCATAATGCATTCCAGTGCATTCTACTAGTGAGATGCAAGGGCAGAGAAGTGTTTTTAAAGAAACAGGCATCTTTGTTAACTTAAAAGAAAATTGTAAAGCCTCTTCTGGAAGTCTGCCTTAGTGATTCAGAATGTACTCAGTGAAGTGCGGACTACTGATTAGATGATTCCCTCCTTGAGAGGCTTCACAATAATAAAGATCACATACAACTGAGAGCATCCACCATGATGAGCTAATTTTGCATAATCTTCAATGGTATATAACGTTTATTTCAAATTAAAGATGTTTTCATTTTTTAATTTACTTCTTCGGTTTCACCTTTTAGTCATAAGGGATCAGAAGTCAAACCTGAGTAGTTTGTAAAATTTTCCATGTGATTGTCATGATGAAAAGATAACTTATAGGAATCATGGGATCACCTGGATAAACAAGTGCAAAATTGGGCATGCTTTTATCGTATGAACAGTTTAGTGAAGAAACCTAGATTGGAAAACAGTAGACTCTACCATCCTCAGCTTAGCAATGATTTAAGAAAGAAAAGGGAAAAAACTGCGAAAAAAAAACCACTCAGGAGACAGCTTAATAGAGCTATGATAGGAGACATAAAAAGACAAAGCTTCATTCTGCACTTGATAGCCTCATAGTTTCTCATCTAAGGTAAAATAGGTAAAATGGGGATAGTATTTCCTCTCTCCCAGGATTATCTGAAATATCATAGGGGTGTTGAATTCTAAAGAAAGTAATGAAAAGCTTCACATCTATTAGGAAATCAATACATGCTAGTTCTCTTTCCAAATCATCCTCTTTTGAACTGTTTGGTTTTGTTAGATTCAATAAGCATGTATTGAGTGCCTGTTATATTGTCAGGGGGCATATTAAGTGATGGTGATGCAGCGATGACTGAAACATGTTACATGTCTTTAATGAGAGCAGAAAACATAGACAGGACACAATCAGTAATGCAACATGATATGTACATTCATGAGTGTACACTAAACACATTTAAAAAGTAACTGCTAAAAAAAAGAACAAAGCCACAAAGAAGTATATTTGTAATTGGAAATACAAACAAGAATTTGTCATGGCGAAAAAACAACAAAGGCCACATCAGGAAAAAGGATGCATTAATTCAGTAAATAGTGATGAAAGAACCCACGTGTATCAGGCCCTGGACTGGTACCAAGAGTGCCTAAGCAGAGGTCTGGAGGTGTAAAAGCACATGTTATCTTCAGAAAGAGCAACTACACACCGTGTACTCCCTTCCCCTCACCTGTTCCACACTCCCACATGAACATAAATTTTAAGCAACAGGGTGATTTTTTAAATATTCTTAATTACTGTGTAAATGAGTAGATTTCATATTGTGTTGGTAATGTCCTAGAGAAAAATTGTTTATAAACTTCAAATACATTTGCAGTCTTAATACAAGCATCTGTTATATCTAAAACATACTTTGAAAAATAATAAAAACTATCTCTGTAAGCTGAGCAGTCTAAAAAAATGATTTAATAAATAGAACGTCAGATTCCAATCTCTCCAGCTCGACTAGTGGTCACAGCTGATGATGAAATCATTTTTTAAAATATACTTTAAATTTATCATTTGCTACAAATAATGTCAAAAGCATATCAGCTGAAATGAAATGCCATTTTAGTTCAAGTCCCATGAACTGGAAAAACTCAAAACATGTTCATGTTAATCCGTCAAGTAGTCTAGCATTCTACTGCATCTAATTGCTTGCTTTTCTTTTTTAATGAGGCAACGGCCTCTTTTAAAACCTCATTTCCTTGTACAGAACACACTAACACTGAACATAAGATTTCCTTTTAAGTCACAGGTACCTGAAACAGTAAAACCGTTTCCTTGTAAAGGCAGAAGAAATACCTAAAGGAACAAGACTTGGTCTAAGGACAGGGTGGAGCTACCATGGCACCCTGACATTTCATAAAACACATTTATTGCTCACTCACAAACCTTGCAGAAATAGAAGGAAGCTGTGTTATATATTTTCTTATTGAAAGAAATAAAGAGACAGAGAAAGAGAGGGAGAAAAGAAGAAAGGAAGGAAGGAAGGAAGGAAGGAAGGAAGGAAGGAAGGAAGGAAGGGAGAAAGGGAGGGATGGAGGGACGGAGGGACAGGAGAAGAAGGGTGGGAGGAGGGGAGAGGGAAAAGGCTGTTGAAAACAGCTCCTTACAGTTTTAACTAAGACAACTTGTTAGAATTGTCATAAACCACTAGAGATCATGAGCTTTATAACTACTATTTTGAAGGATTTTGTTTTTAAAAGCTCAAATTCAAAAACCCACTGAAAAACAAACACTCTTCCTTGCTTACAAAATGGGTAAATTGTGGTAACTTGTTATTGTATGAATACCCTGGTATATTTTAAACAGGATTAGGTTTTTTTTAATTAAGCTGATATAAACTAAACCTTTTAAGAATTACTTCTGTAACATATAAAATCAAACTGTACCTTGGGTACATTTGCAAATGCAATAATATAATTGAGAGAAGTTCTTAGAGATAAAGGGCTAAACAAATGCAAGATATTATTAGAGAACTCTGTCCATTTATTCTTATGGAGCAACAGGCCTTGACATGCTTACATAGAATTGAAGGAGCATAAAAACCCACCACAAACCATTAAGATTATCAGCTCTCATCTGAACCCATACAAAAATATGCCTACATCCCTATTTTACTCCCAAAATGAAACTATTTAAGGTGGTTTATCAAGATTTTCAAAATCTAATTCATAATCTCACAAAGGACTCAGGTGAATTAAAAAACCGAAAGCAAGAAGCATGAGATTAGTCTAAACCCATGTTACCTCTAGCATACAGGTATATATAGTGTTCACACTTGTGCGCACACACATACTGACTCAATGTAATTTACTCGATTTTACTTCTCTATTTTACTATGAATTTTTATTTGGTATTTATCTTGTTACTTTAAATTTTCTTTCCTAATCCAGGTGTATTCATTTAACTGTCTTCTCATTTTGTAACTTTATTTTCTTTAATTGTAATATTATTTTAAATATTTTATTTTTTATTCTTTATTCTATTTCCATGGCATTTTCTAATAGTTTTTTAGAAATTTCTAAGTAATTTTTACTTTTACCCCCTTTTGAATAAATATGAGGAAGGCACTTGAGCATGGCAGATACAGTCAAAGGAACACACTTCATAAACCATAACAGAGAAGAGAGGAGGACATCTTTCAAGAGGTTTTGTACAGAGCCATCTGTGCCCAAAGTCAGAGTTCTCCTAGGCAGTCGTAGAGAACATATTTGATCCTGTCATTAACCAGTCATGGCTGATAGACCTATTTTTCATCCATTTACACAATAACCTAGGAACGGCATAGGTAAAATCACCCCCACAGGAGGGT
Organism: Phataginus tricuspis; assembly: GCA_029783875.1. NCBI lineage: Eukaryota > Metazoa > Chordata > Mammalia > Pholidota > Manidae > Phataginus > Phataginus tricuspis. The sequence goes on from JAQQAC010008864.1 coordinate 15,581,232, forward strand.
AGCAAACTAGCCTACAGAACAGTCCAGATGAACTGAAACAACATTATCTTGTCTCTGGACAATCCACTGCCTCTCTGAGGAAGCAGGCGGATTAAACAACCACAGCCTCTGACCACAGTTACTGGACTGGGGCTTTCTCTCCTAAGCAACGGAGCCGTGGATAGACAGGAGGGCGCGTGGGGCTTTCCTTACTAAGTGTTTTCACTCAGTTTCAAAAAGATGCATGCTAGAGTGAACTAGATCCTTCTGAACCTTCCTTCCACCTCTGTTCGGAGAGATGCACAATAAAGAGGGCAGGAGAGCATGACGGCAGCAATAGCAGAGCAAACCCACCACTTATAGCCAAGTGACCTTGAACAAACCACTTGACCTCCTGAAAGCTCAGCTTATCTCCTTCCTCTAGGAGTCAGTCATAGAACTTGCCTTTTATGTTTATATATGGAAGTATTAAATGAGATCGTACACAAGGGGCAAGGCTGGCACTGCAAAAATGCAATTAATGTTAACTAGTTTTAAAGAAACATCAAATATAAAGTACTGAAATCTCTCTTAGGCTGAGCTATTCCAAAATAAACTTGGATAAAGTGAATTACTTCACTTCAAGAAAGGAATTTAAATATTCCTCATGTGTAAACCTCAGTGGTCTGCTGTATTTATCATAAAAATCGAGAAAATGCCTACGGTTAGGATTCTCCCAAATAAGTTCTACAGCTGTTTAAAACAATTTCAAAGCTTAAAACTTCAAAAAACTTGATTTAATTTAAAATGGACATACTAATATTATTAGTCCCATAAATGTGTAATTTTAATTAAATTAGTTGGTCCTCTGAAGATGAAAGAGTTTGACTGGAAGTTAATGTACATCTATCACTAACAGTGTTTTTTTTAAGAACTTTTTATTTTTTAATATGGAACTGATCTCAATTTAACTAGCCAATGGCTTAGATCTGAAATTACTACCACATCCAGTGAGAGGCTGGGAAGAGTCAAACGTCACCCACAACAGCCTAGGTCAGCTGATGAAAGTGAAAGAAAATGATAGTTTTCTATCTCCTAAAGGGCAATTTTAAAGCAGTTCTTTATCTGTTACCTGAAAGAGAAATGTTGATCCAAACAATCATTAGAGACTACTCTTAGGTGTCAAGTCACAATGAATTGATGGATAAAGGGCTGGAGAGCAATCATGACTTTGCAAAGAAGCAAAAAAACCCATGAATATTACAAAAAAGTAAACCCCTGAACTATTATAATACTTTGACTTCTATGAGAAGCTGGACACAAATCTTCACAAGAGCCAGCACTCAGGAATTATAACGAAAACCGCCTCTTGTGTGCTTCCTGGTCACCAAAAGCGTTCTAACAAAAATTGAGCTCTCAAATAAACCACACCAGAAATAAACATTTTGGCATTATGACTGAATTTAATTGAAGAAGAGAAGCCAACTAACTGGCTTGCCAAAATTAGGGGGCGTTGTTCGGGGGAGACAATATAAAAGACAAGAATTTTACTTCTTAGTTTAGAGTCACAGGTAAAGTGACAAAGGGTGTCCCCTATGCATTATATGAAAAGAGAATTATAAGTTTCTCTTTGGAGTCTCAACCAACATTTTTCCAAAATATTGTTTGAAACCCCAGGGATAGAAGATCAGTATAGGTAGTTTATATCATTCTAAAGTATAGTTTTAAAGTTTTGTATTTAAATTGAAAATGACAGAAATAAGTAGCAATAATTAGCAATAAAATCAGTAAAATGATCTAACTGAATGAATCTTTTAAACTATACCCCACTTGCTGGAGCTTAAAGAAGAACAAATTTGAAAATTTGTGGAGGAGGAATATTTAGAAATATATGAACTTTCTGAAGACAATTTTTTAATTTTTTTTTTGCAAGGTACAGGCTTTTATTTAGAAATAAAGTGAGAGAGGAAAGAGCTCCTGGCTCATGCCAGGAGGGGACAAGAGAGCCCCTGGAGACAATTTTTGACATTTTTGCTCACCTTAGAAACTGATGTAAAGCTACTTTCTCTAAAACACCTTTTATTTTCCATGCTTTAAGTATATACTGACACTAATTTCATCAACTGAGATTACTTAGGGCACGTAAGTGGGCACGGTGGCAGCTAAATAATCAAAGCTAACTATCACTGAGTAACTTTTTCAAGTAAAATGATATCCTGAGAGCTTCACGTACATCATTTTATTTTAGCCTCAAAACTCCCTCTAAGGGAGGTGCTATTTCCCCCGTTTTAGGAAGCAGAGGCACAGAGTACAAGCTTACTTGCCCAAGATCACTGGGCAGGAAGAGGATACAAACCCACTCAGATTTCACAGCCTTAATCATCGCGCTATATATATTGCTTCAGCAAAAGGTGTTTCTAAAATTCAGCTGGCCAAAAGTGGGAAGATGGAAGAGAGAAGAGAATGGAGATTAACGAAGTTCTTGCTAGAAAGAAACGTAATGAGATAAAATTCAATGAGCGGCAAGTGGAGGAATAATGAACGCACACCCAAAAGTAACATCAGGGGCAATGCTGAGCCCTCCTGAGTGGGTGGCGGCCAGTGGGGGTTGGACCACAGAGCTGCAGCGAACGGGCCTGCAGGAGAGTTGACCTTGAACCACACCGCTCCCGCTATTGGCCAGGAGGTGTCACTATTCCTAAGAGCACAGGGTTCCATGGTACATGTGAGGGCGGTTTTGCTTTATTAAACCACTTCACATCACAGGAGTTTCTAGAGAGGGTCTTATCTGTGGGTGACCCCCCACTAATACTAACACCTCTGCTCACGAGGAAGGGAATAAATGAAGATTTAGCATGCCGCTTCTAAGTGGATGCCAATTCCTGGCTCTTTACCTCCTCTTACACACACTAGCACTCTAAACCATAATTCTTCTACTGTAGGTTTCTTCTTTGAAATAACAATTGCCAGCAGGGATTTCTCTAAGAATGTGTTTTATCACTGCCAGGGCACAGAGAAGTTTGAATTAAGGAAACAATGACTCTTGCCACAGGCTGGAAATAGAGAAGAGAAAGCCAATCAGTATTCATCTCTCTCTGTCCAAGGAACTACCTTTAGCTCTCTCCATCTGCCTACAGCTTCCCTCCTTCCACTTGGAGATAAAATCAAAGAGCCGTTGCCCACCACAGATACAACAAACATATTATCGACTTACAAAGAGATACAAATAGTGAACCAGGGCTCCTGAGGTGCCAGGTTAGGCTAAGAAAAGCCAAAATGGGGGTAGGCGGTGGGAGATGGGGGATGGAGTTAAGCCTCCAAGACTGAAACTTGAACACACCGTCCAATACAAGTACCACCACTTAAGCTCTTACCAACCAGCTGCTTCTGAATACTACTGCCTAGCATTTACAGAGCTCCTGCTTTGGGCCAGGCACACAACAGATGATTTACAGCCTTTGCATCAACTCTGGGAGATAGCCTTTGCTTTCCCATTGAAACTGAAGTTCAAAGAAAAAGTGACTTAATGAATCACTATGTTGTATACTTGAAACCAATATAATACTGTAATTAACTATACTCAGTAAAGAAAAGAAAAAGTGACTTAAATATGACCAGAGAATTATTATGATGGATCAGTATTCCAATCAGTTCTCCAAGTTTTATGTTCTTTCCATTATACAATGATATATTTCTGACAGGAGGGGCATTCTAAGATTTGCTTACAAAGTACTTTGCAGCAAGCAAGGAATTACTTTTAAAAAATGGGAAAATTTCTTAGAAGATTAAGACTCCAACAAGTGGTGATAAAGTTCTTTACTAAACGGGAATTGAATATTTGAAAGAAACAACAGTTGAATAACTATGTATTTTTCCCCCTCCCCTTATTCTAGCTCTCAAAATAGTTTACACTGAAATTCAAAAAGAAGGCAGAGGGGTTATGAATGAACAAAGTAGGTAACACATTTATCTGTAAGACTACAAATTAAATGAAGGCAGAAACTTTGTCCGATTCACCAGTGAATTCCCAGAGCCATAAATAAATTCTGGCCCATGGCAAGGAATTAATATGTTTTTTTTAAATAAAAGAATTAAGAAAAATGAAAAACTATTCACTGATAAAATTTTACAATCTCTTTAACATACTATCTTCATGATTTCTGCTCTGATTTCAGAATTCTAAAATCTGTGCTTTAGGGATAAAAGAAAATATGCAGAAAACAAGCCAACACCAAGGAGCAAAGTCCACAATGAGTGACAGGGTCTATAACCCTGCAAATGATTACATGCTGTTCCTAATTAGTCTTCCAAATGTTAGAGAGTTCGTTTGTTGAAAGTGAAAACACAGTTGCAACCAGACACAGATTTCTAAACATTACTAAGATTCCCAGAGTAGATAATTAAATATATTTAGTCCGTAATATACCTCAACCATGGGCTAATTCAAAACATGACTTTAAATTCTGGTTCTGAATCTGATTTAAATTCTGATTCATACAAGAAGTAGGAGAATGGAAAAGGAACAAGAATGCCCCCATCCTATCGTATCTTTTGTTTTGCTTGAAGTTAGTTGGCCGCGGGCAAAATTTTAAAGTAGTTCAAATTAGGCTTTGCATCCTTTCCCCTACATTTTCTTCCAAGCTCTAAGAGCTCCAAACCATCCCTATTTTAAGTTACGGATGATATCCTACCTCTCATCTGCGGAGGACTGAATGCTCCGCAACTGCTCAGTCCCTCCTTCCCAGACTCCACCACTATCACCACCACCCAGAGCAACTGATTTCAGATGAACATTAAGAAGGGAACAATGTAATTAACTCACACGAAAGTGTGATTTTTTTAATTTAATTTTCAAGAGATAATGTATCTGGCATGTTTCAAAACATCAAAACAAATTTAAAAGGAATGTCGCACGCATTTCCCCTTCCGCAGGTAACTGCTGCCATTAGCATCTTGTGGGTCTTTCCTGAGCTTCTTTGTAGATGTGTGTATATGGGTGTACATGTATACAAGCAAGGAGGAACACACTTCCTTATTTTCTCTCCTCTTTAGCAGAAAAGTTAGCACAAAATACGTGCTCTCAGACATGTATTTTTTTATCTTTTTTTTAACTTCAATAAAATGTCTTGAAGACCTTTCCCGATCTGTATAAAGAAATGCCCCCGTTATTTTATTTCTGTTGACAGCTGGAGAGTGTCCCACTGCATGGATCGGACTGTGGACTGTGCCTCACTTGAGCAGCTCCCTGCTGCTGAACATTCAGCTGCTTTTCAATCTTTTGCTATTAAAAATAACACTGCAATGAACGTCTTGTATTTAGAGATATTGAAAAAAATCCCCAAAGAAGGTGTTATCGGATATATCCATCTGCATTTGCCTGACACTGCTAAATTGCCCTCTGTAGGGTGTGCTCTATTTACATACCAAACAGCAAAAGAGAATGCTGCTTCCAAATCCTTTGCTAATAGACTGTTACCAAATTTCCGGATATTTGCCAATCTGACTGGTGAAAAAAAAAGGCATTTCTATGTAATTTTCATCTGTGTTTCTTTATTGTAAGGGTAACCGAGCATCTTCTCATCTGTTTAAAAGTTTGCATTTCCTTTTTGTAAGGAGTTTGTTCACATCCTACCTATAATATGAATTTTGGGTAGCCACTTAAAACTCTGAAAAATGTTTGATGGTTTTTACAAGACTTACCAAATGAATCCTCAAGTGGTGCTATTTCAAAGAATATGAAAAAATGGAAAATTTGGGCGGGGTGGGGGGAACATATTCTTGGGCAGAAGTAACCCACAAAGACTTAGGTCAGCCTGGCCCAGGTGTTCGGAAGTGTTCTTTTACGAATAAGAAAACCAAAAATTAGAAAATAAAGCCCATCAATAAACCGCACTTGTTTTAAGACTGGTAAGGACCAGAGGTTGCATTCAAGGCTCCTCTCGCAAGTCAGTAGCCCCTCCTTTCCATTAAGGCCCTAGGCTTCTCCTCTAGCAAGCTAGAAAAGTGCTTATCTACATAAACTTAACGTTGGACAGACAAAATAATAAGGGTATAATACAGCTCCCTTTTATGAAGGTATAAAAAAGGATTAACAAGACAGATGCACTAAAACTGACCTCCTCAGAGGTAATCACAAGACTAGTAATTTAAGCAGAAATGTGATGTACAGGGTGGTCGTACACGAAAACAGGGTAGCTGGGGTTATTCGCTATCACAGTAATAAAGACAGGGAGGAGAACACAGAGTCTGTACCAGGACCCTAAAGAGAAGCCATCAGAAAAGAAAGCCTACAAGCAGTTCAGGAGACCTCGGCCAGCACCAGCGCTCAATAGCTACAGTAAATCCCCCATCTAAAGAACCAGCGCGCCTATCCCTTCAGAGTCCTCGCGTTACCGCAGGTGGACCGCCAGACGGGAGCAGGGAGGGGGTTGGGGCCTTCAGTTGCTGTTTATATTCTGTTAGATGCTTGTTTATACTTAAACATTCCATGCAAACTGTTCTCCAGGGGATGTGGGGAGGGAGGGTATAGATACCAGACCTGCCAAAACTGACTGGTTCCAATGTGGAGGAGAAGTTGGCCCTAACTTCACCTCAGAATAAATTATGTGTCACTAGTATACTAGAATTCACACCCCTTGGCACCACGACAGTTCCGAGGAAGACCATCAAAGGACAAAAAGAGGGTGTCACCCTATTTCCCAGAAATCCCCTCCCTATTCCCAGAAAACCCCACCTAACTTGATGAATATTCCACCCCTGCTTAAACTCCAGCTATAGGACCACGCAGCCTGAGCACCCCCATGCTGCTCTTCTCCGGAGCTCGCCCCACTGCCTCCCTGACTGTGCACTTTGCCATATTGACTACATACCTGCTCAACCTGCTGGTGAATTCTTTCTCTACGGGAGTCAAGAACCCTCCCCCGGGTTGAGCTCTCAGCTAGCAGGCAGGGAGATCTCCCCGGCTGGATTGCCTAATGATATTTTGACGACCAGGAAAGAGACCCAGCACGGTGCTCACGCATGGTCTGGGCCAGGAGGAATTCTGTGTTGCTTTAAGGTGCTCCTGTGTTTTTCTCTTGGAGCCTTGGTTGGTTTTGCCCCTTTCTGGGTGGGCACTGGCCAACCATTTAAAAGTCACTAGGGTGGTCACCACCTACAATAAGTCTCCAAGGTGAGAATAAATTGGTCACAAAATGGGTTAGATTGGCTCTAGGCCACCTGCCAGCCTCAAGACAATGTCTGTGCTTGGAGGTACGCTGTGAAGCAAAAACAATCCACCCCATCCCAAGGCACATTCTCCCTACAGCCTTTGGTCTCTCAACTTCCAAGGATCCATTTCCTCCACTCCTGGCACTCCCTGGCACCTTCTCCTGGACTCAGTCTAGAACTTCTTTGTCTCGGTTCCATGTCTATCCCCCTTCCTGGGTTAAAGTAGACAGTGAGATAGGAGCTCCAGAAAGGAAAGGAGAAGTGGAAGGCGGTAACCTTTCCAGGGGGTTTTATACCCAACTCCGCCTAAAACGAGAAGTAAAACAGTCAGGCAATCTATAAGGCTGATGTCTGCACAAAGGAAAGCTGAGATGTGTCTGAGAGGCCTTGGCCCATTCACATGATCATCAGAATTCCCCCCCTTACCCGCCCCCTGGGTTTTTTCCGTCTCCCTTATGAGTATGAGCCTGCACAGACCCACAGCAGTTATATGACCTGAACCTGTTAACCACCCCTTCACATTTTCCCAAAAACCAACAAGCATTCAGATAAGCAGGACTGGTCCTGACCTCTCAGGCCACACGCTCTCTCTTTGAGTGTGTACTTTCTCCTTGCCAAGTAAACTGTCTTCCAGCCTCATCTTGTTTCATATTCCCTGTGGAGTGCACCAAAGAGGGGTGAGAAAGACCCCTCCCGGTAACATTCAGACTTCTAAACCCAGTCCAACCAAGGAGTTATCAAACGTCAGCTCTACATACCGAATTCATCTTTGAATAAATAGCAAAAAAGAGAGGCAAAGGTGAATACTGGTGGACATGTCCTCAAAATACCTTATAATTCTATTTACAACTCTGAATAGAGAGGCAGCTTGAAAAGTTTAAACATGCAAAAGTTAGCTCTGGAACCATAAATACATTAAGCAGGTGGACTTTCCTGTTTGACTTTTCTCTACTCTGCCAGATAAAACCCTTCTGATCCTATCACCATAGTCACCTCAAATATCTGTACATTGCCTACTCTCTTTTGTCCCCTTTGTAGCTCCCTTTCACTATTTTTTCATTATTTTCTCTCCATATTCTCTTCTTTTCTACCAACAATGGTGGGACCAGAATGTAATAGGGATATACGGTTTAACATCCCACCCCCTTTCTTAGGCCCCCAAAATCACCTCATGTAAACTACATTCCAAGTAAATAAACATTTGCTTGCTACAAAACAAGCTCCTTGGCCTCCCACCCACAACCACATGGTCACCAGTAGCCTCTTCTTTGCAGAAAACTGGGTCAGCAATGACCATAAAATATACCTACTTACTTCTAACCCCAGCTACTGTTGTATCCTACCAATTACCAATGTCATTTCTCTCACTCAGGGTGAGAGTCCGAAGCATGGGAGTATGTTTTCCTACATGGCAAAAAATATATGCAAACTAAAACTGTGCAAAAATACTAGGGCAGCCTCCATCATGTCCTGAGTATAACTGAGGACAGTCACAGGCACACAGAGGGTTAAGGAAAAAATCTCTAGTTTATTCATTGACTGACTCTAGCATTTTCATGGCTCTAATTAGTGTAGTCAGTACATTAATACAGTATCAGTTAAGTTACGACCAGGAACCTTAATGACTAATTAAGAAGAAAAATTAAGATTTATTGTACAAGTAATTCAAATTCTGAGAGCATTGGTGAATAGTACACATATGTGTATTTTTAGCAGAATGGTAATGCTCAGAACTTGAGAAGCTGGTTGCAATTTTAAAATAAAGCAGGTAAATCAAGTTACAATGACATAGTAAGAGGTTACATTTCACAAGTAAAAAGTACAAGAAAACATTTATTTCTTTAAAGTGGTGGCCAAGAAGATCATTCGGCCATTGTAAAAACACAGAATTTGTCCACAGTGTTTAAATAAGCTCAGGCTAAGCCATTGGTAAGCACCACAGTTACACGCAGGCCTTTATCATTCCATTTGCCAGGAACCTGGAGACGGGGCAGGTGAGGGGGCAGGCGTGAGGAAGAGACCTGAAAAGAAAAAACGGAATGAGAGGAAAACGGAGGAGTAGATAGAGGGATTAAGGGGGAGGAAGGGAGGAAAAGGGAGGGAGGGGAATGGAAAGATGAAATCATCACAGTTACAATTCAAAGATCATGTGTTTTATGAAGAATGGATTTGAAGGAACTCTAAATAAATTAGGGAACAAATACATTCTAGGTGGCATTGACTAAAATGGTAAGGATGAGGTAAATGTAAAAAAGTAGAAAGATCTAGCAGACTAAAAAGAGAGTAATGCTTGGAGAGGCATGAGGGATGGAGCCACTAAGAATGACTCTGAGGCTTCTGATATTAACCACTGAGTCAAGATTAGTGGAGAGGAAGAAAATGCAGATTTGTTCAAGACCTGGATCATATCAATTTGCTATGCCTAGGAAATAACCGAATTGAGATACTGAATGAGTGAAAGAAAGGTCCTGGGGCTTTGAGAAAGATTATCCCCTTGGCCAAACTTTACACAGGCTTCCCTAAGTGCTTCTCTCAACTAGGCCCTGTGTTTGCCAGACCTGCATAGCCCAAGTTTAGCAAAAATCCTGCTAAGTCGGTTTATCAAGAATCCCCCACGGTCAAAATCTTATCAACCTCCACAACTGATCAAATTCCTCATCTCCCACCAATCCCCTCAGTGATTATCTGACCACCCTGGCCTGAATCTTGAATTCAGCAAGAATCTGGCCAAGTAGGTTAAACCAGAATCCCCCGCTTACCCCTGATGTTTCCTTTTAGTAATTTTCTATTCACTGACACCCAGGGGGCTCCTTGACTATGAATTCCCCACTTGTCCATGCCATTCAAAATTAAGACAGGTTCTATACTGAGGTATCTACATGGAGGCGTCTTTTCCCCTTACTGCAACAGTTACTGAATAAAATCTGTCCAGCTCTGGTTTTCAAACAGCCTTGGAAGAGACGTCAGGACTGGAGTCACAAATTTAGAGAAATGAATGACTTTATAGATGACACTAGTAGCTATGAGATTAAAATAAACTATGGAGGAGAGAGTTTAGAATAAAAACGAGAAGAGGACCATGTGAGACACCAAGGAATTTTAAAGTTGAAGAGATAATGACTTCCCAGTTTGAGCTAAGCACAAGGGACCAGAAAGATAGGAGAAAAAAACAGAGAATGAGAGTATGGGAAAATAAAAGAACTAGCTTTGCAAGGAGCTTGTTGCCAAAAGAGTACTGTCCATTCAAATAACAATAGAATCTCCTCCAAAAAGTACTACATTGAGCTGCTGGGAATATATATATGTAATATATAAAGTGTGTGTATATGTATACATATACATACACACCTGTATATATATCACATATATACATATGTACAGATAATTTCTGGCACATACTGATGCCAAAAAAAATGGGAGTTCCATACTGCTCTAAGTTGGAAAGGGGTAAATAAAGTTGTATTAAATGAATGTACATCTATTTATGGCATACATTTTTTCTTCCTAATGATGGGGTTCAGGGCAGTCCACCCCAAAATATGCCATTTTGGCACATTGATTATTTCAAATTAAAGTTGCTTCAGAAACAGCCAGTGCAAGGGGTACATACTGACCCTCCTCTGTCCCGCTGCAAGCAGTAAATACATTACCCGTGTGAAGGACACCCTCCCTGCACCTGGAGGGTAAAAGGCACCCTTATCACCAGGAATAGGGACTCCAGGCCAAGGAAGGTGTGTAACAAACATAGCTTCTTCATTCATTTACCCCAATCCAAACCTCTGTGTCTTATCAATTCTTCTCAAAGTTGTTGTTTCTTTGTCTAAAAAAACATAGAACTGCCTGCGTTGGTCACTTCTTTAAGACTCGTATTTCTATAAGCCCCCGTATGTACAAATCAAATCTGTTTTTCTCCTGTTAATCTGTCTTACATCAACAGGCTTATTAGACCAGCCAAAGAGCCGAGAAGGGAAGAAAGGAAAAGTTCCCCTTTGCCCCACGCTAACATGTGACTAACTTGCAGAAACAAAGCGATGGCAAGAGGTACATAACATTTCTATAGATCTTGATTTTTTTTAATGCTTTGAAATGTTTAGTTTTGCCTTAGTAATGTATACTAATATTTATATTATCACTATAATTGTATGGCCCCAGTAAGAAAAACCAAGTTAACAGTAAGATTGTTCATTCTCCCCGAATAATGTCTGCTGGATGAGTAATGCACTGCTCACGCTGCTGAATCCTTTGCCTTTCTCCTTCTGTGTTTTTGAGACGGAACAAAATTAACTTTGGTACAGCTGCCAAAAACCTCCATGTGTAGATAGGCCTAACACGCTCCATCCTGTGTAGGCTGAGACGGGGCCAGTTTATTTTGCTTAGAACCCTAGGCTGGCCTCTCACCAGAAAGACGTGCTAACTGAAGGATCGGCCTAAAACAAAACAAAAAAAAACCCCAAACCTACCAATTTTTCTATGTAATGGAGATGAACCTACATATAACTTCACAACCCGCAACTTCTCTGTAACGTTCTGAGACGTCTGGCTGGATAGGCGATTTCCCGATAAACATGAGGAAGGGTAAGACCTCTTTCAGAAACCTCCCTCAATTAGCAGTCACCTGCATTTAGCAGCAGCGCCTCCGGTATGCCAGCTGCAGGGGAAATTAATTTAATTTAATAGAAGCCACGGGGGAAGTAATTAAATTTAATAGAAGTCATGGATTCCAAATGAAGATAAACTGTATTTGTAATCAGACCTACTGTGTCACTAACTCTCTCCCAGGTTGGTAAACGCATGAGCCAAGCGCAAACCACCTTCCACAGGAGCAACGACTTAACTGGAGTCACTCCCTCATTTTCACTTCAAAATATAAAACGACTGACACAGTATGCTATGGAAAACATCCCCTAATTTTGGTTGAAGTAGTTTTTTTTTTCAAAATAAAGAATCTGCACCACCATGACCTGTCAATTATGTGTAAACGAGAAGATCAGAACAGCACAGAAGCCATAGCACAGACAAGAAGTAATGAAAGGTTGGCATGTTTGCTTTGGGAAGGAAAACTAGCAGCCCGTTCATCTAAATGCAGTTATGTTTCAATTTAACTAAATTACAAGGTTTGAAATTAGCAATGCTTCAAACGCTCCGGGCTACCGCTCCCACCAGAACACTTCATCTTCAATACCTGCTCCAGCTTGCAAATAAAACTAGGAAAACAGTAAGGGAAAATGCTCAACACGTCTTCTTAACAAAGGCCTTTTCCAAAAACTGCAATCTTATGTTTCTTACCCCTCAGAAAATCTAAACCTTAAGTGAGACAAAGCCGAATAATACTTTTTTTTTCTTTTACTACATGTTCTACGCATATTTAAGTATTTATCTTATTTATCATGATAAAGTATAAGCTTCTTGAGGACAAAGATAATTTCAGTTTTAAGTTTATCTCTAGAATAACAGATAAGCATGGTGCTTTGAACGCAGTGAGGGATTCAAAAGTATTTATTATCGCACTTTAATGAGAAAAGAGTTGGATAGCATTTCTCCCTCATGAAGTCATTCCCAACACTGGTTTGAGCTGGCAAGCTTTTCTGGGCT